>JAQPZY010001042.1:600000-1089548 GCA_029931535.1 Margaritifera margaritifera
GATGACGATTCCATGATGACAATCTTGATCAGGAAGATCTCGATGACAATAACGTTGACGATCTCGAAGATGACGATCTCTATGATGACGACGTTGACGATCTCGATGGTGACGACGTAGACGATCTAGATGATAACCATCACGATGATGACGATTCTATGATGACAATCTTGATAATAACGACGTTGAAGATCTCGAAGATGACGATCTCGATGATGACGACGTATACGATCTAGATGATAACTATATCGATGATGACGATTCTATGATGACTATCTTGATGATGAAGAATTCGATGATAACGGCGTTGACGATCTCGAGGATGACGATCTCGATGATGACGACGTTGACAATCTAGATGATAATTATCTCGATGATGACGATTCCATGACAATCTTGATGATGAAGATCTCGATGATAACGACGTTGACGATCTCGATGATGACGACGTAGACGATCTAGATGATCACTACCTCAATGATGACGATTCCATGATGACAATCTTGATGATGAAGATCTCTGTGATAACGGCGTTGACGATCTCGAAGATGACTATCTTGATGATGACGACGTAGACGATCTAGATGATAACTATCTCGATGATGACGATTCCATGATGATAATCTTGATCATGAAGATCTCGATGACAACGACGTTGACGATCTCGTAGATGACGATATATATGATGACGACGTATACGATCTCGTAGATGACGATATATATGATGACGACGTTGACGATCTCGATGATGACGTAGACGATCTAGATGATAACTATCTCGATGATGACGATTCCCTGATGACAATCTTGATTATGAAGATCTCGATGATAACGACGTTGACGATCTCGAAGATGACGATCTCTATGATGACGACGTTGACGATCTCGAAAATGATGATCTCGATGATGACGACGTAGACGATCTAGATGATAACTATCTCGATGATGACGATTCCATGATGACAATCTTGATGATGACGATCTCAAAGATGACGATCTCGAAGATGACAATCTCGATGATGACGACGTAGACAATCTCGAAGATGACGATCTCGATGATGATGACGATTATGACAGTCGCAGGTAGCAGGCAATGCCTGACCTGACCTGACTCGATGATGATGATGACGACGATGGATGATGATGATGACGATGACGATGATCCAGTACAATAGGTAGAATAAACTCTCAGAAGTGACCATGGAGAAAAAATTGATGATCTCGTTGATGATGATGATGATGATATATGATGATGATGACGGATGATTATGATGATGGTGATCATGATGATGATAGATAATGATGATGATGATGATGCAGTACAACAATAACAACAACAAAAACTCCATATGAGAAGTGACCATGGAGAAAAAATTGTCGATCTCGATGATGATGATGGTTGATGATGATGATGATGATGACGATGATGATCCAAGACAACAATAGGTAGAAAAAACTCCATCTCAAAAGTGACCATGGAGAAAAAATTGACGGTCTCGATGATGATGATCATGAACATGATGATGACAATCGCAGGTAGTACCGTCTACTTCTACTTACGGTAGCAGGCAATGCCTGACCTGACTCTATGATGATGATGATGACGATGATGGATGATGATGATGACGATGACGATGATGATCCAGTACAACAAACTCCATCTCAGAAGTGACCATGGAGAAAAAATTGACGATCTCGATGATGATGATGATGGATGACGACGGATGTTGATGATGTATGATGATGGATGATGATGATGATGATTGATGATGGATCATGATGATGATGATGCAGTACAACAATAGCAACAAAAAAACTCCATCTCTTAAGTGACCATGGAGAAACAATTGACGATCTCGATGATGATGATGTTGATGATGATGATGATGGATGATGATGATGATGATGTTCCAGTGCAACTATAGGTAGAAAAAAAACTCAATCTCAGAAGAGACCATGGAGAAAAAATTGACGATCTCGATGATGATGATGATGATGACGACGATGATCCAGTGCAACAATAGGTAGAAAAAACTCCATCTCAGAAGTAACCATGGAGAAAAAATTGACGATCTTGATGATGATGATGATGATGACAGTCGCAGGTAGTACCGTCTACTTCTACTTACGGTAGCAGGCAATGCCTGACCTGACTCTATGATGATGATGATCCAGTACAACAATAGGAAGAAAAAAACTCCATCTCAGAAGTGACCATGGAGAAAAAATTGACGATCTCGATGATGATGATGATGATGACGATGATGATCCAGTACAACAATAGGTATTAAAAACTCCATCTCAGAAGTAACCATGGAGAAAAAATAGACGATCTAGATGATGATGATGACAGTCGCAGGTAGTACCGTCTACTTCTACTTACGGTAGCAGGCAATGCCTGACATGACTCGATGATGATGATGATGGATAATGATGATGACAATGATCCAGTACAACAATAGGTAGAAAAAAAGTCCATCTCAGAAGTGACTATGGAGAAAAAATTGACGATGTCGATGATGATGATGACGATGATGATGAAGATCCAGTACAACAATAGGTAGAAAAAAACTCAATCTCAAAAGTGACCATGGAGAAAACATTGACGATCTCGATGATGATGATGATGGCAGTCGCAGGTAGTACCGTCTACTTCTACTTACGGTAGCAGGCAATGCCTGACCTGATTCGATGATGATGACTGATGATGATGATGACGATGACGAAGATGATCCAGTACAACAGTAGGTAGAAAAAAACTCTATCTCAGAAGTGACCATGGAGAAAAAATTGACGATCTCGATGATGATGATGATGATAATGATGATGATGGATGATGATGTATGATGATGATGGATGATTATGATGATGGATGATGATGATTGATGGATGATAATGATGAATGATGATGATGATAATGGATGATGATGATGATGTATGATGATGATGACGGATGATTATGATAATGGTGATGATGATGGGGTACAACAAAAAAAAAAAAAACTCCATCTCAGTAGTGACCATGCAGTAAAAACTACCTATCTCGATGATGACGATTACGATGTTGACGATCCTGATAATGACGATGTTGACGACGACGACGATGCTGCTGCTGCTGATGATGACGACGACAACGACGACGATGATGATGATAACGGATGGATGGATGGATTGAGGAGGAGGAGGAGGACCAGGAGAAGGATTTCGACAATGATGATGATGGAGATCTTAACGATCTTCATGATGATGGATGATGATGATAACGACGTTGAGGATCTCGATGATGACGATCTTGATGATGAAAGTCGCAGGTTGTACCGTCTACTTCTACTTACGGTAGCAGGCAATGCCTGACCTGACTCTCTGAAGGATGATGATGATGATGATGATGACTACGACGGCTGACGATGATGATGAAGATGAAAAAAGATTAAGAAGATAAAGATGAAGATGAAGAAGAAGATTATGGATGATTATGTTGATGTTGATGATGATGATGATGATCATGATGATGATCATGATGATGGACGATGAAGAAGATGAAGATGAAGAACAAGACGAAGAAGATGAAGATGATGGATGATGATTATGATGATGATAACGGATGGATGGATGGATTGAGGAGGAGGAGGAGGACCAGGAGAAGGATTTCGACAACGATGATGATGGGGATCTTAACGATCTTCATGATGATGGATGATGATGATAACGACGTTGAGGATCTCGATGACGACGATCTTGATGATGAAAGTCGCAGGTAGTACCGTCTACTTCTACTTACGGTAGCAGGCAATGCCTGACCTGACTCTCTGAAGGATGATGATGATGATGATGACTACGACGGATGACGATGATGATGATGATGAAAAAGATTAAGAAGATAAAGATGAAGATGAAGAAGATTATAGATGATTATGTTGATGATGATGATGATGATGATGATGATGATGATGATGATGATGATGATGATGACGATGATGATGGTGGTGGTGGTGGTGGATGAAGATCATGATGATGTACGATGAAGAAGATGAAGATGAAGATGAAGAAGAAGATGAAGATGATGGATGATGATTATGATGATGATGATGGATGGATAATGAATGATGGATGATGATGATGATAACTGCAGATATTTGTAATGGGAGTGTTGTGTAGTATTATAACTGCAGCTGTTTGTAATGGGGGTCTTGTGCAGTATTATAACCACTGCTATTTGTAATGGGAGTCATGTGCAGTATTCTAACTGCAGTCATTTGTATTCGGAGTCTTGTGCAGTCTTATAACAACTGCAACTATTTGTAATGGGAGATCTTGCACCATATTATCCTAACTGCAGCCATTTCTAATGGGAGTCTTCTACAGTAATCTAAAAACAACATCTATTTGTAATGCGAGTCAACTGCAGCATTATAACTGCAACTATTTGTAATAGAAATTTTGTGCAGCATTCTAACTGCAGCTACTTGTAATGGGAGCCATGTGCAGTATTTTTGTAACTGCAGCTATTTGTAATGGGAGTTATGTGCAGCATTATACAACTGTAGCTATTTGTAACGGGAGTCATATGCAGTCTTATAACAACCGCAACTATTTGTAATGGGAGTCTTGTGTAGTATTACAAAACTGCAGCTATTGGTAATGGGTGGTTTTGTGCAGTATTATAAAAACTACGGCTATTTCTAATGGGAGGTCAATCACCACATTATAACAAATGCAAGTATTTGTAATGGAAGTTTTGTGCAGTACTATAATAAATGCAGCTATTTGTAATGGCAGGTCTTGTGCAGTATTACAAAAGCACCTACAACATTCAACCTTCACCAATTTGTCATCCTGATGATGAAACCGAGCAAATGTGACAACACAACTGATTCAAAATGAAGCATTCGACAACTCTAACTTGCTGAGAACCTGTGCATAGCACCACTTCTGCAGTATTTTAACTGCCGCTATTTGTAATGGGAGTCTTGTCCAGTCTTGTAACTGCAGCTATTTGTAATGGGAGTCATGTGCAGTATTATAACTGCAGCTATTTGTAATGGAAGTCTTGTGCACATTCTAACTGCAGCTATTTGTAATGGGAGTCTTGTCCAGCCTTATAACTGCTGCTATTTGTAGCGGGAGTTTTGTGCAATCTTATAACTGCAGCTATTTGTAATGGGAGTCATGTGCAGCATTATAACAACTGTAGCTATTTGTAACAGGAGTCTTGTGCAGTATTAAACTGAAGCATCCTTTAATTGGTGTTTTGTCCAGTATTGTAACTGCAGATATTTGACATAGATCTTGTGCAGTATTATAACTGCATCTATTTGTAATGGGAGTCTTGTAAACTATTATCAGAACTGCAGCTATTTGGAATGCAAGTATTGTGCAGTATTATAATAACTGCAGCTATTTGTAATGGGAGTTTTGTGCAATAATATATGTGCAGCATTTTGTAATTGGAGTCTTCTGCAGGATTATAACAACTGTAACTATTTGTAATTGGATTCTACAATAATATAATCACTGCAGCCATCTGTAATGGAAGTCTTGTGCAGCTATTAGTAATGGGAGGTCCTGTGCAGTATTATAACTGCAGCCATTTCTAATGGGAGGTTAATAGCTGCATTATAACAAATGCAATTATTTTTAAAGACGAGTTATGTGCTACATTATAAAACTGCAGGTATCTGTAATGGGAGTTTTCTACAGTACTATAATAAATGCAGCTATTTGTAATGGGAGGTTTTGTGCGGTATTATAAGAACTGCATCTATTTCTAATGGGAAGTCAATCGTCGCATTGTAACAAATGCAGTTATTTCTAACGAGAGTTTTGTGCAGCATTTTAACTGTAGGTATTTGCAATTAGAGTTTTGTGCAGTACTATCATAAATACAGATATTTGTAATGGCAGGTCTTGTGCAGTATTGCAACAACAGCATCTATAGGTATTGGGAGTATTGTGCTGTGCAGAGAACCTGTGCACGCCACCAAGCCATGTCAGGGAACAAATACAATAGATTAGATTTAACTTAACTATTCAACACCACTCTTGCTCGTAGAACTGTGCACACTACAAACAACATTCAACCTTCAGCAATATGTTGTCCTCACCATGAAACTGAGCAAATGGGACACAACACAACTGAGTCAAACTGAAGCATTCGACAACACTAACTTGCTGAGAACCTGTGTACAGCACCACTTCTGCAGTATTTTAACTACCGCTATTTGTAATAGGAGTATTGTAGTCTTATAACTTCAGCTATTTGAAATGCGAGTCATGTGCAGTATTACAACTACAACTATTTGTAATGGAAGTCTTGTGCAGAATTGTAACTGAGGCTATTTGTAATGGGAGTCATGTGCAGTCTTATAACAACTGTAGCTTTTTGTAATGGAGTCATGTGTAGTTTTATAACAACTGCAACTATTTGTAATGGGAGTCATGTGCAGTGTTGTAACAACTGTAACTATTTGTAATGGGAGTCTTGTGCAGTCTTACAACAACTGCAGCTATTTATAACGGAAGTCTTTTACAGTACTATAACAACTGCAGCTATTGTAATGGGAGTCATGTGCAGTGTTGTAACAACTGTACCTATTTGTAATGGAAGTCTTGTACAGTACTGTAACAACTGCAACTATTTGTAATGGAAGTCATGTGCAGTGTTGTAACAACTGTACCTATTTGCAGTGGAAGTCTTGTGCGGTCTTACAACAACTGCAGCTATTTATAATGGAAGTCTTGTACAGTACTATAAGAACTGCAGCTATTGTAATGGGAGTTTGTGCACTAATACAATAAATGCAGCTATTTGTAACAGCAGGTTTTGTGCAGTATTACAACGACAGCACTTATAGGTAATGGAAGTCTTGCAGAATTATAGCCTATGCAGCTATTTGTAATGGGAGGTCTTGTACAGGATTATAACTGCACCTATTTGTAATGGGAGTCTTGTGCATTATTATAAGAATACAAGTGCAGTTATTTGTAATGGGACTCTTGTGCAGGATTATAACAGCTATAGTTATTTGTTATTGGAGTCTTCTGCAATATTATAACCACTGCAGCTATCTCTAATTGGAGTACAGTATTACAAAAACTGCAGGTATTGGTAATGGGAGGTCTTGTGCAGTATTATAACTGCAACTATTTGTAATGGGAGTCTTGTGCAGTATTATAACTGCACCTATTTGTAATGGGAGGTCTTGTGCAGTATTATAACAACTGCAACTATGTGTAATAAGAGTCTTAGGCAGCATTATAACTGCAGCTATTTTGGGTAAAACAAATGTCTTTATTTATGATCATAACAATGTATTAATGAATCTTAAAGTTTATGACAATCTTGTTGATATTGATGATACCATCGTAAAAGTAATACTTATGACTTGCCATGCCATTATAATGATACTTATGTCTTGCCATGCTGATTGTGATACCCATGTCCTGCCATGCTGATTGTGATACCTATGTCTTGCCATGCTGATTGTGATACCTATGTCTTGCCATGCTGATTGTGATACCCATGTCTTGCCATGCTATTGTGATACCTATGTCTTGCCATGCTATTGTGATCCCTATGTCTTGCCATGCTGACTGTGATACCTATGTCTTGCCAGGCTGACTGTGATACACATGTCTTGCCATGCTATTGTGATACCTATGTCTTGCCATGCTATTGTGATGCCTATGTCTTGCCATGCCATTACAATGATACCCATGCTGATTGTGATACCTATGTCTTGCCATGCTGATTGTGATACCCATGTCTTGCCATGCCTTACAATGATACCCATGTCTTGCCAGGCTGATTGTGATACCCATGTCCTGCCACACTGATTGTGATACCTATGTCTTGCCATGCTGATTGTGATACCTATGTCTTGCCATGCTGATTGTGATACCCATGTCTTGCCATGCCATTACAATGATACCCATGTCTTGCCATGCTGATTGTGATACCCATGTCCTGCCATGCTGATTGTGATATCTATGTCTTGCCATGCTGATTGTGATACCTATGTCTTGCCATGCTGACTGTGATACCCATGTCTTGCCATACTATTGTGATACCTATGTCTTGCCATGCTATTGTGATACCTGTCTTGCCATGCTGATTGTGATACCTATCTCTTGCCATGCTATTGTGATACCTATGTCTTGCCATGCTATTGTGATGCCTATGTCTTGCCATGCCATTACAATGATACCCATGTCTTGCCATGCTGATTTTGATACCCATGTCTTGCCATGCTGATTGTGATACCTATGTCTTGCCATGCTGTTACAGTAGTGACAAAAAGTTTAATAATTTCAATAACCAGTTTACCAACCCGCAAGATCTGGTGGATGGCATGATAAAAGTACTAAAACCATAGGATGCCTGATAACTACCAAAACACAGGATGCATGATAAAGTACTAAAACCAAAGGATGCATGATAACAGTACTAAAACCATAGGATGCATGATAACAGTACTAAAACCATAGGATGCATCATAAAGTACTAAAACCATAGGATGCATCATAAAGTACTAAAACCATAGGATGCACAAAAACAGTACTAAAACCATAGGATGAATCATAAAGTACTAAAACCATAGAATGCATGATAACTAGAACCATAGAATGCATGATAACAGTACTAAAACCATAGGATGCATTATACAGTACTAAAACCATAGGCTGCATTATACAGTACTAAAACCATAGGATACATCATAAAGTACTAAAACCATCGGATGCATGATAAAAGTACTAAAACCATCGGATGCATGATAAAAGTACTAAACCATAGGATGCATCATAAAGTACTAAATCGTAGGATACATTATAAAAGTAGTAAAACCATAGGATGCAAAAGGACTGCAGCTATTTCTATTGAGGTCTTTTGCAGTATTACAACTGCTGCTATTTGTAATGCGAGTCTTGTACATTTTTATAACAACTGCAGCTATTTGTAATGGAAGTCTTGTGCCTTCCTGAGAACCTGTGCACACCACCAAGCCATGTCATTGAGCAAATGCAACAACAGATTTGATTCACTTGAACTATACAACACCACTCCCTCATAGAAAAACTTTGCACACTGCAAACTATATTAAACCTTTAGTAATACACCATCCTGACCATCAAGCAGAACAAATACAAAACAATATACAAGTGATTTGCTACCTGAAGCATTCAACAACACTAACTTGCGAACCTGTGCATACCACCACTTGTGCAGTATTATAATTATAGCTATTTGTTATGGGAATCTTGTGCGTAACGATAACTGCAGCTACTTTTAATGCACGTTTTTCTCCTGTATTATAACTGCAGCCATTTTCAGTGGGACGTCTTGTGTTGTAATATAACTGAAGATACTGGGAGATTTTGTCCAGTATTACAACTGCATCTGTTTTTATTGGAACTGTGTGCAGTATTATGCCAACTGCAGATGTTTGTAACGGGAGTCTTGTGCAGTATTATAACAACTGGAGCTAGTCTTCTACAGTATTATAACTGCAGCTATTTCTACTGGGAGGTCTTCTGCAGTATTATCAAAACTACAGCTATTTGCAACGGAAGTCTTGTGCAGTATTATAACAAGTGCAGCCATTACTAGTGAAAGTCTTGTGCAGCATTATAACCACAGCAGCTATTTGTAATGGGAGTCTTGTGCAGTATTAAAACAACTGCAGATATTTGTCATGAAAGTTATTTGCAGTATTGTAACTGCAGCTATTTGTAATGATTCTCTTGTGCATGATTATAACAACTGCAGCTATTTGTAATGCTCAAAACCTATGCACACCACCAAACCATATCATGGAACAAATGCCACAAAAGAATATCATCAACTTGACTGTCCATCATAGAAACCCTGTGCACACTATAAACATTCAACTTTCGCGAATATGTAGTCCAGACCATCAAACAGAACAAATGTGGCACAATACAAGCGATTCAACATGAAGCATTTGACAACACTAATTTGCTTTTAACCTGTGCACACCACAACTTGTGCAGTATTATAACTGCAGGTATTTATCATCGGAATCTTCTGCAGTATTATAACTGCAGCTGTATGCATTCAAAGGACTTGTGCAGTATTATAACTGCAGCAATTTTTAATGGGAATCTTGTGCAGTATTATTACTAGTTATTTGTAATGGGAGGTTTTGTCCAGTGTTACAACTGCAGCTGTTTTTATTGGAGCTTTGTGCAGTATTAAGCCAACTGCAGTGTTTTGTAATGGGAGTCTTGTGCAGTATTATGACAACTCCAGTCATTTCTAGTGGAAGTCTTGTGCAGTATTATAACCACAGTAGCTTTTTGTAATGGGAGTCTTGTGCAGTATTATAACTGCAGATATTCGTCATGAAAGTCGTGTGCAGTACTATAACAGCTGCAGCTATTTGTAATGGTAGTCTTGTACATTATAGTAACAACTGCAGCTATTTGTAATGCTGAGAATGTGTGCACACCACCAAACTATGTCATGGAACAAATGCAACAACAGAATATCTTCAACTTGAACCATTCAACACCACTGTCCTTCATAAAAAACCTGTGCACACTATGAACGCCATCCTGATCAAACAGAACAAATGTGACACAACAAGAGGTAGCAGAATTTATTTCCTAATATTAATGTGAGGAGGAATGTATTCAACAGAGAAATATTTTAAATATACCGTTCTCTTTCTGTGAGGGCTGGAGTCGAGAGGTAGCAGAATTTATTTCCTAATATTAATGTGAGGAGGAATATATTCAATGGAGAAATATTTTCAACATACTCTTCTCTCTCAATGAGGGCTAGAGTCGAGAGGTAGCAGGATTTATTTCCTAATATTAATTTGAGGAGGAATGTATTCAACGGAGAAATATTTTCAACATACCCTTATCTTTCCGTGAGGGCTGGAGTCGAGAGGTAGCAAGATTTATTTCCTAATATTAATTTGAGGAGGAATGTATTCAACGGAGAAAAATTTTCAATATATTCTTCTCTTTCTGTGAGGGCTGGAGTCGAGAGGTAGCAGAATTTATTTCCTAATATTAATGTGAGGAGGAATGTATTTAATGGAGAAATATTTTCAACATACCCTTCTCTTTCTGTGAGGGCTGGAGTTTAGGCAGTAGAATTTATTTCCTAATAATAATATGTGACGAGGAATGAATTCAACAGAGAAATATTTTCAACATACCCTTTCTACCTAGAAAAAATTGCAAACTTGGACATTTCTAAGCACAACTCATTAAAATGTATTGAAAAATATGCAATTATTGATGAACACTCATTTATTCACTATGAAAACCATCACAACCAAATTTTAATAAAAAGGTTAATTGCACACAGAACTGATCGTAATAAAATATGTACATCTCACAAAGACACATGCCATCCTTACATCCCACCACAACACATGCAGGGCTGAGCAAATCCCATAGCCAGACGTCCCGGACTAGTCATTTTTGAAGTCGGGCTAGTAAAATTTTCCAAGTCGCTAGTCCGGGACAAGTGCTTTTTAAAAAAGTCGGACTAGTCCTTATTTTCGTGCTTTAATCACTCTATCTACCTTTATTTGGCCAATCATGCCCTCCGGGCGTACTGAATACTTGATTCTACCCCTCTTCGTGTATGCATCCTGTTACCGCTTGACTGCATATTGGGCTAAGCGACCAAATTATATCGGCAAATCAAAACACGTCAAACAAAAGAAAGCCAGCGATCAATTAGCAGTGTTGTAAGCGGCTTTGTTGCATTGAGTTTACTCATACTAGATAATAACGAGCGGCTCACTATGATTTTAATCCAGCGAGTCAGTGTAATTAAATTAATGAAAGGTACTTTACCGACATCAGTGTTGGTTTCCTTTATGAACTGATTAAATGACAGTAATGATTCTTTAATTTATAATCGATTATACAGATGATTAACTTCCACGTGCGATATTGTGTTTGAAGCGAAACAATTACGCTAATTAATGAGCTGTCTCTGTTCGTATTTAAAAGAGAAAATGTATGTTATGATCACTTTAGAAGTAGTTGTCAAGTTAGTTACTCTCTGGATAAAATGAGTTTGCTAAATTATTTTCGCAAGGAAGGTAATAACGGCGATTCGGAGAAGGAAAATTTGTTTGAAAGTGGAGGGATAAAACGTAGGACGGATACTGAGTGTGCGGTAGCTATTTCTCCAAAGAGACGTAAGCAACAATCCGTGATAGCAAAAAATGTCAAATATGACACTACTAAGAGACAGATAAATTTTCAGTCGCATTGGGTTGATTGTTATCCCTGGCTTGAATGTATTGACTCGGAAGGAAAGATGTTTTGCAGTTACTGCAAACAATATCCAAAACTGGCACAGGTTGGAAATTCACCCAGTGTATTTGTCAGTGGAAGTGACAATTTCAGGATTGAACCAATCAAGTCTCATGACATGTCTGGACCCCACAAGGCCTGTGTAGCACAATATATGCATGACACTAGCCAGCATGTGCAGAAAATCAGTGAAGTCAGAGTTGCCGACACTCCACTAGGAAAGGCCCTTTCAAAACTAAATGAGACTGAAATGAAAAAAATGAGATCTCTCTTTAACACAGCCTACACCCTAGCCCGTTATGGAAAACCATTTTTTGATATGGAAATGATGTGTGCACTCCAGGAGAAGAATGGTGTTGAACTTGGCGTGAATTATAAGAACAGATTCAGGGCAAGAGACTTTGTTCTATCAATCAGTCAAGTCTTGAGAGAAGAAGTTAGGGAAGGTCTGAATTTTTTCAAATCCATCAGCTAAAACATATATACATGAACCTGAAGAAGCCAAATGTATAAAAACCAATGTTTTTGAAAAATTAAATTCTTGTAAGAAATATTTATTATTATTTCGTTTGTTTTTTTTCTATGGATTAAGTACATACATCTCATCAAATCTCGGCAAGTGATTACCATTTTGGGAACAGTGAAAAGTAAGGTGGGACTAGTGAAGAGTAAGGTGGGACTAGTGAAGAGTAAGGTGGGACTAGTGAATTTTCTGAAACCACTTGTCCTGGACTAGTGGTTAAAAGAAAAATTTGCTCAGCCCTGACATGGAATCTTGGCATCTTCCCTGGTCACATGGAATCCTGGCATCTCACTGGGACATCTCATCTGGACACATGGAATCCTAAAATCACGCAGTAAAATCTTTAAGATTCATGCATTAATACTGATCCAAAGTTTCATTTTTGGATAAGTAAATAATGCAGAAAATATACAACTTTCAAATACTTTAATATAATATCTAGCCATTCTTGAGGGCTATGCCACGATTACCAGCATGCAAGTCACTGTATCTATGTTTAATCATTCAAAAGCAAGACAAAAGGCATAGATTATTTTGTGAAGTTCTGGTTATGAATCTTGCCATTTGCAGGTCTGTGTAGCTGAACATAGGTTTGTGGAACCAATTAAACAATGTCATGCATTCCTCACAAGAACCGTTGGATTTTAGAAGATAATGCAAGTCTTGTGCAGTATTATAACACCTGCAGCAATTTGTAATGGGATGTCTTCTGCAGTATTATAACAACTGCAGCATAATGGGAGGTCCTGTGCATTATTATAACACCTGCAGCTATATGTGTGAAAATAAATTTCTTTCTTATGATTATGAACACAATGTATTAAAACTACATGCTAATGTTATTTATAATTGAACGACCTGCATTTCACTGTGTATGAAAATCGAGTCTCACATCTAAACATCAGTATCAGTGGGTCAGGAACAAACAACAGAAAATGCCAAGAATGTTTGTAAATTCAAACAAAGCAAGAACTTCATGCAAGTGCTCATTTCAAATGAAATTTATAAAACAGGTTGAATAATTTGTATCTTTTTTGCAAAATTTAACAAGCTCAAGATTTAAATTATTGAACAAGCTTCATACATTTCATCTGAGAAAAGCACAAATGTAAATATCCTATTTATTACATTTAGAACAGGATTAGTTTTTGTTCAATGAAAAGTCACAAGTATTGTTCTGAAATATTACCATGCAAAACAAAACTGTAGACTTTCTTGCTGCTATATATATCTGTGACTACCTTATCTGAAACTTGAGCAATATGGGAATCCTGCAAAGTTATATAGCACCATGGACCTTTGTCCCAATGTTAATTGTTGAAATCGAGAGGTCTCAGGCATCCTCAGATAGTGCTTGGATCATGTTAAGTTCACTCCCCAGTTTTAGCAAGTGCACAGTGGTCTTTCATTCATGGTCACTGCTTTTCTCAAGATTCTCTGGTTTCCACGGCACCAAAAACTACCTCCTCATACTAACATCCGAGCCATAAAAAGTGTATGTGGCATTATTTGTAATAAATTGTTGTACAGTTACAAAATTAAACTAACAATGTGTTGATGGAACACAGATTCCCAACCTAAAACTGACTTCAATTCACAGTCTAACAAAGGTGTGATGGACAGATGGGCAGACATTTATGAACAGATGGATAGGTAACAAAGTACACTAAATGTATAAGCCCCTGCTACTGCTCTAGTGGGGCACAATAAGGGTTGTACAGAACAGTGACTCACCTGCAACCTATGCAATGGTGTATCCCCTTGTTTCTGAAAACACCAACACAAAGCTGGATCTGCTAGAATTGTACAGCCATCATCCAAAGCAAGACTGACCCTGAAAGAGACAGAAGTGAATCAGCATGATGGGACACGTATGATCTGTATTAACAAACATGTTGAAATGTGGAACGATATCATCCATCGTCACAGCAATCAAAACAGATGTGAGACCCGATTTCCAAATTGCTAGTGAAAGAAAATGGGGACTTGCTTGGAAGCATACCATGATGTGTAAAACTGCAGTTTCAAGTAGTCAGACTACAAGCTGTGTGAAGAGATAAAAACAAATAAACGTGGGGCAAATCCTGCTGCTGTAAATATGTTTGAAGCTCAACTGCGGGATACACCAATGGGCAACACCAGGGCTACAGTACAGCTCACAATTTTTGGGAACCCCACACTTCATGGTGGGTGACTTAATCCCCTCCACTTTAGCTCTGTGGTGGAGGGATAAATACCTACAAATCACTGCCATGCCTCGGCAGGCACACTGACATCAACTCCACTGTGGATGGGGGCTGGTCGACATTTCTGACTGACATTTGAACAGTCAATGAATGAAGACCACCTATGGAAAGACTGAAACCTCAAAAGTGATTTACAATCAGATACCACTGGAAGAATCGGTCTTTATTTCGATCATATATTTGGACAATAAAATTTTTTTTTCAAAAGCCTGGTATATGCAGTACACATTACTGTTTATTAAAGGTTGATCGGCTTCTTTTGCAAGAAGTTTATGCTTTCAATTTATTCAAAGAAATATGAACAAACTTATGCACGAACTTGACGAGAAACACACTTTGCTGAGATTCTCAAACAGCATAAATTTATCATTATTTTTCGTAAGCCTTTGGCTTCACATGTATAAATTAGCATTTTCACCTAGGCGCTTGCTTGAGAGGCGCTTTTTAAAGAGAAACAAATCACGTGACATAGTCATATATAACCAGCTGTTGATCCCTCCACGTCATCTTTTCACTTGCGCTAGACGAGAGGTAGTAAGTATATAAACACTGACATTGAAACAACCGCGTGGTCTGTATTTTATTGAGTGTATTTGAAAATTAAAATTAATATCTGCTCTTATATACATATATCATTTGGATATATTGTTATGTATGATGTTTATATAATATTATAAATATTTTAGGAAATTATAAATGTTTATTCACTTTAATATTTGCTTAAATCTTTATGTTTATCAGGAAAAACATGTTTAACTAGTGTCCTTGAATTAGGTTGTTTTGATCAATATGTTTTCTCAATTTGAAGGTCAAGGTTGAATTTTGTTTACAAGTAAAATTACATTAAGATGACACACATTCTAGAACATTCTGTCATGTGACCAATCTTTATATATACCATGTTTGGTGGACATTTTTTCAGTTTTGACATTACCATCAGTCTTGTAAAGAGCTATTACAGTTGTGAAAATTCATTCCAAATTCTAAGAGAGGAATTATTTTAAATATTCATTGGATTATAACAGTGCTCATAAACTTTTGGATTTTGGATTTTTAATTGATGATTTTGGAATTTAAGTGAACTTATTCAGAGATTTTGGAATACTTCATTTTGACATCAGCACATCAAGATTTCTAGTACATCAGGACTTTGGAGACCATTAGCACATCATAACATTCAAGGACACAGCCGTGAATTCGGAACATTCTATATTTAGGACTTGTGATTAGAACAATCATTCTTATTGGATTATTAGGATTTCAAAACACATTACTGTAAGTGACTTTTTGATTTTTCATTTTAATTATCTAGTAATAAATTGCTTGTTGATTTTTACTTAATTTGTTGGCTTCACTTTCTTTCTGTTACATTTTTCTTAGACCATAGAGTCGTAACAATATTAATTAAGCAGCCGACCTTGAACGCTGTTCAGGTCAAATTGCCCAAACTTTACAAATTTAGCAGTAGTTTATGGCTGACGACATGGACGATGTCCTGTCAATTACCCAGTCTGACTCCGAGATGTCAGACTTTTCGGGGTTTGATATTAATGATATTAATGATATTGGAGCAAATCTGGAAATACCATCTAAAAGGAAAGGAAATAAAACTGCCAAAATTGGGAAAGGGAAAAAACCAATGCCAAAAAAGGCAATACACATATCCAAGACGAAGTCCGTTGTTGTCAAACCGGCAAAAACATGCGTTAAGGGAGACAATTCTTCCAAGAATGTTGTGGACGGACCGTCCACTAGCAAGGTGGGGATAGCGACCGAAAAAAGGTAGACAGGGCAGAAATTAGTCGACTTGAATAAGTTGACACCAGAAAATATCGCAGTTTTGCTTGAATTATTGGGTATTAACCCTAACCATGAAGACATTTGTGATAATACTGCTGTCACAGATAATGATATTTGGGACTGGGAACAAAATGTGTTAATTGCTGTCCCTGAGAACTCGCTGCCAAAATCTCGCACTCCACTGGGAGTTATTTCAAATGTATCCATGGCAGGAAATCTGAATGAAGCCCTCTTTGATACAGGGTATGATGAAAATGAGGTTGCTTCTTCTATACATGAGAATGATCAAAATTTAATAGATGAGGCATGGGAATTGCCTAAACTTAAAGTTCCCCAATTAGGGGAAAAAATTTCAGTCTCTAGCACAGCTGATTAATGCTGCTACAACATCACAGTGTATAACTGATCAGATTGTGGACAAATACAAAATTCCTCAAAATTGCAACAAAATGGGACCCCCCAAAATTAACCCAGAGATCTGGGGAGAATTGAACAAAAGGGTACAGTCTGCTGACAAGAATTTTCGAGACACACAGCTTTTGGTCGCAGCCGCCATTATGCCCATAGTTAAACTTGCTGCTCTTGTAAAGGCACAAATGTCCATTACGCCTGAGATTAAAGACTGCATTTCGGATGCACTTACTTTAATGGGCCAAGTTCAATATAACATTTCTCTGCGCAGACGATATATGTTAAGGCCCCACCTGAAAAAGAAATATTCCAGTCTGTGTAATCTGAACACCCCCATCTCCTTTCTTCTCTTTGGTGATGATGTTGCACAAGAAATAAAGAAATGCGAAACTGGACTTCGACTTAGACGAGATGATTATGCTTTTAATTTCAATGCTAGCAATGCTAGAGGTAGGGGCTACTCTAGAGGGTGCCCCACCAGACCATATAGGGGGAGAGGATTCAACAGATACCAACCATATAATAACCCTAGACAATATGGCCACATGAATGCAAATCGTGGCAGGGGAAAGATGCACATGTCTCAACAGGGAGATATTCAACATAACTGACAGGTAAATTCAGGGGTAGCAAAAATAAGTAAATGTCTTGGAGCATGGAAGTTGTTGACATCTGATAAGTGGATTTTACAAACGGTGGATGGTTATAAGATTGAATTTGACAAAATTCCATATCAAAACAGATTACCGCATGACATTAACTTTTCTGATGAACAAAAGATTCTGGTACAAAATGAAATAGATGAAATGTTAAGGAAAAGAGCTTCTATACCTTCTTTTCATGAAAAGGGAGAGTTTATTTCAAATTTATTCATTGTACCTAAACCTGATGGGAAATTCAGACCAGTCATAAATCTGAAGGCTTCGAATTATTTTGTCACATACAAACATTTTAAACAGGAAACTTTTTCATATGTTTTGGAACTAATACAGGAAAATGATTTTTTCACATCTATTGATCTAAAAGATGCATATTTCAGTGTTGCAATACATACAAATTTTCAAAGATATCTAAAATTTCAGTGGAATGGAATACTTTATAAATTCGTTTGTTTACCCTTTGGGATTTTCAGTGCACCGAGGGTCTTCACAAAAATTTTGAAACCACTGTATTCCTGCTTCAGAAAACTAGGTATTCGTTGCTCATACTACATTGATAACTCCATTAACATGAACACATGCCCCACTTTATGTCTTCAAAATACAAATTTAATGCTGGAAAAGATAGTATCTCTAGGGTTTACTATTAATTATGAGAAATCTCACCTTATCCCATCTCAGAAAATATCTTTTTTGGATTTCTTATTGATTCAGTACAGTTTAAAGTCTTCCTTACAGAGGTAAAAGTCCAGAAAATTTTAAATACCGCCAATCAGTTGTTGGTCAAGACATCCATTTACATGAGAGAGTTGGCATCATTTATTGGTTTACTTGTGAACGCTTTTCAAGCAGTTTTTGAAGGGCCAATGCATTATCGCTATTTGGAAAGAGACAAAATTCTTGGTCTTACATATTGCCAAAACTATGATGCACATATAATCCTGTCGGATGATAGCAAGGCCGAACTAAAATGGTGGTCTGAAAACATAAAAATATGTAATGGTAAACGTATCAGACCCAAACCAGTTGATTTTTTCTCCCAGATGCATCCACACTAGGGTGGGGTGCTGTTTCAACGGAATCCAATCAGTCTGTTGGTGGTCGTTGGTCAGTTGACGAATCCAATTATCACATCAATTATTTAGCACTTCTTGCTATCTTCCATGCCATGAGATCATTTTGTAGACTAGTTATGAATAAACATGTTCGTATTCAAACAGACAGTACATGTGCATTGTCATATATTAATAATATGGGTGGAATGCAATCTAAAGAAATGGACGATCTTTCTAAATCTATTTTGGGAATGGTGCCTCAAAAGAGACATTTACGTTTCAGCCATCTACTTACCAGGAGTTGATAATACTTCTGCTGATTTCTATTCTATAAATTTTTCAGACTCTACGGAGTGGATGTTAAAAAGAGATATTTTTAGTAGGCTTTGCACTCACTTTTTTCAACCAGACATTAATTTATTCGCTTCCAGGTTAAATTTTCAAATTGATAAATTTGTTTCATGGAATCCAGAACAAGGAGCATTTAAGTTTGATGCTTTTTCCTTTTCCTGGCATGAATTTCGACCTTACATTTTTCCACCTTTCCGCTTAATAAGAAAAATTGTGAATAAGATAACAAGTGACAAAGTTGACAAAGCACTTATGATAATTCCATATTGGCCATCTCAGCCTTTGTTTCCTTTACTTATGGCTTGTATTGTTGATATTCCTGCCATGCTGCCTCGACACAAGGACCTGCTTATACTTCCACACTCCAGAGAGATTCATCCTCTAAAGGAAAAGTTGAAGTTGATAGGTGTGGTTGTATCATGGCAAACCTCCAGAGTAGAAGACTTCCAGAGAAAGCTATTGAACTCATCTGCAATTCCTTGGGAAAAGGTACACAAACGCAGTATAACTTTGCATAGAGGAATTGGAACATTTGGTGTTCTGTCGGGAAAAACAATCCCTATAATGCATCTGAAAAAATAGTTGTGTCATACTTGAGTTATCTTGTATCCCTTGGTAAATCGTATAGTGTTATAAACACTCACAAATCCATGCTGTTACAAACTCTACAATTACTAGGTCAGAACTGGTGTTATAAGCCACTTTTAATTACAAGATTTATGAGAGGTATTTTCATTATGAATCCACCTCAAGCAAAGTATGCATTCACTTGGGATGTTGGATAAGTGCTCAAATATTTAAGTTAGTTGTTTCCCCTACAGGATGTAGATTTTAAGTTGCTGTCATTTAAAACTGTGGCTATTCTAGCACTTTCCACAGCAGCAAGGACACACACATTGATTGCCATGAATATTCATAATATGTGTATATCAAACAAGGATATTCAGTTCTATTTCTCTACTCTACTTAAAGACTTCCAGTCAAGGGAAGAGTTTTTGTTTAAAAATCTCTCATTTTCCTGAGGAAAGGGTATGTCCTATGCACACTTTTACATTACCTTGATAGAACTCATGGTCTTAGGAAGTGTGATCAGTTAATTGTGTCTTTTCGTACTTTTAAAGCAATTACAAGTAGCACATTAGCAAGGTGGTTGAAAGCGGTGCTACAACTTTCAGGCATTGATGTCCAGTATTTTAAAGCTTATTCATATCGTTCAGCTTCAACATCCGCAGTCTATAGGGGAGGTTGTTCCCTTCAGGAAATTCTTAGAACAGCGGATTGGTCCTCGACCAAGAATTTTCACAAATTCTACTTACGAGATTTAAATTCAAATAAGACTTTTGTAAAAGCAGTTCTAAAAATGAAATGAAAGTGTTGAATTTGACTGTTTTGTTGTCTTTCTTTAAACATGCTAATTTATACATGTGAAGCCAAAGGCTTACGAAAAATAATGGGCCCCCATCCAAGCATATTTTAGATGTGATGGATGGGGGGCATTATTGGAGTAAGCCGGAGGCTGAGCATGTATAAACCCTCCCTGTGATATGTTCCCACCCTATTATGAGGTGTTATAGCCAACAAAAACATGGTTAAAATATGACGTGGAGGGATCAACAGCTGGTTATATATATGACTATGTCACGTGATTTGTTTCTCTTTAAAAAGCGCCTCTCAAGCAAGTGCCTAGGTGAAAATGCTAATTTATACATGCTCAGCCTCCGGCTTACGCCAATAATGCCCCCCATCCATCACATCTAAAGTATGCTTGGATGGGGGCCCATTTTGTTCCAAAGGAAAGTAATTCTCTGATATGGACAATTAAAATACAAACTGACATTGACTTCTGCTTTATAAAAAACAACAAACAAACCTTAAAACATTGAATTTACACTGAAATGCAAACCGGGTGCGTAGTCTTTAAGCAATAATAGCAGTCACAAGGCTGAATATTCTAACTGCATGTGTACTGTAAGGGACTGAACATTTAATATATGGGGCTTAAATGTTTTTTTGTTTTTTTTCTACAGGGATATTTTTTGTTCATTCATTACAATATAAATGTATATCAAGTGAAACATGGAACGGAATAAAATCTTTTATACTACAAATCAGAGAAATACAATTGTTTTCATGCATCCCCCCCCCCCAAGAAAATTCAATTTACTCTCCCTAATAAAGACTTGACTTCAGCAGATGTTCTACAGAAATCAAGGCAGTGACCACTGTGAACACTATTGTAAAATATTGACAAGAGTTTGCATCAAAGGATGTCAGTTTCAGCTTAGGAACTGTCACACTAAGCCATCTGACTTGGCAGGTTGTACTTGACAGCCGCAATTAGGATCCCGCCATTAAATACGAAAGTTTGATAATTTTTACTAATTAATCTGAACTTGACTTGTTACCAAAATGAAAAATAATGTGGACAATTCTAAAATCTCAGATGTGCAGAGATTTTAATTGCCAAAAAGTTTAGGGCATTTTGTATGGACGTATTGTCTCCACATGTATCCTATTATTTACTCATATTTCTAAGGCGAAAATATAAAAACAAAATATATTCTTATAATTATTTTGATGCACATATTTTCAAGTATGCAGTTTCCAGTTTTTGACTGTTCGAGCCTTTGGTTATTGAGCGTGTTTCTGTATGTAGTATATTGCTTCACAGCTAGAGTTACTGTGGCCGAGTGGATACAGTGTGCAACGCACGCACACACACACACTTGGGTGTTGGGGTGGGGGGGGGGGGCATGTTGCCCCTGCCCCCACCCACCATCCATTTTTTAAAAATAATAAATATATCTCCTTTATTTTTGCTTTTTTCATTGACAAATAGTCTCCACTGGCAATGATTCTCCCATTCCATTGCTCGCATCTTTCTTCACGCCCCACTGAACTTCACATTCTAAGCCACAATGAACTTTGCCATCATATTTGATCTTGGACCTCAATACTGTAGTACAAGTCGTATCATATGGGAAGAAAACAAGGAAATTCTTGAGTTTGCAACCACCGATGAGAAAATTTGTTTCTTTTTTCTCCATTACACTATGTCTAGTACAGTATTACTTTTCTTATCACTTATAAACTTTTCCGTCTATTACAGTATTACCGGTACTTTTCTTATCACTTACAAACTTTTCCTCAAGTACAGTATTGCTTTTCTTTTCACTTACGAACTTTTCCAGATTTCAGTTTATGATAACTTGTGCAGTAGTGATTTGGACTCCATATTTTATGAGAGAGAGAGATAGAGGCAGACAGACAGAGGGGAGAACTTTACTAAGAAGAGTTTATGATCTAGAAATATTCATCCCATTTTTCTGTATTATGTATAGTATGCAATAGGAAAACGTACAGAAAAATAAAAAGTTAAACATTTATTTCGTCTAATGTTCAAGTTTACTTGGCGATATAAATATACAGTAGTTACATACAACAATTGGTGTATGTTTATCCCGGTTCAGGCAAAGTTTTGAGATTTTGTGTAGGTGGGTTGCTTATAATTTCTGTTGGTAAATTTTAAAAGGCAGGAATTAATTTTGATGCAAAATAGTTCTACAGAAAGGGAGCCGAATGATCGAGTGCTGTAGGTCTCGATGTTAATAACAAATGGTCGAATTACATCTTTGCAAGTAGTTCAGAGCAAAACCATTGTCCATTTTAAACAACCAATGTGACTGATGCAAGGAATGAAAGAAAATTAACAGATAAATGCAAAAATCTGATACTAGCTGTATTGCTTAGTTCCCGAGTTCTTCATTCTATCACCGATTTTTCTTTTCCAAGAATCAAACAATGGAATAGCCTGTGGTTGTACAGTATGAATCACTTATCCCCATGTACATTGTTTATTGTCAACTCAATGGCAAAGAAAACAAACGTACAGAAGAGCTGCTGTTGTACTTTTAGGTTATCAGTTCGCACATGAAATTAGCACGTCAATATCAAAGAAAACAAGCAATGATCATTAAAAAATTATATTGCGCAAACTGAAAAAGAAATAAGGATATGAATGCATTTTTATATTCTGATAACATAGTATTAAAGAAAAAAATTAGATTCATTGCACGAAATGTAGTATTAATGCAGTTTGTGATGCATTCTCATTGTGTTCAACTAAAATTTTATTTGGTACTATGTATCATACATTATCTTTGTTCGAACAAGGAAATATTTATAATGAACAGAATGATAACTTTTTTTTCAGTATAAAAAAGTAAGCAAATCGCTCCTGAAAGTAATAACGATGTAGATAAATCGGTGCCTCTCTCTCTCTCTCTCTCTCTCTCTCTCTCTCTCTCTCTCTCTCTCTCTCTCTCTCAACCTCTTTAGAGCATGCTTGCATGGGTCATAAACAGTAAACCAAGCCCATATAATCGAGACCACGTCCACTCCACGGTGGTGATCTGATGCGACTCTGCAAGAAAGCATGGTGCACAGAGCTATTCTCCACGAGACGCCGCAGCAACTCCGTCAGGATGTGTGAAGCAATGGTGGAGTTTTTTTCTTAAGCCTCTCCACTCTCCACACCCCCGTGAAGCGTGGAGTTCCAAAAATCATGGGAGCTGTACAGTACCATATACAAGTAACTTTAATTTTTAGCAGTCATGAATAATTATTAGTGGTTTTATATTTATTTTTTTGTCTTTAAATTGAGAATTCATCTGAGACAGCCATCACTGGTACAGGCACAGGCACTCATTTATGTAAGTAAAAAAGACTATTGACAACACCCACTAGCCTTCTACAAATGAACACAAGGTGAAGTGGTTCTAAATCTGCGCCCCCCCCCCCCCTCTCACCGATTCAATGCTAATTATTTTATTCCATCAGCATGTTGAGTATACAGGAGACATTCTTGATTTGTTCCCCATATATGATGAAGTACTTTACTCATCATTTAATAACCACTTTTACACGAAGTTTTTCTGTTGCTTTGTATCTTGTCTACATGGATCAAACTTGAAGGCTACACTTCCAGCGTGTCACGCAGGAAAATGTTACATTAAATTCTGATTTGTGATTATTGTTTCTTCCAGTCCAAGGCAAACAATAACCAACAATAAGAACTTAATATAGTTTATTCTCTGCACGACACAGCAGAAGTATTGGCATCCAAACTTGATCCAAGTATATACAAAGCAACAGAGAAACTTTCGTAAAAATGGTTATAAATTGATCTGTAAAGTACTTAAATCATACATGAGAAACAAGTTTGGAATGTCTCTTTTTATGTTGATATATGTAATCAGTGACTGAACGTACCGACAGGATAAATAAAATTAGCACAGAATCAGCGAGGGGGCAGATTTCAAACCACACGAGTTTGTCACCTTATGTAAATTTGTACATTTTTTATAGAAGTGGAATGCCAGTGGCCGTGGCAGTTGTTTTGCATCTGGAAGAAGTACAATGTGATAGATCTGGATCTTAGTCACCTCCGCTACCACACAAGGACTTGTTCTAGACGAGATTTTCCTTCCACAAGGAAATTGCACTATTCTGTTTCGCAGATAACATCGTAATGTCTTTAAAGTTTAAGTGAAGACATGAAATTGGTAATAAGATGTTTTTAAAGCATTCATTCAGTGCAAAAACAAAGGGCATGGTGGCCAAGAGGAGTCATGCATCCAATCAAGTGGAACAGCCTGAAATGGCCCAAAAGGTTGAATTAAAAACATCACCAACTAACAGGTAGTCTGTTTGGAAGTATTTGTGTTATCTTGTCATGGACATACCTGTGACAGAACCAGGATTTCAAACCATAGATTTACAAATTTTGATCAATAGATTGGCTTCTAAAAAGGTAGATTTTTTATCGGCATAAATTTTACGTGTTTTAAGGGGATTGAAAACAAAACAAGTTCATTTTGTTACATAATATGTATTCTCTTCATATTATAATAAAACACAAATTTTGAACATGATTCAGATTCAGAATCTGATGGAAAATGTTACAATAATAGTTAGCTAATATGAACCAGTATATTGTTAATTAAATGAAAAAGGAAGAGTTGTACATCTCACAGTTCACTGCAAAGATTTTTTATAAAATCCACAGGCATTTTTAGTTTCCTTCACAAGATCACTGTCTGGTGACCACTGGTGACATTCACTGTGATTGTTAACCTTCACACTCAGCAGGCTCTCAATAGTTTTCTGGTCCAGACTTCCCCTTGAATCACTCTGGATTTTCCGAAGAATGGAGAATGTCCTCTCTGTGTCAGCATTGGAATGTGGCAATGATAGGACAACTACACTCAGTCTGGAAAGAAGTTCGAACTTAAGTTTTCCTGTTGATGGGTTTCTGAGGCTGTTGACTGATCTCCAATACTGCTCCAAAGCTCATTTCACCCCGAGGAGGAAGTTCCTGGCTTAGACTTAATATGTATTCCTGAGCCTCATCCTCAAGGGCTTGTTTCTCTTCTAGGCTTATGTCCAAAAATCTGTTGGCAAGTTTCACCACTGTAATTAATTTTAAACAAATTAGATTTAGACTTGAAATAAACAGTTAAAAAACACATGATTTTAATAATTTATCCCAACTTTAAAATTAAATATTAAGTAATACATTTGTGCAATTTCAGAGTCAGGAAACATGACTTTAACCAGTTTAGTAAAATGATCTGCTATGAGGAATGGTAAATTGTGCTCTGCCACAAAATTTGCAAACAAAGTCTCTGCAAGTGTCACTTTATCCACTTTTGATCCAGTCTCAAAATATTCCTTCAATGTGTGTGTGTTTGTTACAAAAGAATCGTTGCTCCTATGTGATGGTGTATGCATATGCCTGGTGATATCATTTCTTCCTCCATATGCTATCTTAAAATCCAATTTGCATGAAAGACACAATGCAAAGTCAGGACCTTTGCTACTCGCCTGCACACACTTAAATTCTGGTATCCAAGCATTGTTAAACTTGTTGTAGTATTTCTTAGCTGGTGGCTTCTTAGCATTGGGAGAAAGCAGACGTTTCGGCATTTTGACATGAATTTAAAAATAAATATACAAGCTGCCCTTAAATATTCATCTTAAACCATCGTGAACAATACAAGAGCAATTAAAAGACATAAAATCAAAATACTTACTCAAGTGTTTCTGCCAAGATCATTTTTGGTCGGTCTCTCCGTTTTATTTTCCTTCCACGACAGATCGGCTGAGTTTTAATCAAAGACTCATGGTCATCATGGATTACCTTTGATCCTTTTATTACTTATAACACCTCAAACAACATCCCGCATTTGGCCTTAAACTCTCCAAATTACAACAATAAGGTAATCAATTAGCCGCTTCTTGTGTACACATGCTAACAATTGTAATCCGACTACTCAACCACGCATCGTCGCACCGGTCATATCACACATTTTTTCATGCTATATACAGGTGTAACATTGAGGCACCAGAGGTGAGCCATTTTTTTTTTCATCCACTTGTCCATTACAAGTATAATTTAGTAAACTCATTTTATCCACATAGTAAATATCACCATGCTCAACTACTTCTAAAGAGATCATAACATCCTTTCTGTCCCTTAAATATGAACAGAGACAGTTCTTTAATGAGCATAATTGTTTTGCTTCTA
The DNA here is from genome assembly GCA_029931535.1 of Margaritifera margaritifera. NCBI lineage: Eukaryota > Metazoa > Mollusca > Bivalvia > Unionida > Margaritiferidae > Margaritifera > Margaritifera margaritifera. Next base: position 626,940 of record JAQPZY010001042.1, read on the forward strand.
ATGGATGTGGAAGTTAATCCTCTAAATAATCAGTTAAAAATTAAAGAATCATCACTGCCATCTAATCAGTTCATAAAGGGAACCAACACTAACGTCAGTCAAGTGCCTTTCATTAATTTAATTGGATCGATTCGCTGGATTAAAATCATAGGGCGAGTCATTCATGAGGATCTGATTTAAGTAAACACAAGGAAGCCATTTAAAACACTGCTAAAATTAATCATACCAACTTTGTTTTGTCTCACGTGTTTTGAGTGGCCAATAATTTAGTCGCTTAGCCCAATATGCTGTCAAGCAGTATAATAACATGCGCACAATTAAGCAAGAGTTATCAATGACCAGTGGTAGGTGTGATACTGGCTGTAAATGAATACACGAATAGGGGTAGAATCAAGCTTAAAGTACACCCGGATGGCATGCACAGCCAGACAAAGGTAGATACAGTGATTATGGCATGAAAATCGGCACTTGCCAGACTTTTTTAAAAATAGGCAAAAAGCATTTGGAAACTTTTACTTGTCCGACTTCGAAAATGAGGTCGGGCTATGGGATTTGCTCAGTCAGGGGCACTAATTCTTCTTGCAAATAAAAAACAAAACACTATAAAAAAGACTTTCGGAGGAAAAGTACAATATTGTCACAAAAAGACCAAGTTCACACTTTGATATTGAGAAACAGGAAGTTTCAATGCAGTACAAGTTCCTATGGCCAACTCAAACCAAAGATTTAGAGGCTGATCTGCATGCCACCGAACAAAAGAGGTAAATAGAAATTCATCATCATTCAATATTAAAATAAACATTATCAATCAATTTGGTTTCCTATTTTTCATTGCATAATTCATGGTGGAAAGTCATGTAAAGAAAAATTAAAACATATGATTAACAGGTAAAATATAATTGTAAAACAATGTATTAGACAAAATATGTGCACAAATACCATATATTCTGAGAGGCAGATCTCTTTGCATGATTCCTAACTGTAATATAATAAAACAAAAATACCATTAGAGTGCTAAAGGTCAGATTTTGTTACTATGAGATCTGTCAGTTCATTCTCAACAAAAGTGGACTAGGGGAGCTAACCTATCCAAGGAAACTAATACCTTGACACAGAGTTGTTAATGAGAAATGAATGCTTTTAAAAAGCACCTGGCAACATAAAATACGATAAATGTAAGATTCTATGTTCCAAAAAGGGTAATACATTCATAACTTTTATGTCAGGTCTGGTGAAAAGAGTCCATACAGGCTGGTACAGATCAAGAAAATTGAAGAACTGTGGAATACAGTGTTCTCAGAACACAAGAGAACATTTCAGTAATGTCTCAAAAATACTATAACAAATTGTCAGAATTAATTCTTTGAAAATAATTGTCTCGATACTGGATTAGGTCTCAGTTGCGGAAAACCACATTTAATCTTATGTGATTTTATTTTATTATTTGATTTGGTTTTTGAAAGTAAATTTCTTGAAGCATAATTCTTTATAGAATGCTGGAAGAATGGGATGGGTCTCTAACTCACATGAGAAAAACCAACTTAGAACAAATCTAAAATGTGTCTGATCAGAATCGAAGTCCAAATTTCTCACGTGATGGCTCACATGAGAAATTAGAACTCGACCTTATTTTCAAACATAGTCAGATGTAAGGGGAAAGAATGTTTTCTAAGTCATACATTCTCATGTGAACATTCAAATTCTCAAGTGAGCAAAATCTGCACATGAGAAAATTTGGTTAGTTTTTCAATGGCTCACAAGATCTAACAAACTGCACACATGAGCTTGCAAAATCTACCCAATTTGCATACGTTTCTAACAAGGTTCTCACGTGAAGCTCATGAGCAGCTCGTGTGAATTGGTGAGATTTTTCTGTACGGGTGGTCACATTTAAATTCCAAGTGTCAAAACCCGAGGGTACACGTCTATTGAGAACCCTTAGAATACTACTGACGATAATGCTTAACAAAGAGTCCCCAGTGCAAACAAGGAGTCCCCAGTGCAATCTACCAATTAATAAGCAAATATTTATCGGTATATATTTTCTTTATTTTTACATATAAAAATGGGAACAAGGGAAACACAAGCTTCATTAATTTTCTCTTACATTTACCGAGATCACATGTCGCAGACATGTTGGCACATTAATGGTATAGTAAAAGTCATACAGGTCATTATGCATTCCAGGGATCGCACTGTGCATCGCCAATGTCGCAAATTGCGATTTTTTTTTCCTGATTGGCGACAAAATATACCATCTGGCGATTTTTTGGCGACAATGTTTTTGGCTGTTAAAACTTGTATATACAATCTTGGGTTTGGAGTGGAAGGAATTCAAAGGCACCACGAAAGGAAGCTTGGGTATACAATGCACTGGAATCTCTTTATTGTTACATAAACAAATCATTTGTTCATATCGACCGCTTATGCTGACATCTGGCCTGAGTACTCTATGTGGTGATACGCTCCAATAGTCATGCTACCGGACTTTAGTATGGGTCCGTTCCATTCTGAATCATACACCACCTTTGGTCTTCGAAAGTGTTTACCTGGGCCAGTTGCTATCTATCTGAGGATTATTTAATATCTTTATACCTTACAAAATTTCAAACCAAACTTTGTTCTGTCTAAGCATAGTTTTTTAATTTGCAAAAATAAACTTGTTAACGGCGAGTGCACTGTTAAAGAAAATGCTATTTATAGTATAAGAACTGCCCAAAACACGTCGTACGGTGCATGGTTGCGACGCGGATCCTCGCGCAGATAAAACTAAAAGTCGGTACATTTATACCGTATAAAACGTGCACAATATCATCCGCTATAATCAGAAAAATTAAAATAAAGGCTACGAAACTACAGTGAAAAAAATTATCTGAATCATAAAAATGTAATGTAAGTAGAATATAGACTTTATCATTTTTTTTAATTATATGCCACACATTCCAAAATAATGAAGTCTGAATAAAAATAGCATTATAATATTTTTGTAAAAATCATAATTAAGTACATTTAAAATAGCAAGAAATTTATACATTATTATTATTATTATAGAAGACCAAAACAAAAAAAAAAAAACATATACACATGCATGCAGATTAAGTTATAATTCAAATAATAATTAAAATATTCAGAAGACAATATTTTTTCCCAGATCAAAAATGAATACAAATAAAAATAGAAATAATATTGTATAATAATGCTGATATTTCGTATCACAATTTTTAAATTAAGAAATTGAATCAGATTGTAAAATAAATCATTTTAATAATAATGATTTATATGTTTATCAGACATTTATACTTATATTTAGGAATTATTTGTATTTTGAACAAGATCAATAATAATAATAAAAATTATAATGTCTACATTACAAGCTCTTTTTAAATGTGAATCAAACTGCTGGCATACTAAATGCCATGTAAATATGAATTTAATATATTTAGATGGTGAAGGCACTTATGTTCATACTGCATTGTTTGTGGAATGTTTAACATATGATATAAAAATGATAAAAAATCTATAATCTAATTATCTGACATATTTATGAGTTAGAGAATGACATTTGATTTAGAGAATTTGTTAATGTTGTTTTGTATCCATTTATTATAGTCATAGTCATTAAAGTAGTTGGCATCTTGTATGGTAATACAGTACAGATCCACATCACAACCGTGCACCTTACAATAAAAGTATTAACTATTTGATTTTACATTTCTATCTTTATTTGTATTCATCACTGATTTGGTATAAAAAAAAAAGTTGTAAAAAATATGTAATTCATATTTGCATGGCATTTAGCATATGCACGTTTTATACAGTGGTGCACGATTCAGGATGGAATGGGTCGATACTATAGCTACAATCGACCAAACGACCGCTAATCCTTTTTTTTTTTTTGGAAATTTGGGCGTCCATAGCTGAGATATGATAGAAAATTAAAACTGATGTTCTGTGATATGTATTTCATACTTTTCGGACAATCTTCAAGAATTTTACATTCAAACGATTAGGTCCTTCCCGATTGAATATTTCCAAGGTTACCCTTTATTCTCATACATAAATTGATTTTACGCAAATGTATTCATGTATAAGGCTTTCTTGCCCTATAAGAGGTAAACTATTTTCAATAAATTGTATACACATAGGAGGCATACTCTCGATTTTCCGTGTGCTGATTATCCGTGTGTCAGTGCGGGCCAAAAAAAAAAAAAGAAGAAAATATATAAAGAAAACTAGTCTTGAACAGTAGACTTTAGAAACTTTAGAAAACTATATTGAAACATTGAAACATGTACATACTGTTCAGCCGACACAAGAAATTTACAAATACTAAGTCTGTAATAAACTGAATACAGTGTATCATTTAATATGATAAAAAGTCGGTCAGGTTATACAACTGTTTAAAGACAATTAAAAGGTAAGGCGGTCAGCGATAAACAGACACCTTTCAGAGATTTATTGAATTCACTCACAATAGCTAGGGTGATGTGAAATGTCAAATCCTTTGAGCACTGCTGAGGGAGAGCCCATTAGGTTAATTTGCGTAGGTAAAGTACACTAAGTGGAACAACCCAGTTTGTCTTAAGTTAAATACATCAAAGAGAGAGAACCTAATGAGAATTGGCACATACGAATGTGAAGGAGAATTCGACTTTGAAACTGCATTCAGCAAGTGGGCACGATGCATACTCATGTGACATTCGATTTTATTATTTTTATGAAACAACATTTTAATAGTGCAAAACAATAAGCACACAAAACAGTCATGCAATGATTTATTCTGTAATATTGTGGTATTGTATTGTTTGCTGTCAATAAAGTAATAAATACTCCATCTTTTTCAGTTTTCATTGCCTACCACATTAATAGACATGGAAATATACTTACTCCTTGCTTAGCGACACTTTTTGAAAATTGGCGTCAAAATATTGAGATTTGCGATTTTTTTGGCGACAACTTTTTTAAAGCCAGCACCATCCCTGCATTCAGTACCGACTACTTCAGCAATGGGCGTCGTTTTTAGAATTTTGATTACACATGCTTTTAAATGGCAATTATTCACTTTATTTGGATCCTCATACATCTATATTCCTTTGGAAGGTCATTATTTACAAGCCCTGAGAAACACATATGGATAAACTCAATGTTAAAGTATGTGGACAATTTTAGATGTCAACCTAGAGGTGTGATTGCAGGCACTTGATTCTATCAATCGAAAGGGGGTTAACTAATGATAACACCCTCCCCAACTCCTAATTAATACAAGGTAACTAACTCTCGCAGTTCACAATCTGACCTCTCTATGACTACGTTCTGATTTTCCTATACTATTTGTGCTTTTAGTCACTCATAACTTAACACCACTGAAAGACATTCCAAACCTTTCCCCCATGTACCAATTAAGTACCTTATTGACTCTGAATGACCACTTTTACACAAATTTATCCGTTGCTTCAGGTGTTGCCCACAATATCATGGTTTTCAAAAACTATACTTCTGGTCAGCTTCAAAGTAAATGCAACTATTGGGTATTATGCATATGAACAATGAATATAAAAAAATAAGAATTTAATTTCAATTCAAATCAAATTTATTTTTCTTGTAGAATCATTTGGAAAATAAAATTGTGTACATACTTTTCTGAAATAATCTGCTCATTTACTATATTTGCCAGGTTAGGCCAAGATGTAGCGATTGGTGCCAATCTCTGAAACAATGACAATCTATAGTATTCACACACCCTCCCGTTTGTTTGTACCCCCCCCCCCACCGATTTTAAAAACAAAAAGCATGAAGGATATGAAAAATGCAAAAAACTTGGTCATTTAATTCATCAATTTATAATTTCTAACCCGATTGTCACCAGAGAGTCCCGAACACTGCCAACTTATTGGCATTTCAAACCAAACGGAAGCTCTCGATGTAAACAAGCAGACAGACTGCTCAATGTCCTTCTCTGGTTTCTAGAACAGTCCATTTCAGTACGAACAGTGTCGTCCAAGTCCAATATTTGCAATGTGTAGTTTTAATATCGCTAAAAATAACTGAACAAATAAAAAGGAGGAACTCGTACATACATGTGTTCAAAGAGATTAACGCGTAAATTTACGGAATTATTGAGATTATCAAAGATGGTGAACTACATCACAGCTGTTGTTTCAAAATATAGACTCGCCCATGCAAATATGGTGACTGTATTACTAAAGGAACTCCCGTTTGATTGGAAACGCAAACAAGTTGATAGTGTTAGGGACCCCTTGCGACAATCAGGTTTGAAATTAGAAATTGATGAATGAAACAACAAAGTTTTATGCATTTTTCATATCTTTGATTCTTTTCGTTTTTAAAATCGGTAGCGGGGTACACACAAATGGGAGGGTGTGACTATAGTCGTATTCATTCCGAAGCAAACCAGGTGTAGTCTTTAAAAACCATTACAATGAAAGCTACGCATTTCGGAAAAATAATTGTACTACCCTATATTGCGACAATTAGACCCGACATGCTCTAATCTTGACCCAGTTTAGTACCTGACCATCACTGTAAAAGTCCATAGTGATCAATAATTTTTGCCTAGAAGTTTCTTGATGACAGTTAAGGTGCAGAGCATTAAATAATCAGGAATGAACAGACTTGTGTTAAACTATATTAGACTATAATAGTATTAAATTTTAGAACAACAATTAATATTTAATTTGAGTAAATGCACGTGCATGACCACACTGATATACACTTTAGACTGGTCTTCACACCTTGTACAAAATAAAGATACCAATATGGAGCTGACCATTAACCCTTTTCCAGCGGGATACAACTCCGGTCATATGTTCACTACATTCCGTCTACCACTTCGCGGAAGAGTGTTTTTAACTGTAAAATACATCGTCACTTTACATGTACTCTTTTGAAAAGAAGGAAATAAAGGTAGAAGGTATATAAATGCATTAACAGAACTGGTTCAAAAGAGCCCAAAACTGATAAAAATTCAATTTCAAAATCGACTTTTAACGTGCAGAGATAAAAAGTGACGGTCATATACTGAACAGATAAGTGAAGACAGTTATGTGCTTGCTGAATTAGTTGAAAATAAAGACCATTTAGTGTGGAAATTGACATTTTAGGTGGTGGGAATCGTTATATTTACTTCTTCAAAATGAATGGAGCTGATGAAAACTGGATATTTGAAAAGTTGATTTCAAACACGAGTTTTAACATGTGGAGATCAATAATTGCAGAGAGCGCTGAAGCAGCAAGTTACGGCAGTGATGTGGATACCAATTTTGATGAAAATTATTCTATGAAAATATATAATTTTGTGGGAAAAATCGTTGTTTTAGGCAGTGCAGATTGTGAACTCGACTGAGACGAAATGAACAGGAATGATGACAACTGGTTCGTAGAAAATTTGATTTTAAAACTGAAATTTGATGCGTGCAATTCAAAATGGCAGACAGTACTGAAGCGGCAGTGATGTGGATGCCAATTTTAATGAAAATATAGACAATTTTGTGGGGGGGGGGAATTTATATGTTAGGCAGTGGGGATCGTGATCTTGTTTACATCAAATGAACTGAGCAGATGATAACTAGTTATTTCGTATTTTTGACTTGGATATTGACATGGATGCTTTTCAAGCTAACTGGACATTTTGAGAACTTCACTTCTCATAAAGTTCGCACATATACTGATGTTTGGTGTGCATAATATTATGAAATTTTACTGCATTCCTGGAAATGGACCAAAGTAAATCCAACAGAACTCAAATATTATTACATTAGAATTTATTGAGGAATAAAAACATTTCCAAAATGAAAAGCTTTGTTGACTTGCCAGTAAGGATCATTCAGTTTGCTCTACAATTCTCATGCGAGTAAATTTAATAAAATTGTAACAACATTTAACATTCTTGATGGATTTTTATTTCTGTCACCTCCCTAAATGGTATACAATACCTGCTATTTCATACATTTACATATAGGAGGTAAAATGAATATTGCAGATAGGAAAATTACATTGAAAGTTGTAAAAAAAATTGTCAAGCACGTTTATTTGCTTGCATAACTTTACTTTCAACTGCAGTTTTTACGTCTGAAAAGTGTCAGTGAAAAAAATATGACCTAAAAGAAAATGTTATGGTTTTTTTAAAATGGTATCCAACATTGCACAAATATATAATATAAAATATTGTTATAGGTTGGATCCCCCCCCCCCCCCAGCCCACTATCCATTGACCGATACTCATAATTTTGTTTGTAACGAGCCCCTGTGGTGTGACACAATCATAAAATGAATGCACGTGCAATCATTCAATTGTAAACAAAAGTTGCATTACCAAAAATTTGTACCGAATTTCTAACGTGAGAATATCTTCAATGGCAGCATACAAAATTCCAAGTCAATGTACATATCATTTAAGATACTCACTTGTAACAAAATCCTGCCACAGCCCTACAAAGTCCCAAACATGTCCGCCTCCCTACAGCTGAATCAAGTACGGTGCGGGGTAACTTTTGACGGGAACTAGTCTCGTGACTAATTACTTTCATGAAACTATGAAACGGAAAAATTTATGGACCGACAATTTAATGGGGGGTGGGGGGTGGGGTGGGGGGGGGTGGGTTGATATTTTCTTTTTTGGTGCGCGAATATTTTGAACTGACTAAAGAATCACGGGAGGGTTGTAATCGCTTTTTTTTTCCCTCTAATTACATAAATTACCTCCTCCAGCAGATATGTGTAAATTGCTCATCCATCAGAGCATTATCGTCACCAGTTTTGATATTTATGCACGGCTTCTTATTATGATCATACCCATTCTGATTCATTTTTCAGTCCCGGAAAGTTGATGTCTCTATCTGGCGCGATCACACTCTTGCTCAAAAATACCAAATCCCTTTATATCTTAAAAAATTTAAAACCATACCATCATCCTATGTTCGCACAAACCTTTACAATTTGGAAAAATGCCGTTGTCAATGACCAGTCCAGTGTGAATTCCTTGCTATTTTGGGGACATAATGTAGAATATTGTAACATTATTATCAGATTTAAGGGTCCAGTTAGGGAAGGAAACTCCTCAATATAATATATTATTGATGGACTGGACGTTAGTTTATTTAGAAGAGGAAATAAAATGAACAAAATATAGTTTAGACCTTATATCAAAATCTTTTGTCTGAATCTATTGCAGTTTATTAAAATATTAATATACTGAAAATGGTAACAATTAGAAAACAGCAGATATTAATGAATATATTACTGACATCTGATGTCATCAAATACATCAAATACATTAATGGGGGGGGGGCGGGTCTCGGACAGATCATGGAACTCTTTGAAGTCATTGACAATACCTCCCTGAAAATTAGAATAAAATGGACATTGCAAAAGGAAAAGAAATTCATTTCAGTCGTATTATTATTACAGTGTTCATAAATTCTTCTTTTTAAAGGAGTAATAGGATTTGAATATCTCCCATTTTCTATTTTTGGATTGCGGGACATCGCTCATAATTTTGTAAGAATACGTCTTTCAGAGAAGTCTTTGATTTCCAGAGATATTTTTTTTTCACGTGCAAAGTGTGACTTGAAGAAGAAATATGTTCTATATTTCCAATGGGTGCGATCTGGCTGATAATGACACAGAGATGATATGCTATATTGATTATACGCCACCTGTCGGCCATAATTTTTATTTTTGAAATATCCAATTGAAAGTTAGTATAAAACTGGCTTTTGCCCGAACTCTACTCTCAGCCTATTAACATCTTAACATGTGTTACTAGATCTGAACATAATTTTACCTTTATCTTACCAGAAGTCACCTTAATCATGCGAAAGCCTGAATTGCTATTAAGTTACTTTAATTGTAATTAGTCATGGTCCAAGTTGGACCCTAATATTAGGGCGAAATTACCTCTCTTCAACCAGAATAGGGTGAAGTTGGTGAAAATAGTGAAAAGTGGGGTGTAGAGAGTTAAAAATAGTCTCTTTAAACTAATGTGTTTATATTTTTTCATATCAGATTATGAAAATGATGATGAAATATTATTAAAAGTTTGTACAAATAGTATTATTTTTATTTGTTTCGCCGCATTTGTTGTATAACAGACAACGGCAACCTCAAAAATAAGTTGTAGTCGAAAATCGGCACAATTTTTGACAATAGAAGTCCTTTTTTGTTGTGTCAGTAGAATGAAATATCGGATACAATTATGAGTTTTGTTAGTAATGGACCTGGATGCGTCCAGTGAGTCATAATTTGCTTCAAACTGAGATACAGGAAGTCAATTTTCACTTGTTTTTCAAGGATAATGTGTGAAATTTCGATGGGAATTCCGTAGATAACAATGTACATTCTGGTATTTATGATCATCAATTTAGCACCAAAATTGACTGCAGAACATAGAACTTATTATTATTTCTTTGCACCTTCCACTTTTGAAGAGAAATTTACACGAATGTCGACGTTTTACTTCGATTAATAATGCATTTTATTTAAACAAAATTGGGAGGGGGAGGGGGCGATAATGTCATCAAAGCAGTGCAGAGCAAAGTGAACTTCGCCTTTGGAATCTGTTTAGGTGACGGACTCTAAGGTGACTATTTCGCCCTTATCACTCTATCGTGGACTCTAGAAGTATTTATATTCTCCAAAGTGTGCATTGTCGAAAAGCTGACGAGAGCAGACGAATCCCCATTTTCATAACGACAGATATGTACATGGGCCTTCTTTAATTAGATTTTTTTTCCTGTTTGGATAGTTGACTGTACATGATGGTATTTTAGTTAGTTGACTTCTCTGTGCTTGGTAAATATGCTGCAAAGATTCCTATCCTTTAAAGCACATAACTTTAATTTGATGTTAAACAAACTAATGGTGCCATCTGATCATAGGGCACCTTTATTCCAATAACACCTGTAAGTAACAAATAGAATTATTATAATGCAGTCTAAATTTATATTGTGTTAGGCAAAAAACAGACAAGTTTGTTTCGTATTAAGGACCTGCTTTTTATACCAAGAACACAACAGCAACAGAAATTTCTACTACCGCTACTATTTAAAAAGGCAACTTCTCTACAAAACAAGAACCAAATTATACAACTAATTTTGGTTTACATCTGCTATAAAGGGACATATACAAATAAATTGCAACAAAAATTATGAGTGATGAGGGTTAGGAGGTTATAAACAATAAGCCAATGCGTTAAAAATTCCCCAAAATACTGGTTTCACGATGAAAAGTTTCCACTTTTATTGCTGGAATCATACCTGTATTGTTAACGTTGTTTATATTTGTCATACAAAATTTGTTTAAAGAACATTTTAGTGTCATTCATTTTCTGGCAAAGGTCTATAATATGCAATCGAATGTTTACAATATTAAACATAGATTTAAAATACTGGAAAACCACTAATGTCTCCCTTGTTCATAAAGAGTAGTATAGTGGTATACCCTGGAGTTAAGTGGGCCGATCTGAGGTCAGTGGGAATTAACACTACGGTCGCCATCTACAAAGTATGGGAATCTGGGGTTAATGGGAATTCCATGTAAAAATGCCCATAGGATTAATATGTGAGTATGAGTCTGGGGTCACTGGGTTTTAACATTATGAAATAAGCATGACATTTTCCCTTCACCAAATATATAGTTTTTAGTTTAGATACAAAATGGTACTCTGGGGTCAAGGGAAAAGATAATGTTAAAAATGTTCATAGGATTAACATGTTAGTGGGAATCTGGAGTCAAAGGGTATTCTATGTTAAAATGTCCATAGGATAAAGAGGTGAGTGGGAGGCTGTGGAACAAGGGGAATTTAACATGAACTTTGGACTCAAACGAAAATGCAATGTGAAAAAGATTCACCTTGTTACTAATCAACACGCCGTTTGACCGAACATCAACGACACCTACTAACCAATAAATAAACTTGTACAGCAATAATCACAGACATTATGTGAACCAGTTGCATTACCAAGCAAAGATGTTAGATACACTTGTCCAATCTGAAACTGACCTAATTGATACATCAGATGATTAGGTTTCCCTGATTGAAACTGACCTAATTGATACATCAGATTATAAGGTTTCCCTGATTGAGAGAGAAAGCAAAATGTACGTAGGGGTCTGTCTGTGTAAGTGATAAAACCTTTCATTTCTTCAAAGACTTGGAAAATGTCATCAGAAAACTGGAAACAATGGAAAATGTCAATTTGTATGGCAAAAACTTGTATGAGTTTGTAACATCAAGGGTTTTGTTAAACGAGACACTGAGCCAACAGTGGTCACATATGTTTAATATTGAAGATGATGAATATTTGCCTGAACATGTTCAGAAGTTACAACAGGAGGTAGTGAGTAAATATTTGTTAATGTCATCTGCACAGTTTAGAAGAGAATTCAAGAGAGAAGTTAATGCTAGGAAGGAAGAAGCACACAGAAAGCAAATTCAAATGAGAAGAGACAGTAAAACAAAGCATCTTCTTCAGAGAAACAAGTAAGCTCTAAACAAAGTCAGTTGAGGAAGGACAGATCAGATGATTCTTCAACATCAGAACCACAAGGAAGCAGTAAAATGGAGTAAAGAAAAGAACAGGAAAGGGAACAGGGAAACGATTAAAGGCAACTAAGTGCCCATGTGGAAGATGTCAGTAGGATTGTATAGTTGATAGCGTTTGTTGTGACCAGTGTGATACATGGCATCATTATGAGTGCATCGGTTTGCTATGAGATGAATTGGAGCTCCAGGGTGTTAGTCATGATACATCAGTCAGTATTGTATATATATATATATATATATATATATATATATATATATATATATATATATATATATATATATATATATATATATCTTAATACCATGGAAATGTATATATGCATATAGTTTTGGGATCATATTAGTGTTAAATTTATGACCTACAGGCATAGAGTTTTTTACCCTACATTAATATCAAGGGGCAAAAGTTATATGCATGGCTTAAGGGATTTATCCTAATATTCAATATATAGATCATATAGTTGCTCTCGCTTGTGATACATAAAAACTTGAAAATATTGAAAAACAGTCTCGTCCTCTTTTCTCTACATCATGGGTAATATAAAAATTCTAACATCTTTATGAACTTTACTCATCAACCCCAATCATATGCAAAAGTTTCATACCAGTATATTCAGCAGTGTTGGAGGAGATTCATATAGATAATGGATGAATGGATTGACAGAAGAGTAGATGGGTTGTGGCAGAATATCCCCTCCCCCTTTGTAACCTTAAAACTTAAAATAGACTATATTTTTTCTGCAAAATAGAGATAGAGGGAGTTGTGACCATGAGTCCATGACCCTCATTAAATGCCTCAATGGGGATTAAACTTTGGCAATCTTGGGTACTAAGGGAGTAATTTACCGCTATGTAACAAAATCTGGGACAAATATGTTAATAATATATCCTAGAATGTTGTTATATATATATATATATATATATATATATATATATATATATATATATATATATATATATATATATATATATATATCTGTGTGTGTGTGTGTGTGCTTCAAATCCTACAAGTTCAGAACATGCAGTTAACAGGAACAAACTTATGACACTGTTCAGGTCAAGTTGGAATATCTTTAGGAAATGCTACATCCCCAAATTTACCACCCTACCTTTGGTGAAAATAATTACAATCTTACAAATCTGCCAAATACAACCTTTTCAATTTTTGTCATGTAATTAATTAATGATGCATTGAAGACCTACACTACAGTAGCGATTTCAGCATTTAAGGATATTTTTGTTGCATTCTAAAAATAAATGCTGGAAAATTTCATATAATTTATTATAGAAAGGATTAAACTGATTCATATTGCATGTCACTGTATTTAGAGGACAGTAAGATTATTTTCATGATGTAATTTTGACATACAATGATACATTTAACAATTTTATGTTTTAAATCTTAACTTTAAAAGCATACATTTTGCAAGTTGCATAGATTTTTCAGATATGTTTGACATTTGTTTCTTTAAATCTGCTGTTATTGACAGATATTCTTGACACAACATGTATTTATCAGTTGTGATGAGGACTTATTTTCAGCATAAACAGGCAGTCATTTAAAACATGTCACTATGAATAAATATATATTTGTAAACGTTTAAATTCTTTATTGGTTTAATAGATTACACAAAAATAGATGTTTCTTCATATTTGTATCATTCTTGTGTGATTCCGTCATTTCTTTTCGTCTGCTTCTTCACGACAATCTAGCAATTTAAATTTCCCGGAATAAGTTATAAATAGGTAAAGTACGTCATTTTTGGTTGGCCAATGATAGGGCAGTATTCCATTCGGCGCGTTGCGCTGGCATATTAAACGGGCGCGATCATTGCCATGTCAAGTGGTAGCGTGGGAAAATGGTTTGGCATTCCCTAAATGTATGATAGTAAGTCAAACTTTGTGTAGAATTAAAAAGTCGAATGCCTGAGCTAAACATTGGTACCAAATTTGCTTATTATACGCGAAGTGTAGCTTGAAATATCAGCGTTGATTCGTAAATAGGTCGGGCTAGAAAAGAGAGGTGTCCTCCCTTGTAGTATTATATAGTACGTGTATGACTGATAGACAAGTTGTCAGCAACAAAAGAGCCCCTGTGATCGTACCAGGCTTAACATGCAATTACAACGCACTGAATGGAATACTGCCCCCTTATGGGTTCATTGAAAGTCAGGTTGTCAGTAGAGGCAGTGCGTCATTTTCGGTCGACAAATGAGAGGGCAGTATTCCATTCAGCTCGTTGCACTTGCATATTAAGCAGGCACGATCTAGTCTGGTTCCCTGCTTCATTATGTTCCCTGCGTTGCACTCCGCTATAAGCGGAGTGCAACGCAGGGAGCATATGAAGCAGGGAACCAGACTAGGCGCGATAATGACCACGTCAACCGGTAGCGTGGGAAAATGGTTTAGCATTCCTTAAGAGTGTGATAGTAAGTCTAACTTTGTGTAGGCATAAACAGTCGAATGCCTAGCTAAACATCCGGTACAAAATTTATTACGTTACGCGAAGTGTAGCTTGAAATATCAGCGTTGATTCTTAAATAGGTCGTGCCAGAAGGAGGGAAGTGTCCTCCCTTGTATATAGTAGATGTATGATTTATAGGTACATTGTAAGCAACGATACGAGTCCCTATGCTCCATTGTTAACGCACTTATCAAACAGATGCAAAAGCGGCCGCTCAATCTATTGATATCGTTTCGCACGGTCACACAAATTCTCGAGAAAGAGCGCAAGATACGGGATTCCAAATTGTGGCGTTGTTCCAAGTTGTCGCCTAACAACAACACACATGGTTTCACGAGTAAAACATACTGGATAAACAAATAAAAACAAACAGCAACATTTAAATGTGAAGTATTTTATGAAATGTTTAATCACAGTGCAAATCTGAATGTGCACATGGGGTTGCACACTGGAGAAAAACCGTTTAAGTGCAAAGTGTGTGGCAAAATGTTTAGTCGGAGTGGAAATCTGAAGGTGCACATGAGGATGCATTCTGGAGAAAAACCGTTTAAATGTACAGTGTGTGGCAAAATGTTGAGTCAGAGAGGAAATCTGAAGGTGCACATGAGGATGCATTCTGGAGAAAAACCATTTAAATGTGAAGTATGTGATGAAAGGTTTAGTGAATATGGAAGGTTGAAGAGGCACATGATGATACATACTGGAGAAAAACCATTTGAGTGTAAAATTTGTCATAAAATGTTTTCACTGAGTACAGATATGAAGATGCATATGAGACAACATACTGGAGAAAAACATTTCAAGTGTGAAGCATGTGGCAAAATGTTTTGTAACAATGTACGTCTGAAGGTGCACATGGGGTTGCACACTAGTGAAAAACCATTTCAATGCGAAGTGTGTGACAAAATGTTTAGTCAGAGTGGAAGTCTGAAGGTACACACGAGGATACATACTGGAGAAAAACCATATAAATGTGAAGTGTGTGATAAAATGTTTAGTCACAGTGCAAGTTTGAAGAAACACATGAGGATTCATACCGGAGAAAAACCATTTATGTGTGAAACGTGTGACAAAATATTCAGTCAAAGAGGAAGTCTGAAGGTGCACATGGGGTTGCACACTGGAGAAAAACAATTTCAGTGTGAAGTGTGTAACAAAATATTTAGTCAGAGAGGAAATCTGAAGGTGCACATGAGGATGCATACTGGAGAAAAACCATTTAAATGTGAAGTATGTGATAAAATGTTTAGTCGGATTGGACACATGAAGATGCACATGTGGGGACATACTGGAAAAAAACCATTTAAGTGTCAAGTATGTGACAAAATGTTTTATCAGAGAGGGCACCTGATGGCGCACTTGAGGATTCATACTGGAGAACAACCAATTAAATGTGAAGTATGTGATAAAATGTTTAGCCAGAATGCAGATCTGATGGCACACATGAGGATTCATACTGGAGAAAAACCATTTAAATGTGAAGTATGTGACAAAATGTTTAGTCAGAGGGGACAAATGAAGATGCACGTGAGAGGACATACAGGAGAAAAACGATTTAAGTGTGAAGTATGTAACAAGATGTTTAATCAGAGAGGTCATCTGATTGAGCACATGAGAATACATACTGGAGAAAAGCCATTTAAGTGTCCAGTATGTGATAAAAGGTTTGGTCGGAGTTACCAGCGGAATGTACACATGAGAACACATACTCGATAAATACCATTTAAGTGTCAAGTTATGTGGTAAAATGTTTCAATGCAGTGGAACATTAGACAGTCATGTAAAGATACATACTGGTGAAAGAAAACTTCAATGTGATGCAATGTTTAGTCAGAGTGGAAATCTGAAAGTGCACTTGAGAAAACATACTGGATTAAAAAATTGAGAAAACATACTGGATTAAAAATAAATGATTGAAGTGTAAAATATATGCTGAGAAGTTTAGTAAGAAGAAGCAAATGTGGATTCATAGTGGAAAAAATAACATTTAGGTATGAAATGTATGT
Source organism: Margaritifera margaritifera (assembly GCA_029931535.1). Lineage (NCBI taxonomy): Eukaryota > Metazoa > Mollusca > Bivalvia > Unionida > Margaritiferidae > Margaritifera > Margaritifera margaritifera. The sequence continues at coordinate 643,972 of JAQPZY010001042.1, forward strand.
TTTAGATATATGAAATTAGAGCTGCACAAAATGATACACACTGGAGAAAAACTATTTAAGTGAAGTATTTGCCCTTAACTTGTACATGGCTTAGAAGTTACTTATATTCATGACTTATAAAGAGGTTATCAGTGACAGACCATTTAATGGGGGGGGGGGGGGATTTTCTTTACAACCAGGATTTTGTTTTTCTCACTCCAAGATAAAACCTTTTTGTAACTAATATGATGGCTATAATTAGTTCTTTTTTTTATACAAATCAGAGAAAGAGTATTTCTTTTCAAACTACTTAACAACTACTTGGTGGCTGGAATTTTTTCTTCTAAATATAATCCCAGCCCCCCCCCCATCCCTGCCATCCATTTCCACGAAATTATATGATCTATCCCTAACTTAACTATAAGCAGATAAGTGAATATTCACTTAGTTTAGTTATAGGTCACTTATAAATGGCATATAGATGAATGATTAGGAATTGTAGAATGACTTGAACTTTTAAGAGTCATACTTTCATGCAGCATTTGATTTTTCAAGTAGTTGCCAATACTGTCACTTGAATAGTTCTAGACTAATTCAAATTTTCCAGTCAGCGTTGCAAATATTTTATTATATTTCTGAGATTCACTGCATAGAGAATACACAGTTCTTAGATAATGGTAGGTGAGGCAAAAAATGCTGAATAGCATCTATTGAGTGTATGATAGGTGAAATGCTGAATAGCATTTATTGAGTGTAAATGCTGAATAGTATATGCATGTAGGTTACATTACTGAAGCACTTTGATATAAATACCATCGGCTAAAACACGGTATTGGTGCTGAGAGTAGTCTCACTCACTTAAAAAATTGAAATGTTTCATAGAACATTTCAATGAAGCTCATTATATACCCTAGGGTGTCCCCTAGTCAGATCAAGTTAGATTTAGCTTGAACATGCATGCGATTTTGTTTAACCATTATTTCAATTCATTGGTATAACAACAGTTACAGACACTACACTTGGTGTATAACATGCAAGAAAAACAGCATGAAAACTTTAAAACTTTATTTTTTTTCACAGTAACATCAGTAACAGGATATCAACATTTAAAGTAAACAACATAACTGGAAGTGGTAAACAACTTAATAACAAAATCAAAACATCTATGACAAAGGTATCACTAAGAAAAAAAACCTAACCATGAAACTTTTGCATAACAAACATAAAAGACATAGAATAATCTTATTTAGGCATTTATCTAACACCAAGAAGAATATTTAAACGAACAAAATCATTAATACTGGCCAAAAGTATTGCAAACTTCCATAAGAGTCAGAAGTACATTGTCCATAAAATTGGTTACAGACACTACAAAACTATAGCATTTCAATACAGCTGCAGAACCATACATATCTCCATAAAATTCACTTCAAAAATAATTCAACATGAACACATTGACTAGAATTATTCATTAAATGAATGTTGATTAGTTAATAAAATGATAAAACCACATTGTAACAGGTATATGTCCAATACTTGTGTTAAAATTATGAACTGGTAAATAGCACTTGAAAGTTTAATACTAAATAGTGTTTGTAAGAGTAAAATATTGAAGTATAATGAATGTTCAATAAATCATAGTCACTAAAGTATTGTTCAACCCAAGGTGCTGACTCAAACACAGACCCATATGTGATTGATCTTAAGGTTACAGACACTACACATTAAACCTTGACTTTATATTGTCATTTCAAATAGAAGTGCTTATGATTTTTTTCCAGATTTGACTTGAGCTTAGACAATTCAGCTGCATTAAACTTGAAATGACCCCTTTCATTGACTATTTGTGGAGCTTTTACCCTGTACAAGATAGCATCTAGAGCCTCTTGTGAATAATCATCTTTTTCAGGCCAAACATACATGTTGCCAGACTTTCTCATGTATTTAAGTCTAACTTCGTTATGAAGAATGTCTATTACTTCTGCTAAGTATACATCTAGAGGTCCCTTCTTTGGCTTAAGTCCTACAGCAACAAATTCTCCAGGGTGGTATTTCTCTATTGGTTTCTCTGTGTTGGTTGGTGCTTTTTTGTCAACTTTGATCTTCTTTGTCACAATGTTTTGTCTTTCTGTTGACTTCCGTTTCTTATTAGGCTTTTCGCTTGTTGCTGAGTTATGATCTTTCTGGTTACTTCCTTGTTTTCTTTTCTTGTCATTATTTTCTATTGTTGATGGATTCTTGTCTTTAAGTTGTTTTCCTTTCTGACTTAAATTATCTTTATTGAGTACTAACTTTCTCATTTCCCAGGCATTAACATTTTCGCTGAAGTTGCATCTCCCGTCAACCTTCATGCATTGCTCACAATAACAGCTCAGATTTCTTATGCTCAGTTCATAATCATTGCTTCCTGACTTTACAGCATGTAATTTTCTTGTACCTTGCAGTGTTTGCACATCAGTTTCTTCTCTATTTCTCTCAACATCTTTAACAAGGATGAACTCCCTTCTCGAAACTGTTTTAGCTTCATTATCTGTATTTTCCATTTTCAGTTTCTCTGTACAGAAATGATATACATCTTCTGCACAACCTATCACCTTTCTATTGCTGATTACAGCTCTGTAGCAAGCATTCTTGACTGTCGCACCGAGACCATCGCAAACACTCTTTCCATGTGATGTTTCGAAATAATTTCGTGTTACAGATGGCCTTTTCCTCAGACTTATGTCAGCAAAGGCTTTCTTCCCCTTATACTGGGCAGCACAGCCATCTGTCCACTCATGGATCTCCTCTACTTTCACACCTTTCTTCTTCAGAATTTCTATAGCTTTGTTCTCAAAAGTGATAGCTAAGTCTGCATCATGTTTGGTTTCTTCACTGATGCCAATAATGGCATGCTTTATCTTGAATTCTTTTTCTCCCTGTTTTTCTGTATAGTAACACATGATTGGATGTATTGTAACTTGGTTCCTGTCGAAGAATCCAGATTGTACTTCACTTTGAAAAACACACCCATAGTTCTCACTAAAGTCCATGACCATAGCAATAGAACCCTCACCAATTCTATCAACACAAATTCCCATCTGTTGCTGTTGCCATTTGGCCCTGAAAACGTGCTCTGGATACTCTTGCATGTCAGTTTCTAAGCATGTAATTAATGTTTTTATGTCTGTTTCTTTAGGCACACAGGAGACGCAACGCTTTACTTTATCATCTTTTGCTATTTCTATACTTTCCCATTGATGCCATGATATCTGCCTGTCACTATACTTTTCAACAAATGGTTTAAGGTAACTCTGCAAACATTTCACACCGCATTGTTTGCATTCTCTTCTTAAACATTTAATAGCTGGATTGGTGTCGTATTTACAAAAAGTAGCATCACTTAAGCTTTTCTTATCTACTGAAATTTCATCCAAATCTCCATTTTCTTTCACTGCTTTTTTTACATTTGTTAGTGCCTCACTTTTTAGGGCCACGTTACAGCACTTTTGGCATAAGCATGATCTTCTGCTTGTTTCAGACACCTTTTTAACATTCACTGGTTTCAATTTAGAAAATGAAGTTAATCCTATTTTGTGACTATGGTTCCTTAACTTGTAGTCTTTGTAGGCTTCTTCTAATGTCATAGTCATCACATGTTTTTGAAGTATTTCTTTTTGACCACCTTTTCTTACTTTCACAGTTTCACGTTTATTAGGCACTTCCCTACTGATTTCTGGACTTAGAAAAAAATCTTTCACAGATTTCTTTAATGGAGAGTTAAGTGCATCCCTTCTTCTTTTTCTTTGTTTCGTCTCCCACCATGTAGAACTAGGTTTTTGCCCTTTCACTGATACTTTGAAATACTTTTTTAGTCTGTGTCTTTTATATTTCTTCAGTAATGCGTCACAAATGATGTTGTATGCATGTTTCTTTGCACCCCCTTTCCTTGTTTTCACTTCTGAAATGCTCTCTGACACAGATTGTATAACAGTATCTGTCAATTCAAGTTTTTTTCTGCAATCCGGTGTCATTATCATTATATTCCTATTTAGAAACTTTGATGTTGATGGAGATTCAATTAATTTACTTATGATGACTGCTTTTCTCTTTGGGGTATTTGGTAATACTTCCTTTACCTTTTTTAATTGTCTGTACAGAGTTGCTTTAGGTAACACTTTATTCATTGGTGAATCTCTGGCTGACCCAGTATTTCCTATTTCACAATCAGTCTGAATACACTCTTGCTGTATACTTTCATTCAGTTTGATACGCATTCTCCATGCTTGGGTTCTTTTCACAGCTTCTTTCTTCTTTCTACTTAATTCAGCAGTTTTCGGACTTCTTAAATCAACACTCTTATTAACCGATATTGCCAGGGCTGCTTTTTCTTTCTTTTTCTGGCGATACCTTTTCATTTCTTCACGTTTTTTCCTTCATAATTCTTGTTGAAGATTTGAATCGGAAAGTGATTGCTGTTTTTTTAGTAGTCTTGCATCTTTTCTTCTTTCTCTATCAACCCTTTTTAGCTCCTCATGTTTCGCCTTATTTTCCCTCTGTTTTTTTCTCCAGGCTTGTACCTTTAGCCTCGTCTTCTCCCTTCTAGCTTTAATCTTCTGTTCATCTTCTTCTGGCTTATCTTTGCTTCCTAAAAGCAAACAACTTCATTCTCATTTTTGTTCCTCTATGTATACGGATGAAATTTAGACTTTACAAAACATACTTGTAATGAGTACGCAATATGCTTTCATACATAAGCAAACTGGAATAACCTGTAGATTCTTAAAGAAAAGTATCTGATTGAAAAAGAAATAGCATAAAACCTGATGATTATTCAATGTTCTAGCATTTACAATGATTGCACACTTTCCTTAATAATGTAAACAACAGTCGGGTCAATTCACATGTCTAGTAGTGTCTGTAACCATTTGACAATATCAGCAATGTATCCAATACTAAGTCTGAGCTCATTGAATTCTCATAATATTTCTGTTTGAATTTACTAGTCTAATGATATGGAATGCAAAAATACTCAGTTTCAATTGCATATTGTAAGAAATCACTGAAAATGTTGCCTGTTATCAGAAATCTAGATGAAAGAAACTATAAATATACCAAAATATTACAAATTGCAGACAGACAATATGTCAAAATTTAGCCTTACACATCAATACTGTAATAGGAAACATAATTTGGCTTCATTTTTTAAAAAAAAAACAGGGATAAAGTCATAGACAGTATAAAAAGGGGATATTGGTTACAGACACTACAATTTAAGAGTGTGGTTTACCATTCAATACAAACTTACCAGAGTTGTTCCCAGAGGTTTGCTTTTGTCGTCTTCCCATGTCTTAGGGATGTACCATGGTAAAGAACAGAAAAAGTAATTAGGCAGCTTCTTCTAGGATAAGAAATTCAGGTTACATTGTCTTGTAGTAAATTACTCAAACAGACAGTGCTGCAAGAATGATGCAATATTCAATCAAGAGAGTTATTGCATCACTTTTTTGCTCTTGGCTGCAGAGGTAAATAGATGATGCAACATTACATCACATAAGATGGAACTTTCTATTGAGAAAAACAATGTTTTAATGACAAGTAGAACAATACTTTTATCTTTCATTTTTATACCTGTTTGTGTAGTGTCTGTAACTTTTTTTATTGAGTTGCTGTTTTTTAATGGTACAATACAGCACCACCAATTTTGGCCAACTTGGACATCACATGGATACACATGAGCCTTTGTAGGATTTATACTTTTCCATAATGAAACAACAAAATTATTGCCATATAAACTTGTAAAGGTTACAGACACTACAAAATTTAGAACTGGAAAGTTTGACAAAGAACAAGCTCTCAATCGAATATCTTGGCTAGCCATGTGATTTAAATGGTTTTACTACTTATTATAATATAAAGTCGAGTTCTAGATGTCAATAAAAGTTATAATGAATGTTATTTTGTACAAAATGTTGGCATATAACAACAGATTAGTGTTTGAATTTCAGTGTTGAAACAAAACTTCTACTGACGGTATTTTGCTTATAAAATCCATAATATTTTACCGATTTCTTTAATTCAAGAAGCAATATTTGCAGGATAGAATTCCGCATAAAACCAGACCAATAAATGCATAATTTCAGTATGATATTTAGAGAATTCTCTATTTTATATTCAAGCTTTTTTCGAGTGAGACTACATAACGCTCAAAAATGGCCATTTTTAGAGCTTGTTTCCATGCATATCTCAACAATGGGTTACACTAACCTCTTGAAATTTTCAGGAAAGTAAGAGAGGTATATGCCAGGCTTACCAATCTTTAAAATTGGTTCATATCTTGTTTAATTTTTCTATTTCATGCATATAACATGAAAATTCCTTTATCAGCACCAATACCGTGTTTTAGCCGCATCTTTTCTAAATTACTCAGTGAAGTAAGATGTAATACATTAAATGGAAATTATGAATTTGCAATTTGTACTTTCGAGTAACCGCTGTACTTTGACAATGGAGAATACACTAGAACAAGTTTAATTTTGTCCTAATGCTGCTGTACATAATGGATTTCAGAGCAAGTAGATACAATACTTTCCCCTAATTCATTTCCTGCCACAATAATTTCATAGAAGCAGTTTTTTTTTCTTTGGAAATGCATTTCATTTATTTAACCTAATTATAAATTACAGATATATTGACTCAAACCAGTGTTAAGCGATACATTATAATTTCTTTTTGAGAACCAAAATTGCTATATATATATACTGTGAAACTACACGATAATTAGCAGCATTTTGATTGATTCTTAACAGACTATTTGAATAATACTTTAATCCTTTCAGTTAATCTGGTCATGTAAACTGCTGGAAAATAATTTTGAATTTACGTGTTATGCCGTGTAAGATTTGAAATAATGCAGAGAATTTCTAAATATTAGCATTAAACTTCGTCGTTCTCTCTGAATATAAAACATCAAAGGTTTTTTCCAATGGTTTGCATTGTCTAATAATAACCCATAATCATCCCAAATATTGAATTTATGGTAATTCATTGCTTGAAATACCGAATCAGAGTGTTGTATTTGTCAATTTACGGTTTAACGTTCAAAATTATTTTATTTATGGATGTAAATTGAATTTGTGTGCATGTAATTCAGCTATGCAGAGATATAAGCTGTGACTATAAAGTCTGTCATATGTAAATATTATGTTAATTTACTCAAAGAACTTTTTGTGGGTACTGTTTTGTGAAGGTTTTGAATTAATTTTAAAATTGAATAAACTTTAGTGTTGAGTAACCATTTTTCTCTTCTTAATTGAACCCCGATTATAATAAGCTTCCAATCAAACAGTGTAGAGTTTTTGTGATGAGGAAACTAGCCTTTAGTTGTGTTACTCTGTGATGATGTTGTGACTTTATAGTCATTATATGGAGATTTAATGAAGTAATATGACCTAGTGTACTTTGAGCAGCTTATGAATTATATGAGAATGCTTTAACTTGGTTTTAAAAGGTATTTCATAATTCTGGTCAACAAGAGTTTCCTTAGCGCAGAAAACCTGAATTTTTGTCATTTATAAAGGAAAAGGGGATGAATGAATAATAACCACATAATGACATGTTGGCTAGTACATGTGTCGGGGAAACTGCGAACATGAGAAATCAGAGACCTGAGTGGGAGAGTCAGTTCTCATGGTTTCCTGTTCTTTGACTTAATAAATGTATGTATGGGATTCTGGTTATTGAAGTCGCCTCCATTGATGCGCCTCCATTATTCTGATGAATTTAGTTACTGTTTCATTGTACAGAACTGTGCTGCTTTGTGATCATCATTTTTGCACCAAGTTCAAGAATTTTTTCGGCAGCATATGGTATTGTCCGTCTTTTTTGTGTAGCATGGCAACCCTCAACAACAATTAAATTCATGATGGCTAAAGGCTGGTAGCAGCAAGTTAGTATTTCCATTTAAAGTGAAAGGATTTTGCCTTCCAGCAGTCTTACACCACTCACAAACAGCTTTTAATGTACCATCTGATTCCACTTTTCGAAACCATGAGAACTGCTTCTCCCACTCGGGTCTCTAAGCTCTCACATTCATAGTAATGTCGCCGTTTGTATCAGCATCTTTCACCATAGTTGAGATGGAGTCAGCATTAAATATACATTCCAAGTTCAAGTTCTCATTGTTGTCTTCACTTGTACTCTCACTTTCGTCTACTTTTTGCCGTTTATTAGCATTAGGTTTTTTTAATTACTGAAAGTCCATTTTCCAAAAATTAAAACGGATTTTGCTGACTCATTTTTATGAGTCTACATACTTTTCTGCACTCTTTTGAAAGTGTCTACTGATACTGTAGTGCCCTAGTCTAAACCACATGTGCTGAAGTAGCAGTTATGATTATTATTATTATTATTATTATTATTAATATTGATCGAACAGCATTGTCCAATTGAAACTGTGAGAAAGTTTTGATTACTTTCATGATTTATATAAATTTATATGTCGTATCCAAACTAAACACCATTAAAATAAAAAATGACAGTTTGCCAAACAATTGCAGGTGATTACATACACATTCAATAGAACATTGCTTTCTTTGAAGTCATCACATCAGAGATGGATTACTGGTAACTGTTAATTGGTCACACTGGTTTTATGACCGTTTATAAGTCTAGCTATTAGCTATTTAGCAGATTGGCCATAGCTGACCAAACATATAAAAAAGGAGAGTGTCATGGGGAAAATGAGTTGTATCATGGAATGCATTACACAGAGAAAAGGTACATCCTTTGAGAATTTCATGTGCATTTGCCAGAGAAGCTCGGGTCCCTGAGAGTTCTGCCCTCATAAACAAAACTAACAAACCTCTACCAACCTTATAATCCTGCACAAGGAACGGAGTACTCACATATTTCACACACACACGACAGAAGAGTGGAGTAGAAGTTAAACCCCTTATAAACAAAATTAAATCCTCTACTACTCCTATCCCCCAATAAGCTCCCTACCATCCCTTTATAAACAAAACTACCACCCCGTGCCATCATTATAATCCCAACAACCCTAGCAGTGAAGCAAAAGGATAGAAAAGAGTAGGAATATACACACACTATGCTCACACTATACACACTATGCTCACAGTATGCACACACTATACACACACTATGCACACAAAACACAAATATAAAACTTGTATTGATAGACTCTCATACATGGAGTGTAGGGAGAGAAAAGGTTTGGAATGTTCACACTTACACACAAACGTAAAACAAATCATACTGATAGACTATCATACGTGGAGTGTAGGGAGAGAAAAGGTTTGGAATGTTCACACTTACACACAAACATAAAACAAAAATCGTACTGATAGACTCTCATACATGGAGTGTAGGGAGAGAAAAGGTTTGGAATGTTCACACTTACACACAAACGTAAAACAAATCATACTGATAGACTATCATACGTGCAGTGTAGGGAGAGAAAAGGTTTGGAATGTTCACACTTACACACAAACGTAAAACAAATCATACTGATAGACTATCATACGTGCAGTGTAGGGAGAGAAAAGGTTTGGAATGTTCACACTTACACACAAACGTAAAACAAATCATGCTGATAGACTATCATACATAGAGTGTAGGGAGAGAAAAGGTTTGGAATGTTCACACTTACACACAAACGTAAAACAAATCCTACTGATAGACTATCATATGTGGAGTGTAGGGAGAGAAAAGGTTTGGAATGTTCACACTTACACACAAACGTAAAACAAATCATACTGATAGACTATCATACATGGAGTGTAGGGAGAGAAAAGGTTTGGAATGTTCACACTTACACACAAACGTAAAACAAATCATACTGATAGACTATCATACATGGAATGTAGGGAGAGAAAAGGTTTGGAATGTTCACACTTACACACAAACGTAAAACAAATCATACTGATAGACTCATACTTGGAGTGTAGGGAGAGAAAAGGTTTGGAATGTTCACACTTACACACAAACATATAAAAAAATCATACTGATAGACTATGTGGAGTGTAGGGAGAGAAAAGGTTTGGAATGTTCACACTTACACACAAACATAAAACAAATCATACTGGTAGACTATTACACAAGACAAAAGGGTGGTTTTGAAGTTTATATTTTGAAAGATATACAAAACATACAAACAGGTTACATTTTGTAATACTATTTTCATTTTTCTTGTCCTAGATTTAATTCACTCACTAAATGGTTGCCCATTGTTGTTTTATAAACATTGGCAAAAATATCCAGTGTCAATGCTGTATGAGGCAAGTTTGGCTCTCCACTTTGTTATAAATTTATGGTTTTCATTTTGGCACCCTAGATTTAAGACAGTCACTGAACCACAGGTTTTTTTGGGATGCCAAAATCCCCGTAAAAGTATGCAATCATGTAGTGTGCAAAGCTCAAGCAATTGTAAAAGGATTAGATGAAGTTGCATAGGCTAGATCTTAGCAGACAAGGAGAATTTGACACCAGTTAATCGATTGTCTGTTCCTAATGATCATTTTGATCAAAAGACTAATTGCATGCACATGTGATTTGACATCTCTTTCTGATAAACATTACTCATTATTATCCATCATATTATAAATCCTTACGCGATGTTTTGAATACTTTTATTTAATCATATTGTTGCTCTCTACAGTTTCATATTTTGCATAGAGGTTGATTTATTAAGGATTTCATCGATAGTTATCCTCGCTATTTAAAAAAAAGACCTTGAATATCTTAGGATTTGTTAAAAGAACTTTTAATTCCCCTTATTTTGATGTATGACTTATGGGTGTAAGTTTGGTTATAGAGTATACAGCTTGGCCTTCTTCAGATGTGTACCTATTAAACAACTGCTAGATCCACTTGGTCATTTTCACTTAGGGATCATCCATAAAGGACGTCCGCAAAGATGGGGGGAGGGGGGGTGTTCAAATGCGGACAACTGCGGACAAGGGGGGAGGGGGTGTAAAGGACCTTGCGGACGTCCGCAAGCTAGTATTTTTTGTTATGATATTCTGTGTTGAACAGCTGCTTTAGGCCTACTGCGTGTATTCCAGTATGTTTTGCGGACGTCCTTTATGGGTGATCCCTAAGTATAAATTATTTGTTAATTTCAATTTGTACGATTCGTGCCACAGAATATATATGAATGGGTTGGCATTAATATATAGGTCTGGCTCCCAGTGCCTGAGGTTGATTACATGGCCCACATATCGGCCCTGCGGACCTCAGCGAGCATACAAATAGCCAAGTAAGATGCACCAGCTATTACACTGCCAGACCATAGACCATAGAGAAGTGTATAATGCTAGATGGGGACATCCGCAGACCGGGGGGGGGGGGGGGGTAAGCCACATGTGGACAAAAGCAGACAAGGGGAGAGGGTGGGTAGGAAAACAGGTATTATCTGCGGACGTCCTTTATGGACAACCCCTTATGGACTTCAAAGATAAATTGTAAAAAAAAAACGAGCCAATAGCGTTTTTACTTTTTATATATTTTGTAATTCATTCATTGCACTTTCAGAATCTGGTATTGCCTACTCTGGCAAAATTCTTTTTTCCCTATTGTAATAACTGCTAAAGTTTGTGTACTTTGGACTAGTACAGACAGATTTTTAGAGCACATGGGCGCAGCCATTTTGATAAACTGTATGGTTAGATCATGTGTGATTTCCATAACTACAACATGCAAAGAAATTTCAGCCAGAGGACATGAAAGTAGTATAGAGGTATGCCAACATTCTCTCCATTGTGCATGCTGCAGATGCAAACAACTTCACCTTACACCTGTCACTCTGTCAGTAGTATGTAATATCTGCGGAGCACAGCCATAAAGACTGAATCGTTATTATTATTGTACAATTTAGTTTTGGTTGCATAGCTGAAACATTCAAGTCGCAAGCATCTAAACAGTCCTTTTGAAAAATTCTCATGTATTTCTTCCACAGAACAGTATTTGTTAGTAGCCAAGTCCCACACAAGCGCAGACTCCCTTTTCCCCAATGAAAAGTGAGCTATTTTTAAAATGCACATTGCATTTTATCAACATAGCAACCAATGTTATTCTAAAAGACAGGAACATGAAACTTGCCACAATTATTCCTGAGATGTCACTAATAAATTTTACAGTTTGAACATAGATGGAGCAGATCAGGTTCACAGAGGTCAAAGGGTAAAAAGTCTGCTAATTCTTCTCACACTAGTATATAGAAGAAAAAGAACCTGCTTTGTCATTAATTTCTCCTTAATTTTATAACAAATGAATGAAAAGAAACATTTTTGCTGTATTTTTCTTTCGCCAACAGTGTTAAATTTTAGTTGACTTTACTTCTGTGTTCTAAGACTTCTAATTTCCCCATAATTAAGGTCATTTCACACACAATACTCCTACATGGCATATTGTATAAGCAAGAACAAAATAGGCATGATAAGCTTATTTTCCTAAATAACACTAATGTTACTGTACCATTTAATTGAGAAAATAATACATAATGATAGGAAAAAGAAAAAAGCAACTGCACAAATGTTCATATTTGTTTTAATTAAGGTTGTGCTCTACAGGTTCATACTTTGCCTATGGTTTGATTTTTACAGAAAAATGAATTTCCTAGGTTACCCTCACTGCTTATCCTGGCTATTTAAAAAAGACCTTGTATGTCTTAAGTATAGTTAAAAGAGCTTTTAATTCCCTTTATTTTGATGTATAATTTTTATGGGTGTAATTTGGGTTATAGGGTATACAGCTTGGCCTTACTTCAGATGTGCACCTATACAGCTTGGCCTTACTTCAGATGTGCACCTATCAAAAAACTGCTTGCTCCGCTTGGTCATTTTTACTTCCTGGACTCCAAAGGTGAATTATAAAGAAAAACGAACCGATAAACTTTTTACTTTTTATATATTTTGTAATTCATTCATTGCACTTTCAGAAGCTGGTACTGCTACTCTAGCAAAATTATTTTTCCCTATTGTAATAACTGCTAACGTTAGTGCATTTTGAACTAGTTCAGGCTGATTTTTCGAGCACATGGGACCAGCCATTTTGATCAAGTGTGTGGTTAGATCATGTATGATTTCCATAATTACAACATGTAAAGAAATTTCAGCCACAGAACATGAAAGTAGCATTGAGGTATGCCAACATTCTCTCCATTGTGCACGTTGCAGATGCAAACAAATTCACCATACACATGTCACTCCGTCAGGAGTATGTAATATCTGTGGAGTGCAACCTATACTGTATTTAGAAAAATAGTGCGAAGTTTAGTTCTTGTTTTGTTTGTCGGAGATATAAGAACTCCCATGTTTGTCGTCATAAATCAGCTTTTTATGTATTATGTACAGAGTTATTATAGCATGTGTACTTTTCTGATAGCAACTTTACATAATTTCTTTGGTGTCAAGCTCAAGGCTGCAGATGAGCATGATCCTCGTGAGACTGGCTGACAGAAATTAGTAGATGCATCTAGTTTTGATAAAGGAAACAGAACGCCAAAGAAGTTCAGAGATTTATGGAATGAATCGTGGAATAGGACATTCCACGGGCCAAAAAATGAGAAAACAGTGGAACATTATTAGCTACATGCACATGGCAGAACTTAAAGATTGTGATCCTGAACTTGCTGTGGAAAAATATTTAAATGTTTGTTTAAGACAAAAATAAATGTAGCATGCTGTGATGCTTAAAAATGAAATAAAAAGTGAATGGAATATGCTCAGTGTTTCTTCTTCCAGTGTCTTGGAAAAATTATTGATTTGAAATGGAATTAAGTTATTTAAATAAATTAATATAGAAAAGAAATCTTTTGCTTGATTCCTTCTTGTTACACACAAAATTAAAGAATGGAAAGGTAAAGGCATCGAGAACTGGTATATCTGTAACATCATAAACAATCACGGATATCACGGATATCATCTGCCATAACTTTTCATTGGCTCATTGTTATACTAAATATTTCACAATTAGTGAGCATACGCAATCTGATGACATATATATTGGTGACACAACACTACATCAACAATGCTCTGAATTATTGCATGGAAAAGAAGCATTTTTATTGGGACTCCTAGTTTTATGGCTGTGACTGCAACTTTTTTCAAGGAAGTAGTCCGCGTCTCCAACTTTCAAAATCCTAAGGAGAACCCTCTCTCCTGGTACCCAATGTTAGTTTGGTTGACTTTGTTACCAATGTTTTAGTCACTCTAGATTTAATATGCTGAGTGTAGTGTTACCTATGGTAATGTGCTGTTGGTGAAGAGAGTAGAGAGTTAAGTTTGCCACATTGTCAAAATAGGTCAGAATTTTGCATTAAGCTAAAGTTTTCTTGTACTGTAAGGTTGTGATATTTTCTGTTTGAGTTTAAAAATGGAAAAACAAAATTACATTGAAGTTGTGCATTGTACATTGAGTGTCTGTGCTTGTAAGGTAAAGAATTCTGTAAAAATGCGGACTGACTCTAGACCCATGAAAAGAAAATGAAATGATACATAAAAGATTTTGTTGCAATAGTTGTGACTGAAAATAGAATGACTAAGAAACCAGTCCAACATAAAGTAAAACCATTTGTATTTACAGTTCACATACTGTTGGTCTTACCTCAACCCAATACGGTTATGTACAGAGTTATGGACTTTTGTGGAGATGGATAAATACGTTGTGTAATTAGGGTTCCAAAATATCTGGATGCACGCGTAATCAGTTCACCCCCTTTTGTGCATGTACACCCAAAACAGTGCGTCCAGGAATGAATGGTACATAATGGCTATACATCCCGATTTTGAAAGCTGGTACAAAATATGCACCTAAATAAACGACCTATCTAAAACACATGTACTTGCACAACCCCATCTTATCCTGGTATGGTCATCGATCCAAACCCTTTCTGCTCAACCTGTTAGTACATACAAAATGCAAGTAATGATTGCAAGTTTTGTTGTTTTGTTATAAAGTTATTTTATTGTTAGCAGCCTTATTTGTCTTCCCTTTTTTCCTAATAGATCTCCTTTTACTTAAACAGATTAGACTACTTAGGGAAATAGTTATGTTTACAATTTAGAAGTACTTCTGAAAAAGGTATATTATTATTATTGTTTGGCACATAAATTGTAGTATATATTCAACTGTGTCTTCATATATGCATACCTTATCAATTATCAAGGCTATTCGAATTTTCTCTGGTTTTTGTCTATCATTTTAGCAATGAGGTCCGTCAGATTCCCATATACTATTCCGTTTCTGATATTGTTCAGGTACAGTAGGTTATCATTTTCTGCTGATCCATACTCTTTAATTATATAAAACTTTATTTCTTATCTGTCTCTTTCCTATAATTTTTTTTTTACATTCCAGAATTAGAAGTTCTTTTGTAAAACTGACCATTCTGACAATTAAAACATATTGATATGAAGGGAATTCTATTTGTTTCTTCTTCACTATTTCCCGTTAGCAACACCTTGGATACATGAATATCACACACACACACACACACACACACACACACACACACACACACACACACACATATATATATATATATATATATATATATATATATATATATATATATACATATATATAATTTCTGTTTCTGATTCTTTTGTATATTTACATTCCTATTATATTTCTTGCAGATACAAATATCAACATTCGTATCATGTTCATATGAAGGTTTGGAATAGACATTTTCTTCATAATTTATAAGTGTATCTTACAAATATGTTGGTGTTATTTTCAATAAAATGAAATTATTTATTGTACATGCTGAAGACAATAAATATAGAAATTTCATAATAATATATATGTGTTATGTCCAGTTGTATCTATGTATTATGATGTGGTTTTATGTCTTGCAAATCATGTTTGTTTTTATGTCTTTATTGTTTTGTTTTTTTTATGTCGTTTCGGTTAAAAGCTCATTAGAGTTTATGTTGAATTGTTGTTGTAAATCATGCCGACTATAAATAAATCTTATCTTATCATTGATTCAATTTATACATAATACTACATGTACTTAGATGACATTTCTCAAGATTTAACTTAACGTATCTTAAAATTCACTTGAAACTGTAATGAAAGCAGCAACAACAAAAATAATTTTTTTTTTTTAAATAAGAAGAAAAAAAAAAAAACAACTTACCTTGCGCTTAAGTTTCGACAGCTTCACCGTAGAATTGTTACAGAAACTTTAAACATCTTCAAGTCTCCCATCCAGAATATTAAATATATTGTTGACATAAGTCCGAGTCACCGATTCATTAGTCGTTTTATTATTAACATATTTGTCGCGGCAAAATGATTCAGAAATCTCTCTGTGAACTCACAGGGACTCCTACCGTTGCTTACAATTTACGTATAAATCGTACATGTACTATATAATACTACAAGGGAGGAAACTTCTTACCCTTCTCGCGCTACCGATTTAAAAGTCAACGCTGATATTTCAAGCTACACTTCGCATAGCGTAATAAATTTGGTACCGATGTTTAGCTCAGGCATTCAACCTGTTATGCCTACACAAAGTTTGACTTATTACCACACCGTTAAGGAATGACAGACCATTTTCCCGCACTACCGGGCGACATGGTCATGATCTGACAGTATTCCAATCAGCCTTGTACAGTATGGGCTAGTTCCATTCTGAATCGTACTCCACCTTCGGTCTTCAAAAATATTTACCTAGGCCAGTTACTATTTAGATGAGGATTATTTAATCCCGTTATACCTTACTAAATTTCAAATCAAACCTTGTTATGTCTGCGCAAACTTTTTAATTTGGAAAAATAAAGTTATGGCGAGTGCGATGTTGAAAGAAATGCTATTTATAGTACAAGCACAGCCTAATACGCGTCGTAAGGTGCATGGTTACAACGTGAATCCTCGCGCAGGTAAAACTAAAAGTCGGTACATTTATACTGTATAAAACGTCCACAATACCATATCAACTATAATCAGTAAAATTAAAATAAAGGCTACGAAACTACAGCGAAAAAATTATCAGGATCATAAAATGTAATGTAATTAGAATATAGACTTTATCATTTCTTTGTTAATTATATACCACATGTTCCAAAATAATGCAGTCTGAATAAAAATGGCATTATAATATTTTTGTTAAAATCATAATTAACTACATTAAAAATAGTAAGTAATTTAGACGTTGTTATAGAAGACAAAAAAAAAAAAAAAAACAAAAAAACAAACACATATACAAATGCATGCAGAATAAGTAATAATTAAAATAATAATTAAAATATTCAGACAACAATACTTTTTTCCCAGATCAAAAATGAATATAAATAAAAATATAAATATTATTGTATAATACTGCTGATATTTTTATCACAATTTTAAAATTAAGAAATTTCATTCAGATTGTAAAATAAATAATCTTAATACTGTTATGTATGATGTTTATATAATATTATAGATATTTTAGGAAATTGTAAATGTTTCCTGACTTTAATATTTGCTTAAATCTTAATTTTGTTTATCAGAAAAAAAACATGTTTAACTAGTGTCCTTGAATTAGGTTGTTTACTTCAGATTTGAGCTAAAGGATAATTTTGATCAACATAATGTTTTCTCAGTTTGAGGTCAAGGTTGATTTTGTTTACAGATAAAACTGGAAATACCTTAGGAGTTACCTGTCAATGGTCACACGTTCATTTATTATTCTAGAACATTGTCATGTGACCAATCTTTATATATACCATGTTTAGTGGACAGTTTTTCAGTTTCGACATTACTATCAGTCTTGTAAAGAGCTATTACAGTTGTGGAAAGTCATTCCAAATTCTAAGAGAGGAATTATTTAAATATTCATTGGATTATAGCAGTGCTCATAGACTTTTGGATTTTGGATTTTTAATTGACGATTTTGGAATTTATGTGAACTTATTCAGAGATATTTTGGAGTACTTCATTTTGACACCAGCACATTAAAGACTACTAGTACATCAGGACGTTGAAGACCATTGGCACATCATAACATTCAAGGATACAGCCGCGAATTCGGAATATTCTATATTTAGGACTTGTGATTAGAACACTAATTCTTATTGGATTATTTGGATTTTAATACACATTACTGTAAGTGTCTTTTTTGATTTTTCATCTCAATTATCTAGAAATAAATTGCTTGTTGATTTTTACTTGAGTTGTTGGTTTCACTTTCTTTCTGTTACATTTTTCTAAACCATAGAGTCGTAACAATACTAATGATTTATATGTTTATCATACATTTACACTTATATTTAGGAATTATTTGTATTTTCAACAACATCAATAATAATAATAATGTCCACATTACATGCTCTTTTTAAATGTTAATCAAATTGCTGGCATGCTATATGCCATGTAAATATGAATTAAATATATTTATATGGTGAAGACACTTATGTTCATACTGCATTTTTGTGGAACGTTTAACATTTGATATAAAAATTATACAAATCTATAATCTAATTATCTGACATATTTATGATTTAGAGAATGACACATGATTTAGAGAATTTTGTTAATGTTGTTTTGTATCCATTTATTATAGTCATAATCATATAGGCATCTTACATGGTTATACAGTATAGATCCACATCACAACCATACACCTTACAATAAAAGTACCTTACAATAAAAAATCAACTATTTGATTTTACATTTCTATCTTTATTTGTATTCATCACTGATTTGGTAAAAAAAAAAGTGTAAGAAATATTGTCATCTGAATATTTTAATTATTACTTTAAATGTAGTCAAAAGCACTAACATTTTAAATGCCACTTAATTATGAATGTTACAAAAATATTATAAAGCCATTTTTATTCAGACTGCATTATTTTGAAATCTGTGGCATATAATTAAGAAAGAAATGATAAAGACTATGTTCTACTTACTTTACATTTTTATGATTCATATAATGTTTTTCACTGTAGTTTCTTAGCTTTAATTTTATTTTACGGATTATAGTGGATGGTATTGTGGACCTTTTATACAGTATAAATGTACCGACTTTTAGTTTTACCTGCGCGAAGTTCCGCGTCATACCATGCACCTTAAAACGCGTATTAGGATGTTCTTGTACTATAAATAGCTTTTCTTTAACATTGCTCTCTCCGTTAACAACTTTATTTTTCAAATTAAAAACGTTTGCGCAGACGTAACAAGGTTTGATTTGAAATTTTGTAAGATATAAAGGGATTAAATAATCCTCAGCTATATAATAGCTGGCCCAGGTAAATATTTTCGCAGACCGAAGGTGGAGTACGATTTCAGAATGGAACGGGCCCATATAGTCCGAGTTTCCTCTGACCCTTCACACCCCATTTTTGATATTTTGACATATATGTTGGGGTGTGGGGTCAGAGCCCATTGCTTATCGGAAAGTTGGAATTCACCGCCACCGCGCGGTAGCGGCATAGGGTAGCTGCTTACTACCGGGCCTAGCGAACTTAAACGACCTTACATCGAGCCATACCTGCATGAAATCGATAGGAATATGATTTATCTTCTCAGAAATTGTGAGCATGGCATTCGTTTTGTCTTTAATCCGCTGACAGCAGAGACGAAACTGCAGCGTTGATGAAATTTGACCTGGTACACGTCATTAGCATTGCTAGTCACGTGACTACACTAATCTCGCAACCTACATGACCAGGACATCAGAGGTCAAATAGTCTCGTGATATCAACAATAAACCCCTTTCCAATGTTGTTGTACACAAAATTCGAAAACATTAAATGAAAGTCACGTAATGTTTGTAAAAAAACGAAAGGACACAATTCTCAACATATTTATTCCGAGAACAACTACCAGAAACCTGTCGCTGTCACAGTAACCTGGAGAAAGCCAGATTCATCAAGCACAGAGCACATTGTCAACGTGGTAGTCACGTGATACAAACAAAAACATCATTGGTATGTTTCATGCAGGTATGGCTCGATGTAAGGTCGTTTAAGTTCGCTGGACCCGGTAGTAAGCAGCTACCCTATGCCGCTACCGCGCGGTGGCGGCGAATTCCAACTTTTCGATAGGCAATGGGCTCTGACCCCACACCCCAACATATATGTCAAAATATCAAAAATGGGGTGTGAAGGGTCAGGGGAAACTCGGACTAGGGCCCATATAGCCTCGAGTAACCACCTTTCGTTCACTTAACGTGCATTTTAACGCGTTCGTTATAATATTATGATAATCTATTCAAATAAACCATAAAAGTGTTCAACTATATCTACTTCATTTAATCAGTGTGAAAATAAATTTGGAATTCATGTACATTAGTTCATAATTACCATTTTTCCGAGCGTGTGTATGTTTACATATTTCCGGAAGTGACGTCCATGATTCGTGACACTCACTAAAAAGTCAGGTGGCATATGACCGGACCGTGCCAGTTAGACCAAGGAATGGATATTATTAGTTTATAGCGTCTCCGTGTTTTTGAAATTTAAAAAAATTAAATTTAACAATAAATAATTTTTTTCCGTTAATTCTATATGCAGTTTGTGCACTTACATTACTGCTTGCTTGTTCTTTACCATACAGATACATGACTCAATAGACTGAGAGAGAGACAGGCAGAGAGACAGAGGGAGAGAGACATTTTAAAATAGACACTGGTGATTGGATACACGTTTTATTATAATAGATTCATTGTCTTTTGATGTAGAATATATGTTTATTATGAAATAATACTGAAACGAAAAAGTCCGTAGTGAATATACATTTCGAGTGTAAATTTTTCTAACGTTGTATAAGAACCCCACGTGATTAAAACCACCAAATATTTACATTGGCTATCTAGTTGTATTAATTCCAAAAGTTGGTTTTCCTGTTCAAAATATGTAAACAAAGTCATCATGTGATCGGCGGCGCTATCTTTAGCCTATAATAGAAAATGCAAGGTCTAAATGTCTGACACAAAAAAGACATTAATGAAAACATAGATTTTCATTATGATTTTTTAAAATTACATGAAATTACCTTTTTGAATCTCATTTTGTTTGATTTTACTATATAATTAAATTCTAAATTATGTCGCTCCTTAAGAACACTGGTGACACAGCTGATGACGTCATTATCTCGCAACAAGCGCGGTAGATCGCGAGAAACATGGCGCACGATTGAAGGAGGCTTACAACAACTGGCCGTTTGACGATACTATAGCCTCGAGCAATCACTTTTCGTTCACTTAACGTGAATTTTATCGCGTTCGTTACATATTATGCTAATCTTTTTAAATAAACCATAAAAAGTATTCAACTATATGCTACTTCATTTAATCAGCGTGAAAATTGTTTAGGCATTCATGTATCGTTCAACGGCTAGAATTAATACTGAAACGAAAAAGTCCGTAGTGAATATACATTTCGAGTGTAAATTTTTCTTACGTTGTATAAGAACCCCACATAATTAAAACCAAAGATTTACATTGGCTATCTATTTGTATTAATTCCCAAAGTTGGTTTTCCTGTTCAAAATATGTAAACAAAGTCATCATGTGATCGGCGGCGCTATCTTTAGCCTATAATAGAAAATTTAAGGCCTAAATGATGACACAAAAAGGGCATAGATTTTTATTATGATTTTTTAAAATTACATGAAATTACCTGTTTGAAAGTCATTTTGTTTGATTTAAATATATAACTAAATTCTGTCTCTCTTGAAGAACGCTGGTGACACAGCTGATGACGTCATTATCTCCAAATAAGCGCGTTAGATCACGAGAAACATGGCGCACGATGGAAGGAGCTATTCGACATCGGGCCGTTGGACGACAATAGTAGATATATGATTTATAGATACATTGTAAGTAACGATACGAGTCCCTATGCATCACTGTTAATGCACTTATCGAACAGATGCAAAAGCGGCCGCTCTATCTATTGATATCGTTTCGCACGGTCACGCAATTTCTCGAGAAAGAGTGCAATAACACGGGATTCCAACTTGTTGCGTTATTCCAAGTTGTACCCCAACAACAACACCCTTGGTTTCACGAGCAAAACATACTGGAAAAACAAATAAAAACAAACAGCAACATTTAAATGTGAAGTATTTTATGAAATGTTTAATCACAGTGCAAACCTGAAGAAAGACACGAGGATTTATACAGTAGAAAAGGCATTTAAATGTGAAGTATGTGATAAAATGTTTAGTCGGATTGGACACGTGAAGATGCACATGTGGGGACATACTGGAAAAAAACCATTTAAATGTCAAGTATGTGACAAAATGTTTAGTCAGAGAGGAAATCTGAAGGTGCACATGAGGATACATACTGGAGAAAAACCATATAAATGTGAAGTGTGTGATGAAATGTTTAGTCACAGTGCAAGTTTGAAGAAACACATCAGGATTCATACCGGAGAAAAACCATTTATGTGTGAAATATGTGATAAAATATGTAGTCAAAGAGGAAATCTGAAGGTGCACATGAGGATGCATACAGGAGAAAAGCCATTTAAATGTGAAGTATGTGATAAAATGTTTAGTCAGATTGGACACGTGAAGATGCACATGTGGAGACACACTGGAGAAAAACCATTTAAGTGTCATGTATGTGATAAAATGTTTAATCAGAGAGGGCACCTGTTGGAGCACATGACGATACATACTGGAGAAAAACCATTACAGTGTACAGTTTGTGAGAAAAGATTTGGTCGGATTGGAATTCTGAAGATGCACATGAGGATACATACAGGAGTAAAACCATTTAAGTGTAAAGTGTGTGTCAAAATGTTTAGTCAGAGTGGAAGTCTGAAGGTGCACATGAGGATGCATTCTGGAGAAAAACCATTTAAATGTGAAGTATGTGATGAAAGGTTTAGTGAACATGGAAAGTTGAAGAGGCACATGATGATACATACTGGAGAAAAACCATTTGAGTGCAAGGTATGTCATAAAATGTTTTCACGGAGTTCAGATCTGAAGATGCATATGAGACAACATACTGGAGAAAGACATTTCAAGTGTGAAGTGTGTGGTAAAATGTTTTGTAACAATGCAAGTCTGAAGGTGCACATGAAGTTGCACACTGGAGAAAAACCATTTCAATGTGAAGTATGTGACAAAGCGTTTAGTCGGAGAGGAAATCTGAAGAAACACATGAGGATTCATACTGGAGAAAAACCAATTAAATGTGAAGTATGTGATAAAATGTTTAGCCAGAATGCAGATCTGAAGGGGCATATGAGGATGCATACTGGAGAAAAACCATTTACATGTGAAGTATGTGACAAAATGTTTAGTCAGAGGGGACACATGAAGATGCACATGAGAGGACATACAGGAGAAAAACCATTTAAGTGTGAAGTATGTAACAAGATGTTTAATCAGAGAGGGCATCTGATGGAGCACATGACGATACATACTGGAGAAAAGCCATTAATATGTCCAGTATGTGATAAACGATTTAGTCGGATTTACCAGTGGAATGTACACATGAGAACACATACTCGATAAATACCATTTAAGTGTCAAGTTATGTGGTAAAATGTTTCAATGCAGTGGAACATTAGACAGTCATGTAAAGATACATACTGGTGAAAGAAAACTTCAATGTGATGTAATGTTTAGTCAGAGTGGAAATCTGAAAGTGCACTTGAGAAAACATACTGGATTAAAAAATTGAGAAAACATACTGGATTAAAAATAAATGATTGAAGTGTAAAATATATGCTGAGAAGTTTAGTAAGAAGAAGCAAATGTGGATTCATAGTGGAAAAAATAACATTTAGGTATGAAATGTATGTTTTAGATATGGGAAACTTAGAGCTGCACAAAATGACACACACTGGAGAAAAACTATTTAAGTGAAGTATTTGCCCTTAATTTGTACATGGCTTAGAAGTTACTTATATTCATGACTTATAAAGAGGTTATCAGTGACAGACCATTTAATGGGGGGGGGGGGGGATTTTCTATAAAACCAGGATTTTGTTTTTCTCACTTCAAGATAAAACTTTTTGTAACTAATATGATGAATATAATTATTATTTTTTTATACATATCAGAGAAATAGTACTTCTTTTCAAACTAATTGGTGGCTGGAATTTTTTTCTTCTAAATATAATCCAAGCCCTGCCCCCCTTCCCCCCCCCCCCCGCCCCCCGCCATCCACTTCCGCAAAATTATATGATATATCCCTAAGTTAACTATAAGCAGATAAGTGACTATTCACTTTGTTTAGTTATAGGTCACTTATAAATGGCATATACAGAAGATGTAGATGAATGATTAGGAATGGTAGATGGACTTGAACTTTTAAGAATAATATGAGGATGTTTTAACTTGATTTTAAAAGGTATTTGATAATTCTTGTCTGTAAGAGTTTACTTTGCACAGAAAACCTGAATTTTTGTAATTGACACCTTTATAAAGGAAAAGGAGTTATCAGTGTCCCGAATGAATAATAACCACTTGCCTTCTCAAATGGCTTGTTAGTTAGTACATGTGTCGGGAAACAGCGAATATGACAAATTAGAGACCTGAGTGGGAGAGTCAGTTCTCATGGTTTCCTGTTCTTTGACTTAATAAATGTATTTATGGCATTCTGGTTACTGAAGTTATCAATTACAGGATGTACCTCCATTATTCTGATGAATTTATTTACTGTTTCATTGTACTGAACTGTGCTGTTTTGCGGTCATCATTTTTGCACACCAAGTTCAAGAGTTTTCTAAGCAGCATATGGTATTCTGTTTATTTTTTGCATAGTATGGCAACCCTCAACAACAATTAAATTATCAGGGTTAACTTCATAATGGCTATAGGCTGGTAGCTGCAAGTTTGTATTTCCATTCAAGTGAAAGGATTTTGC
Organism: Margaritifera margaritifera; assembly: GCA_029931535.1. NCBI lineage: Eukaryota > Metazoa > Mollusca > Bivalvia > Unionida > Margaritiferidae > Margaritifera > Margaritifera margaritifera. Next base: position 668,774 of record JAQPZY010001042.1, read on the forward strand.
CATCCAGCAGTCTTACACCACTCACAAACTGCTTTTAATGTACCATCTGATTCCACTTTTCGAAATCATGTGAACTGCTTCTCCCACTCGGGTCTCTAAGCTCTCACATTCACAGTTTTGTCGCCGTTTGTATCAGCATCTTTCACCATAGTTGAGATGGAGTCAGCATTAAATATACATTCCAAGTTCAAGTTCTCATTGTTGTCTTCACTTGTACTCTCACTTTGGTCTATTTTTTTGTTGCTGTTTATTAGCATTAGCGTTATTTTCATTGCAATTCCATTCCCAACAAATTAAAATGGATTTTGCTGACTCATTTTTATGAGTCTACATACTTTTCTGCACTCTTTTAAAAGTGTCTACTGATACTGTAGTGCCCTGGTCTACACCACACGTACTGAAGTAGCAGTATTTTGTTTATTATTAGTAGTAGTAGTATTGCTTATTAATGATTGGACAGTATTGTCCAACTGTATATGTTATATCCAATTTAAACACCATTAAAACAACAATGGGCATTGTTTGTCAAACAATTGCAGGTGCTTACATACACATTCAATATAACATTGCTTTCTTTGAAGTCATCACATCAGATGGATTACTGGTAACTGTTAATTAGTCACACTGGTTTTATGACCGTTTATAAGTCTAGCCATTAGCTATTCAGCAGATCGGCCATAGGTGACCAAACATATAAAAAAGGAGAGTGTCATGGGGGAAAATAAGTTATATCACGGGATACATTACACAGAAAAAAGGTGCGTCCTTTGAGAATTTCAAGTGCATTTGCCAGAGAAGCTTGGGTCCCTGAGAGTTCTGCCCTCATAAACACAGCTAACAAACCTCTACCAACCTTATAATCCCTATAACCCTAGAAGTAAAGTGTCAGGAGAAAAAAAGGGTAGGAATACACACACACACACATTCTTGTAAAACGTACGAAACGGGGACATAAGATTTTTACCATAAAAATGGGGACAGCCATATCTCAACAAATTTATAGGCAGGAAGATCGGTTTTACTATGCTTTGGATATATGCATGTCTTTTGCAATCGATTTGTAGTTGATTTTCAAAAATAAATGTGTTTGAATTTTTACCATCATAATGGGGACACACAATTATATACAGTGTCGGGAATTATACAATCAAATTGAGGACATTCCATAATTCTGTATTATCATTCTAAATAACTAGCAGATTGATACAAATATTGCAGTAATCTCAACTCATGTCAATAGTTGCCTTCCTTATCAACAAACTAAATTGAAATTTATGTTAAATTTTTGTATCAGATTTAATTTATAAATATGCAAATTGTATGTACCCGATTTTGAAGAAACTTATTCGTCAGAAGCGTGCGAAAATAGAAAACATATTTCTGTTAAAAGTAAATAATCAAAGATCTGCATGCCAGATGTTCAGTTAAAATAATTTTACTGACACGTATACGTTTTGGAAGTTAAAATGTGAAGAAAATAAAAAAACAATTTAAAGCTTTGTGTGTTCAAATTTGGCTTTTAAATGGAATCAACTTAATTAATAGCATTATAATGTCTCTTCAATATGAAACGCGCCAAGAATATGTTGATAAAATTAATCATTTAAGCAGGTAACCGTTTTTCTTAATTTTTGTGTGTGATATTGATATAAAAATGTACCCGTTTTGTAACTACGATATCATGGTTGTGTGTATGAAAATGTCCCCATTTTGTAAGTACTATATCATAGTTGTGTGTATGAAAATGTCCACGTTTTATAAGTACCATGTAATGTTGTAATGTTTGTGTATATGAAAATGTCCCCGTTTCATATGTGCCTTGCCACGATTGTATTGTAACACGCGAGAGTGCTCAGTCCGAGCGAATCAAACAACTTCTGCGTGAACCTAGCTTGATGTCCATGTTTCCCCTATTTCCAAGGACCTCAAGACAACGGTCGTTGTCAACTGAAGGGTTCTTAAACGCGGAAATTCCAAAAATATTTCTTCTAATCACCTAATGACCACACATCACAAAACCCTAATTTCACACTTGCATGGGTTTTCTTGCTCTACGTTTGTATGACCCATCAGTAAGCTTTTCCAAGCCAAACATTGGAACTTTACGCCATGCACTAAAAAACACGACCCAAACACCTAATACATAGAATTAGTCCTATCCCAAATTGCTAAACACTTATACATTAGAATATTACTGAAAATTTATTAGGTAGGGTCCAATTTACGAAACTAATCTATGTTTCCATACAGAGTCGTGAATACTGTGCATTATGACATCTGCTTCTGGAAATTGGCTACTTTTTCGGTTTGAGAAATATTTTCCTAAAACCGACTCTCATAATCAACAAATAATCGCTAAAATCTAACAAAGCTATAAACGGAGATGTAAATACAAATAACACATACCCTTGGTGTATTACAGTATGTATGAAAATGTCCTTGTTTTGTATGCACTATGTCATGGTTGTGTATGAATTTGGTCACGGTTGTTTGTATGAAAATGTCCCCGTTTCGTATTTACTTTGCCAAGATTGCATACATGAAAATGTCCTTGTTTTGTATGTGCTAAGTCATGGTTGCGGGTATGAAAATGCCAGGCTGGTAAGTATCATGTCATAGTTGTATGCATGAAAATGTCCAAGATTTGTATGTTCCACGGCAAGGTTGGGTTTATGAAAATGCTCCCGTTTCGTATGTACCGCCTTAAGGGTGTGTGTACAAAAATATTATCATTTAGTATACAATACGCTGATGGTATGAAAATGTCCACGTATTATATTTATCACGTCAAGACTGTGCTCATGAAAATGATCCCGTTTGGTATGAGGAACTTTAAATGTTGTGTATGAAAAGTCCCCGATTGGTATTAAAAGGTAATGACTATGTGCATAAAAAATGGCTATATTTTGTATGTACCACCTCGAGTTGGTGTGTATCAAAAAGTCTCTCGGTTTTGCATGTACCACGCTAAGGTTGCGTGCATGGAAATGTTCCCAATTTGTACATATATACATCACCTTTTATGTATGAAATTATCGCTGTGTGTGTGCGCTGTTTGTATGAAAATGACATGTTATGTATCCAAAACCCATAGGATGCATATATGACACTGTCTGTTTGGTCTAAAAGAACATATTGCTTATGTGTATTAAAATGTTGTCAAAAAGTATGAAAGAAATCAAAACTTTGTATAGGAAAATTTCTCCGTTTTGTAATAAATCTAGAATTTGTGTGTAAGTTGACGTACCTGTTCAGAATGGGGAAAACCAAAGTTCTCGGTATTAAAATGTTATCATTTAGTATGACCCGTTGAAGGTTGTGTGTATGCAATAAACCCGCAACCGTACCCCTACACTTTAGTATGAACGAGTTTGTACAACAATGTCCGCTCTCTTAATAAATGTTTCCAGAATATGTGTATGAAAGTAGCCCCATTCAGTATTAAAAGTCACACCAAAGTCATGTTAGAAAAGACTCCAGCTGAGTCTGATAAAGGCAAAATATATGTGTGCATGGCTTAAAATTGTGTTTCATCATAAAATCATGTCATGCAGTGAACGCGTATGTATAGAATATTTTGTGGATGGTCACTGTTTAATTATTGCGGGAAATCCTGATTTAACAACGAAACACGTCATGCTTATGTTACGACTCTAGGTCTTAAAAATATGTAACAGAAAGAAACTGAAACCAACACTGTAAGTAAAATCAACAAGACATTTATTTCTAGCCATATAAAGTGAAAATGCAAAAGACACTTACAATATTGTGAATTAAAATCCAAATAGTCCAATAATCCTGTGCCCTAATCACAAGTCCAAAATATCGAATGTTCTGAATGAATTCCAGTAGCCTTGAATATCCTGATGTGCCAGTAGTCTTGCGTGTCTTGATATACCTGAATGGTGTAATCCAGAATATCTTTGAATGAATCCACAAAGGTCACAATTCATGTATCAATCCAAAATGAGATGAGCACTTTAGTAATTCCAATGAATATTTTTAATTAAATAATTCCTCTCTCTGAATTTTCTCTGATTTTCTCAACACAACTATAAACATTCGATTATTAAACCAAATTCCTTAAAGACTGATATTTAGCATAGGAATGAAATACTGCTTACCAAACGTCCTATATATAAACACAGGTCACCTGACAGAATATTCTAGAAAATCATTTGGCTTACCTGACAAATATCAGTAATTCTAGTGAAAAAACCAGTATAATTGTAAACAAAAGCAATCCTGACCTCTAATTCTAAATAAACAACTTGTTTACATCCTTTTACCAAGGACAAAGTTAAATATGCAGGACAAAAGTTAAATATGTAAACATTATACATAACACTTAGTTGAATCATACACTGATTGGAACGTGTCATTCCACCCAGATTCAACAATAAATCGTATTGTGACGTATTAACAAACTTCATTCTTTATGTCGCTTAAATGATATCCATTACGAATACTGTTCGAAGTGGTCAAGCTATATAAAACCAACACACATACCACCTACTTGGCAACTTATGATATCATTTATTGAAAATTAAATTTTTGAGGAAATGCAGCTCCAACATTTGTTGTATAGTCATGAAAGTTTGTGAATTGTACTAAAGGGAAAAGATGTTTCAGTACTCGACTTTATCTTAAATTTTCTTATTCAAGAAGTAATTTGATCACTTCTTTGCATTTTTACTTTTGGTAAGAAGTAATTATTATATTTCTGTACAAGCGTTTTATATTTTTCCAACTTCTGCCACTCACTCCTGGCTCTTTTGCAATGTAGTTCTCAGTATTCCCCTTTTCAGAACAGTCTTAATTAGAATGAATTTATTGTGATGGTTTAGTACAGTACTTTGTTCTTCCTCCCTCCAAGGTCATTTGATATCCTTTTGGGGGTTGTTATTGACCTTCATCATATTTCCTGTGTTTTCTCCTGCTCCTTCCAGCATCCTCTTTGTACCGGTCATCTTAAAATAAGTACTAATCATACTTATGGCAAAAATGTGCAAATCAGCCCTTTATCATCACGCATTATTTGTAAAAATCAATGTTTAAAAATTTCCTAAAAATGACTTTATAATACTGAGTCAAAGTAAAAATGCGCTGTCTACTAGTCACTAAACTAATATGGTAAAACAGGTATCATCATCTATAATTATCATTAAAAAACGACATACATGGTCGTTCGATTGACACAAACATGTATTTAATTGTAACATGGTAATTTTCTTTTCGTTTTATCCCAACAGAGTCATAATACACCTTCATGATAAATACAATGAGAAAACTATGGAAAAGATAATATACATGCACAGATAAATAGTTATGTAATGTAAAGTCCATCGTGAAAGTTTTATGTCAGATTCGCTAAAATTCATTAATTTCAATTTACTCTAATTCTTTTTTTCTCTGTAGTATCACGTGCTTACTTAAATTATCGTTACGAACATAGGATGTGGAAGGTATTGTTAACTTCTGCGAAATAAAATATAAATTAAATAATAAGAAATAATACATAAATTTGAAACAAATATGACATTCTTTTGCAAATGCTTTCCGAAAGAGCAAAATATACATAATATACATTTAAATGTGTGTGTGTTGTTGTGCTGGGGGCGGAGGGCACATGGCATGCACATCATACGCTTGGTTAAGAATTGCCGTCATTTTAGAAGTCATATTAACATATAGATATCCAGTCCAATGACAACGGTAGTTCATTCAGCTCGCACTGAGCAGACTTACTTCAGGTTCTGTTAAACCACCTTGCCAAATAGATTACACAGTTCTGCTGATCTAAACACATTTCTCCATAAGCATTGTAACCAGATACATCCAACATCCAAACTGAAGAATAGAACGTCTGTTGCTTGTTAACAATATTCAGGCACTAAAAAAAAACAAAAAACAGAGAGAGAGAGAGAGAGATAGAGGTGGTGGTGGTGGTGGTGGTGGTGGTGGGGGGGGGGGGGGGTTATAATGCCGATAGTATTATTATCCTGATAATAATCATTAAAAATTTATTATTGATGGTAAATTGATTTGATTGCCTAATAATTGTATCATAAGCATCGAGGATAACAAGATCCTTAACGAGTACCTTAAATTTTATGGTATTTATTATCCTTTATGCTGAAATACTGTTATTCTTGCAGATAACGAAAAAGATCTTCGGAGGGTTTTGAATGAATTATGTATATACTGCAGAGAATGGAAATGAAAAGTCAATGTTTGAAAAAATATTTGGTATCAAGGCAATCTAAGCCTTTCTCCTTTTATTTGGAAACACATCACTGGAAAATAGTTTATTAGATTTAATATTTAGGGCTACTTTGTAAGCACAATAGTCGATTTCATTCGGTATAAAAGAAAATCACTGTAGATGCTAATAAACAATAAATTTGCTTTTATCATTGGATTTGCAATTCAAACTTTTTGAAAATATTGCTTTGCGGTTATTGTTACATTGATGTGAAATCTGGAGTTTTAGTGATAATTAATATATCGAATATGTACACAGAATTCTTACGAAACGTTGTATTTGTGAGAAAACAAATCCAGCTATGTATGTTGTGTGAAGATACCAGTAGATTTTACTACGAGCATTTTTATCAAAATTAGTGCTGATATATTTTGGACTCAATATGTTAATAGAAAAAGAAGTAACAGTTAAAAAATATAATATAGTGATGTGTTACACTCTGTTGCTGCGGATTCTGCAGTTTCTAAATGGCTTTTCTTTATCAAACAAGTTTTGCGTGAATTGGGACTGAATATTTGATGGTTATCTCAGCAATTCCCACCAATTTGTAGGCTGACAGAGAAATATACACAAACTTGGCAATTTAGTGCTTTTGATTCCTCTAAAAAATGTTGAGCTTATCGGATATTTGAAAAATCTTTTAAGTTTGAACCATTTTTAACATGTATGCCACATATTAGATAATAATGTTAACAACGTTCCGTACAACTGATCCGACGTTTTCAAATGAAACTGGAAGGTGGCAAAATTTGGATATATCTGAAAGAAAATGTGAATTATGTGCCTCACAGGATATAAGTGATGAATCTAACTATCTTTTTCAATGTCAACATTTTGCTGAAATAAGAAAATAATATATAAGTAAGAAGTGTCTCAAAATTATTAGTACATTCAAATTTAGTGATCTGCAAAATAATAAAAATCTTAACATACAGATAAGAAGTAAAATTATGGAACTGATATTTAAATCATTTTGTACCCATATAAACTCATAATAGTTATGTCTATCACCGTCTCATCGCATTTTGTCATGTATGTCCAAAATATTGATGCAAATATCCCCTTCTACCCTTTGCTTCTCCAACCGCCATACCGCTACCATTAATAATTTGTATTTGTACTTAATATCATATGCCTAATGTTAGACCTAACCTAGCAATAATGTTTAGTTATGTTCTATTTTGTTCCGTCATAAGTGTTCTATTGGTTCTGTATTTTAACTACGTAACTGATTTGCGGGTTTGTAAAGAATACTATATTAGTAAGAATGCATTGTTTAATATATGAGAGAGAGAGAGAGAGAGAGAGAGAGAGAGAGAGAGAGAGAGAGAGAGAGAGAGAGAGAGAGAGAGAGATTGGAAGGGGGGGGGGGGGCAAAAAGATAGAAACCCTTATCCAGAGTCCATGAACGCTACTTGTATGCTCATTCTTCTGTGTGTATTTTCACCAAATATATTTTTGATATTTTGATATTATGATTAATTGGACTGAGTAGTAAATGTGCTTGTTTTATTTTCTCAATATATATCCTTTCTCCATAACACGAATTTTTGAATTTTCAAAATGGTTTTTGTCTCTGACATTTCACAACTTGATATGCATAAAAACTATACGAAATGATCGGTGATGTTGCATATTAAACATCTGTATTTTCTAAGGCCGAAGCGTTTACACGTGTAAACGGCTCTGTTTAGTTTTACTGCCTGTAAATGTTTACAAAATCAGTAACCGTGTACATGATCATGCATGTGGTGCATGGAGTGTTAGCCGATGCGTATGTCCAGGTAGTTTTTCCGGTTGCATTATCAATATATTCTTTACGCACCTATATGTAGCAGTATGAACGATGTCACAACGATCCTAAAGTTGTTTTACCTAAATTGTCAGATATATTCAACAACGAACTTTCTTACAAACTGAATAATGTCATAATATTTAAAAATATATTTTGTTTTGTTGTGTTGTTGATGGCTTTAACAGTACTTTTAACTCCTTATTGGCTATATCATGCAACAGAAATGGAAGTTAAGTGCATTTTTCAATGACACACGGAGGCAGAAAACCCGGGCTGGCCTGGGTAGGTATCAAACCTGCGATTTTATAACATACGAATCCGACGCTTTACCAGCTGAGCTGAGACGTTTTAATATTCGTACAATGACGATTGAATTCACTTGTATCCAGGCCGTAAACCTGCATAATTTGTCAATTAAGTATATGCAAGGATCCTGGAGACCAACGTAGCTTTCTTTAATCAAATATTGTTACGACGAGAATCTAAATCGATAAAGTGCTTTTCCCAATCTCTATTTGTTCAGGAAACTATTTCTTGTTAGTATTTTAGTCCATAGCACGTGTTCAAATTATAAATGTAACATTAACTGTTCCCTTGTTAAAATAAGATGAAAGGTAAATTCAATGCCTTTTGTAAGGATATTTGCACAGATATAGCAATTGATCTTATTTGGTGAATTGTGCCGTCAGCTCGAACTGCTTTCACACCTAAATGCAAATACATTTTTGAATAAACCCAGGCCTCCTTGGAGTTCGGAACAAAGGATTAATTATTATCCATGGAGGAAAATGTGCTCATCGAACTCATACCACTTGTGAACATTTTGTAAGTTAAATATCATAGATGGTGTCATCGTCTCCTTTCAAGCAAACTTACAATCTATATCGACACATTGAAGGGTGAAAATTTGTTATTCAGCCCTTCAAAGGTGTTTGAATCTTTTTTCTGAGTTTGCGAAGTCGTTTATGCCACACCGTTATATAAACAAATTACTGAATTGAGAATTTCCTGCGACTAGACTGCTGTTCACATACGTATTTTTTTTTATCTCATATACATTACCATATAAGTTTTGCAATCGTACCTCAATATAACGGTATAATAGATCAATGCGATTCTTCTTATATATGCTAACCAGATTTAGCATTTGTAATAAGAAAAAAGGACTTTTCGATTAAGCTATAAACAAAACATTTCATATTATCAGGGAAGATAAGATAATTTTTTTTAAAGAAAGGAAAGCTGACTGTTTCAGTGTTGTGAAAATTATCTTTGATGTATTATGACTGTATGATGAATTACTAATATAGCCATAGTGATTAACAAGTTGAAGAACAAATATTTAAGTTGTTCTCAAATCTTTCAAAAACTTGTGATGTTTCTCTGCATTTCTACAAAGAATAAAAACAAGTAAAGTAGAACAAGAAAGAAAGAAGAAAATTAGGAAGAATGTTAATAATATTAAAAGTACGGACTAAACAGAGTAAAGAGAGAAAAGAAGAAAGATAGAAAGAAAAAAAAGGAAAGAAGTATTCGACACTATATCTTTGAGTCAGCAAGAATCATATAAATATTTTCCTTTACATTATTTGTACTGATACATGCTTGCCCATTTAAGATACATACAGAAACACTGAATATAATTATGAAAACTGTTTTATGTTTTATGTCGTGACTGGCACCAAGTTTTTACAAAAAACTATTTGTTTCAAATTAGCTTAAGATCGAGTGGTCAGATTTAACTATAGCGATGTAAAGTGGAAGAAAGGAACGGTTACCATTATTATTTACTTGATTACTATGTAGACAATTCATTTTTATGCTCCTTTACAACAACAATGATGATGATAGTGGTGGTGATGGTTGTGATGATGATGATGATGATGATGATGATGATAATTTATAGCAGCAGTAGTAGTAGTAGTAGTAAATTTAATGGATGCAAATATTTAGACTGCATGCAAAAAGACCAAGTTACTGTTGTTACAATATCTTAATGAAAAGTCAATTCCTAGCATATATACTTTCAAATAGACAACAACAATCTTTGATATAACAAACTACATTTCAAGCGTTCATATTTTACGATGTATTTCTTTTCGAAACGCAAATGGCTGGTATGTAAATAAAAGATAAATTGTACAAGCAGAGCTGAGTGGCTGGAGTCTCTTGCCTATTGTAATTTTTCTGAACAATACCTGCTCAAGTCTTATCAATTTATCTGAACAAGTGGTGTGTACTACATTTGCGAAACCGTGTATTCAGTTTTCATTTGTTCCCAATCTTTCTAATTTGGCGAAAATGTGTTATGAACGGTGGGCTATTCATTAATAAACATATAATCGATCTTCCTCTCTGTGTTAAAATGAAAATATGTAATACATATTTGTCTATGCTTACATACCTGATCTGAATCCTGTTAGGTCTTGATGTCAGCTTCAGTAAATAGTTCGGTACCAAAGTGCGCGAGAAAGCAGCGGGGTTGACAATGAGAATTTTACCGCCTAAACGGGGACTCAGTTTTCTGACTGATACATACGAAATTTTAAGTCTAGTGAAACGTGTGTATTTTTGTGTATGGTATGATGTGAAAAAATACCGACCAAACGGGAACATGCTCAGATACGATTAGTTCAAGGTTTTTATAACTAAGTAAGGTTGTGGCAATCCATTTTTGCCGCTATTACAAAACGGGGACGTCCCCATTTCGAGGTGTGCCTCAGGTATGTTAGTGTGTATTCTCACCGATGTCCCCGTTTTACACCTTTTACAAACGCACACACAGACACACACACACACTTATATACTATCACACACAAGGCAGGCTCAAAATTAATGCTAATCCTCTATCCCGCAGGTAGTGATTTTGCCAACGGATCACTAAAACCCAGCCATCACTAATCTGTTAGAACAGTGAAAATTACCGCTGGTCGTTATAATAACAGTTAAGAAGTGGTCATAAGTCTTTATTTCTTCAATGGTTAAGAGATATTTTTATTGTGTTAATTGATTATCTACCAACATTCTGCGCTCGTCAAGGTACAGTACATGCTCGCGGCACATATATACAGATGTAAAAACCACTCATCAAATAAATTACTGTGATTATTGTCAAAACAGTCTTCACGCACGTGGAACATGCCTGGTGTACTGCCACCAAGCACTGATTTTATTACTGATGCCAACAAAAGGTACAGGGTATCAGGCTTGAGTTGACTAGGGGTGAAACGATTCACCGATACATCGATACTTTTGCCATATCGATACACGTATCTATAAAAGAGGTGAAGAATCGATACAAAACGATACTTACCCTATATAAGTTACTTTAATCTTCAGCAGTCATGAATAATTATTTGTCGTTTGCCTTTTTATTCTTTAAACTGAGAATCGATAATGTATCGTATCGTATGCTGTGTATCGTGAATCGTATCGATACACGGCACAGGTGTATCGTTTCACCCCTAGAGTTGACCAATCGGAAAAGGTCACATTAGCCGATTCAACGAATAATCCAAAATTATCCAGAACAGTGTGTTTTTAATATTTCTATCTTTGTTGGTAAATAGTCAATGCATTCTGTGGTGAGAATTGTAAACTTATGGAAGTATTTGCAAGGTGTGCAGCTGCCATTAAAATGGCAGATATTAGATGATGACAAGAGAGAGTACGATCGCATATAGGAACAATAGAAGAGACCAAGAAAGTACCCAAAAATGCTTGGAAAATGAACACAAATGGCTGAAGTATGATGCAGGAGAGGCTGTGATGTTGTGCACTTTCTGCACTGAGTATTCAGAGAAATACGAAAGTGCATAATAGGGTACTTCATTCGTGAGTCTTGTTGGTGAAATACAGTTGTTGTTTTGTGTTTCTGAATAAAAAATATTGAATTTGAAACTTAACTGGCTTCTGTTTAATGTTAGCAGAATCAGTGAAATTTAGGCAGGATCGGAATTTTTTTATATTAGTGATCCCGTTGAGTTAATGAAAAAATCTTAATTACGAGCCCTGCACAAGGATATGAGTACTCACATATTACACAGACACAGACACACACACACACAAACAAGACAGAAGAGTGGAGTAGAAGTTAAACCGCTTATAAACGAAATTAAATCCCCTACTACCCCTATCCTCCCAATAAGTTCCCTACCTATCCTCCCAATAAGTTCCCTACCATCCCTTTATAAACAAAACTACCACCCCGTGCCACCATTATAATCACAACAACCCTAACAGTAAAGCAAAAGGATAGAAAAAACTTGGAATGTTCACACTTACACACAAACATAAAAAAAATCACACTGATAGACTATCATATGTGGAGTGTAGGGAGAGAAAAGGTTTGGAATGTTCACACTTGCACACAAATATAAAACAAAAATCATACTGATAGACCATCATACGTGGAGTGTAGGGAGAGAAAAGGTTTGGAATGTTCACACTTACACACAAACATAAAAAAATCCTAATGATAGACTATCATATGTGGAGTGTAGTGAGAGAAAAGTTTTGGAATGTTCACACTTACACAAATATAAAAAAAAAATACTGGTAGACTATCATATCTTGAGTATAGGGAGAGAAAAGGTTTGGAATGTTCACAAATACACAAATATAAAAAAAATACTGATAGACAATCATATGTGGAGTATTGGGAGAGAAAAGGTTTGGAATGTTCACACTTAAACACAAACATAAAAAAATCATACTGATAGACTATCATATGTGGAGTGTAGGGAGAGTAAAGTTTTGGAATGTTCACACTTACAAACAAACATAAAACAAAAATCCTACCGATAGACTATCATATGTAGAGTGTAGGGAGAGAAAAGGTTTGGAATGTTATCACTTACACACAAACATAAAAAAAATCATACTGATAGACTATCATATGTGGAGTGTAGGGAGAGAAAAGGTTTGGAATGTTCACACTTACACACAAACATTAAAAAATCATACTGATAGACTATCATATGTGGAGTGTAGGGAGAGAAAAGGTTTGGAATGCTCACACGAACACCCAAACATAAAACGAAAATCATATTATAGACTATCATATGTGGAGTGTAGGGAGAGAAAAGGCTTGGAATGCTCACACTTACACACAAACATAAAAAAAATCCTACTGATAGACTATCAAATGTGGAGTGTAAGGAGAAAAAAGGTTTGGAATGTTCACACTTACACACAAACATTAAAAAATCATACTGATAGACTATCATATGTGTAGTGTAGGGAGAGAAAAGGTTTGGAATGTTCACACTTACACACAAACATAAAAGAAAAATCATACTGATAGACTATCATATGTGGAGTGTAGGGAGAGAAAAGGTTTGGAATATTCACACTTACACACAAACATAAAACAAAAATCATACTGATAGACTATCATATGTGGAGTGTAGGGAGAGAAAAGGTTTGGAATGTACACACTTACACACAAACATAAAAAAAATCATACTAATAGACTATCATACATGGAGTGCAGGGAGAGAAAAGGTTTGGAATGTTCACACTTACACACAAACATAAAACCAAAATGATACTGATAGACTATCAGATGTGGAGTGCAGGGAGAGAAAAGATTTGGAATGTTCACACATACACAGAAACATAAAAAAATCCCACTGATAGACTATCATATGTAGAGTGTAGGGAGAGAAAAGGTTTTTAATGTTCACACTTACACACAAACATAAAACAAATATCATACTGATAGACTATCATATGTGGAGTGTAGGGAGAGAAGGGGTTTTAAATGTTCACACTTACACACAAACATGAAACAAAAATCATACTGATAGACTATCATACGTGGAGTGTAGTGAGAGAAAAGGTTTGGAATGTTCACAATTACACTTAAACATAAAAAGAATCATACTGATAGACTATGATACATGGAGTGTAGGGAGAGAACAGTTTTGGAATGTTCACACTTACAAACAAATATAGAACAAAAATCATACTGATAGACTATCATATGTGGAGTGTAGGGAGAGAAAAAGTTTGGAATGTTCACACATACACACAAACATAAAAAAATCCTACTGATAGACTGTCATATGTGGAGTGTGGGGAGAGTAAAGGTTTGGAATGTTCACACTTACACAAATATAAAAAAAATACTGGTAGACTATCATATCTGGAGTGTAGGGAGAGAAAAGGTTTGGAATGTTCACACTTACACAGATATAAAAAAAATACTGACAGGCTATCATATGTGGAGTGTTGGGAGAGAAAAGGTTTAGAATGTTCACACTTACACACAAACATAAAAAAATCATACTGATAGACTATCATATGTGGAGTGTAGGGAGAGAAAAGGTTTGGAATGTTATCACTTACACACAAACATAAAACAAAAATCCAACTGATACACTATCATATGTGGAGTGTAGGGAGAGAAAAGGTTTGGAATGTTATCACTTACACACAAACATAACAAAACTCATACTAATAGACTATGATATGTGGAGTGTAGGGAGAGAAAAAGTTTGGAATGTTCACACTTACACACAAACATAAAAAAATCATACTGATAGACTATCATATGTGGATTGTAGGGAGGGAAAAGGTTTGGAATGTTCACACTTACACACAAACATAAAAAAATCATACTGATAGATATGTGGAGTGTAGAGAGAGAAAAGGTTTGGAATGTTCACACTTACACACAAACATAAAACAAAAATCACACTGATAGACTATCATATGTGGAGTGTAGGGAGAGAAAAGGTTTGGAATGTTCACACTTACACAAAAGCATAAAGCCAAAATCATACTGATAGGCTATCATATGTGGAGTGTAGGGAGAGAAAAGATTTTTAATGTGCACACATACACACAAACATAAAACCAAACTGACACTGATACACTATCATATGTGGAGTGTAGGGAGAGAAACGATTTGGAATGTTCACACATACACACAAATATAAAAAAAAATCCTACTGAAAGACTATCATATGTGGAGTGTAGGGAGAGAAAAGGTTTGGAATGTTCACACTTACACAAACATAAAAAAAATCACACCGATATACTATCATATGTGGAGTGTAGGGAGAGAAAAGGTTTGGAATGTTCACACTTACACAGAAACATAAAACCAAAATCATACTGATAGACTATTATATGTGGAGTGTAGGGAGAGAAAAGGTTTG
This sequence comes from Margaritifera margaritifera, assembly GCA_029931535.1. NCBI lineage: Eukaryota > Metazoa > Mollusca > Bivalvia > Unionida > Margaritiferidae > Margaritifera > Margaritifera margaritifera. Next base: position 684,000 of record JAQPZY010001042.1, read on the forward strand.
GAATGTTCACACATACACTCAAACATAAAAAAAAATCCTACTGAAAGACTATAATATGTGGCGTGCAGGGACAGAAAAGGTTTGGAATGTTCACACTTACACAAACACAAAAAAAATCATACTGATAGACTATCATACATGGAGTGTAGGGAGAGAAAAGGTTTGGAATGTTCACACTTACACACAAACATAAAACCAAACTGACACTGATACACTATCATATGTGGAGTGTAGGGAGAGAAACGATTTGGAATGTTCACACATACACACAAATATAAAAAAAAATCATACTGAAAAACTATCATATGTGGAGTGTAGGGTGAGTAAAGGTTTGCAATGTTCACACTTACACAAACATAAAAAAAAATCATACTGATAGACTATCATAGATGGGGTGTAGGGAGAGGAAAGGTTTGGAATGTTCGCACTTACACACAAACATAAAACCAAAATCATACTGATAGACTATCATATGTGGAGTGAAGGGAGAGAAAAGTTTTAGAATGTTCACACTTACACACAAACATAAAAAAAAATCACACTGATAGACTATCATATGTGGAGTGTAGGGAGAGAAAAGGTTTGGAATGTTCACACTTACACACAAACATAAAAAATCATACTGATAGACTATCATATGTGGAGTGTAGGGAGATTAAAGTTTTGGAATGTTCACACTTACCCACAAACATAAAAAATCATACCGATAGACTATCATATGTGGAGTGTAGGGAGAGAAAAGATTTGGAATGTTCACACATACACACAAACATAAAAAAAATCCTACTGAAAGGCCATCATAGGTGGAGAGTAGGGAAAGAAAAGGTTTGGAATGTACACACTTACACACAAACATAAAACAAAAAGCCTACTGACAGACTATCATATGTGGAGTGCAGAGAGAGAAAAGGTTTGGAATGTTCACACCTACACACAAACATAAAACAAAAATCATACTGATAGACTATCATATCTGGAGTGTAGGGAGAGAAAAGGTTTGGAATGTTCACACTTACACACAAACATAAAAGAAAAATCGTACTGATAGACTATCCTATGTGGAGTGTAGGGAGAGAAAAGGTTTGGAATGTTCACACTTACACACAAACATAAAACCAAAATCATACTGATAGACTATCATATGTGGAGTGTAGGGAGAGAAAATTTTTGGAATGTTCACACTTACACACAAACATAAAAAAAAAATCCTACTGATAGACTATCATATGTGGATTGTAGGGAGAGAAAAGGTTTGGAATGTTCACACTTACACACAAACATAAAAAAATCATACTGATAGACTATCATATGTGGAGTGTAGGGAGAGAAAAGTTTTGGAATGTTCACACTTACACACAAACATAAAAAAAATCCTACTGATAGACTATCATACTTGGAGTGTAGTGAGAGAAAAGGTTTGGAATGTTCACACTAACACACAACAACAAAAATCATACCGATAGACTATCATATGTGGAGTGTAATGAGATAAAAGGTTTGGAATGTTCACACTTACACACAAACATAAAACAAATCATACTGATAGACTATCATACATGGTGTATTGGGAGCGAAAATGTTTGGAATGTTCACACTAACATTCAAACATAAAACAAAAATCATACTGATAGACTATCATATGTGGAGTGTAGGGAGAGAAAAGTTTTGGAATGTTCACACTTACACACAAACATAAAACAAAAATACTACTGATAGACTATCATATGTGGAGTGTAGGGAGAGAAAAGGTTTGGAATGTTCACACTTACACACAAACATAAAAAAAAATCATACTGTAAGACTATCATATGTATAGTGTAGGGAGAGAAAAAGTTTGGAATGTTCACACTTACACACAAACATAAAAAAAATCATACTGATAGACTATCATATGTGGAGTGAAGGGAGAGAAATGGTTTGGAATGTTCACACTTACACACAAACCTAAAACCAAAATCATACCGATAGACTATCATATGTGGAGTGTAGTGAGAGAAAAGATTTGGAATGTTCACACATACACACAAACATAAAAAAAATCCAACTGAATGATTATCATATGTGGAGTGTAGGGAGAGAAAAGGTTTTTAATGTTCACACTTACGCAAACATAAAAAAAATCATACTAATAGACTATCATACATGGAGAGTAGGGAGAGAAATGGTTTGGAATGTTCACACTTACACACAAACATAAAACAAAAATCATACTGATAGACTATCATATGTGGAGTGTAGGGAGAGAAAAAATTTGGAATGTTCACATATAAACACAAACATAAAAAAAATCCTACTGAAAGACTATCATATGTGGAGTGTAGGGAGAGAAAAGGTTTGGAACGTTCACATTTACGCAAACATAAAAAAATCATACTGATAGACTATGATACATGGAGTGTAGGGAGAGAAATGGTTTGGAATGTTCACACTTACACACAAACATAAAACAAAAATCCTACTGATAGACTATCATATGTGGAGTGTAGGGAGAGAAAAGTTTTGGAATGTTCACACTTACACACAAACAAAAAAAATCATACTGATAGACTATCGTATGTGGAGTGTAGGGAGAGAAAAGATTTGGAATGTTCATACTTACACACAAAGAAAAAACCAAAATCATACTGATAGACTATCATATGTGGAGTGTACGGAGAGAAAAGGTTTGGAATGATCACACTTACACAAACATAAAAAAAATCACACCGATATACTATCATATGTGGAGTGTAAGGAGAGAAAAGGTTTGGAATGTTCACACTTACACACAAACATAAAACAAAAATCATACTGATAGACTATCATATGTGGAGTGTAGGGAGAGAAAAGGTTTGGAATGTTCACACTTACACACAAACATATAAAAAATCACACTGATAGACTATCATATGTGGAGTGTAGGGAGAGAAAAGGTTTGGAATGTACACACTTGCACACAAACATAAAACAAAAATCATACTGATAGACTATCATATGTGGAGTGTAGGGAGAGAAAAGGTTTGGAATGTTCACTCATACACACAAACATAAAACAATCATACTGATAGACTATGATATGTGGAGTGTAGGGAGAGTAAAGTTTTGGAATGTTCACACTTACACAAATATAAAAAAAAATACTGGTAGACTATCATATCTGGAGTGTAGGGAGAGAAAAGGTTTGGAATGTTCACAAATACACAAATATAAAAAAAATACTGATGGACTATCATATGTGGAGTGTTGGGAAAGAAAAGTTTTGGAATGTTCACACTTACACACAAACATAAAACAAAAATTCTACTGATAGACTATCATATGTAGAGCGTAGGGAGAGAAAAGGTTTGGAAAGTTATCACTTACACACAAACATAAAAAAAATCATACTGATAGACCATCATATGTGGAGTGTAGGGAGAGAAAAGGTTTGGAATGTTATCACTTACACACAAACATAAAAAAAATCATACTGATAGACTATCATATGTGGAGTGTAGGGAGAGAAAAGGCTTGGAATGTACACACTTACACAGAAACATAAAAATAATCCTACTGATAGACTATCAAATGTGGTGTGTAAGGAGAGAAAAGGTTTGGAATGTTCACACTTACACACAAACATTAAAAAATCATAGTGATAGACTATGATATGTGGAGTGTAGGGAGAGAAAAGGTTTGGCATGTTCACACTTACACACAAACATAAAACAAAAATCCTACTGATAGACTATCATATGTGGAGTGTAGGGAGAGAAAAGGTTTGGAATGCTCACACGAACACACAAACATAAAAAAAATCATATTGATAGACTATCATATGTGAAGTGTAGGGAGAGAAAAGGTTTGGAATATTCACACATACACACAAACTTAAAACAAAAATCATACTGATAGACTATCACATGTGGAGTGTAGGGAGAGAAAAGGTTTGGAATGTTCACAATTACACATAAACATAAAAAGAATCATACTGATAGACTATCATACATGGAGTGTAGGGAGAGAAAAGGTTTGGAATGTTCACACTTACACACAAACATAAAGCAAAAATCCTACTGATAGACTATCATATGTGGAGTGTAGTGAGAGAAAAGGTTTGGAATTTTCACACATACACACAAACATAAAAAAAATCATACTGATAGACTATCATATGTGGAGTGTGGGGAGAGAAAAGGTTTGGAATGTTCACACTTACAGAAATATAAAAAGAAATACTGGTAGACTATCATATGTGGAGTGTAGGGAGAGAAAAGGTTTGGAATGTTCACACTTGCACAAATATAAAAAAAAATACTGATAGACTATCATATGTGGAGTGTTGGGAGAGAAAAGGTTTGGAATGTTCACACTTACACACAAACATAAAAAAATCATACTGATAGACTATCATATGTGGATTGTAGGGAGAGAAAAGTTTTGGAATGTTCACACTTACACACAAACATAAAAAAATCATACTGATAGATATGTGGAGTGTAGGGAGAGAAACGGGTTGGAATGTTCACACTTACACACAAACATAAAACAAAAATCACACTGATAGACTATCATATGTGGAGTGTAGGGAGAGAAAAGGTTTGGAATGAAAACACTTACACAAAAAATCTTAAAGCCAAAATCATACTGATAGACTATCATATGTGGAGTGTAGGGAAAGAAAAGATTTGGAATGTGCACACATACACACAAACATAAAAAATCCTATTAAAAGACTATCATATGTGGAGTGTAGGGAGAGAAAAGGTTTGGAATGTTCACACTTACACGCAAACATAAAACCAAAATCATACTGATAGACTATCATATGTGGAGTGTAGGGAGAGAAAAGGTTTGGAATGTTCACACATACACACAAACATAAAAAAATCCTACTGAAAGACTATAATATGTGGAGTGTAGAGACAGAAAAGGTTTGGAATGTTCACACTTACACAAACACAAAAAAAATCATACTGATAGACTATCATACATGGAGTGTAGGGAGAGAAAAGGTTTGGAATGTTCACACTTACACACAAACATAAAACCAAACTGATACTGATACACTATCATATGTGGAGTGTAGGGAGAGAAACGATTTGGAATGTTCACACATACACACAAATATAAAAAAAAATCCTACTGAAAGACTATCATATGTGGAGTGTAGGGTGAGTAAAGGTTTGGAATGTTCACACTTACACAAACAAAAAAAAAATCATACTGATAGACTATCATACATGGAGAGTAGGGAGAGAAAAGGTTTGGAATGTTCACAGTTACACACAAACATAAAACAAAAATCCTACTGATAGACTATCATATGTGGAGTGTAGGGAGAGAAAAAATTTGGAATGTTCACACATAAACACAAACATAAAAAAAATCCTACTGATAGACTAGCAAATGTGGAGTGTAGGGAGAGAAAAGGTTTGGAATGTTCACACTTACACAAACATAAAAAATCCTACTGAAAGGCTATCATATGTGGAGTGTAGGGAGAGAGAAGGTTTGGAATGTTCACACTTACGCAAACATAAAAAAATCATACTGATAGACTATCATACATGGAGTGTAGGGAGAGAAAAGTTTTGGAATGTTCACACTTACACACAAACATAAAACAAAAATCCTACTGATAGACTATCATATGTGGAGTGTAGGGAGAGTAAAGTTTTGGAATGTTCACACTTACACACAAACAAAAAAAATCATACTGATAGACTATCGTATGTGGAGTGTAGGGAGAGAAAAGATTTGGAATGTTCACACTTACACACAATCATAAAAAAATCATACTGATAGACTATGATATGTGGAGTGTAGGGAGATAAAAGGTTTGGAATGTTCACACTTACACACAAACATAAAACAATAATCCTTCTGATAGACTATCATATGTGGAGTGTAGGGAGAGAAAAGGTTTGGAATGTTCACACTTACACACAAACATAAAAAAAATCATACTGATAGACTATCATATGTGGAGTGTAGGGAGAGAAAAGGTTTGGAATGTTATCACTTACACACAAACATAAAATAAAAATCATACTGATACACTATCATATGTGGAGTGTAGGGAGAGAAAAGGTTTGGAATGTTCACACTTACACACAAACATAAAACAAAAATCATGCTGATAGACTATCATATGTGCAGGTTAGGGAGAGAAAAGGTTTGGAATGGTCACACTTACACGCAAGCATAAAAAAAATCATACTGATAGACTATCATATGTGGAGTGTAGGGAGAGAAAAGGTTTGGAATGTTCACACTTACACACAAACATAAAAAAAATCATACTGATAGACTATGATATGTGGATTGTAGGGAGAGAAAAGGTTTGGAATGTTCACACTTACACACAAACATAAAAAAAATCATACTGATAGACTATCATATGTGAAGTGTAGGGAGAGGAAAGGTTTGGAATGTTCACACTTACACACAAACATAAAAAAAATCATACTGATAGACTATCATATGTGGAGTGTAGGGAGAGAAAAGGTTTGGAATGTTCACACTTACACACAAACATAAAACAAAAATCATACTGATAGACTATCATATGTGGAGTGTAGGGAGAGAAAAGGTTTGGAATGTTCACACTTACACACAATCATAAAAAAATCATACTGATAGACTATGATATGTGGAGTGTAGGGAGAGTAAAGGTTTGGAATGTTCACACTTACACAAATATAAAAAAAAATACTGGTAGACTATCATATCTGGAGTGTAGGGAGAGAAAAGGTTTGGAATGTTCACAAATACACAAATATAAAAAAAATACTGATGGACTATCATATGTGGAGTGTTGGGAAAGAAAAGGTTTGGAATGTTCACACTTAGACACAAACATAAAAAAATCATACTGATAGACTATCATGTGTGGAGTGTAGGGAGAGAAAAGTTTTGGAATGTTCACACTTACAAACAAACATAAAACAAAAATTCTACTGATAGACTATCATATGTAGAGCGTAGGGAGAGAAAAGGTTTGGAAAGTTATCACTTACACACAAACATAAAAAAAATCATACTGATAGACCATCATATGTGGAGTGTAGGGAGAGAAAAGGTTTGGAATGTTATCACTTACACACAAACATAAAAAAAATCATACTGATAGACTATCATATGTGGAGTGTAGGGAGAGAAAAGGCTTGGAATGTACACACTTACACAGAAACATAAAAATAATCCTACTGATAGACTATCAAATGTGGTGTGTAAGGAGAGAAAAGGTTTGGAATGTTCACACTTACACACAAACATTAAAAAATCATAGTGATAGACTATGATATGTGGAGTGTAGGGAGAGAAAAGGTTTGGCATGTTCACACTTACACACAAACATAAAACAAAAATCCTACTGATAGACTATCATATGTGGAGTGTAGGGAGAGAAAAGGTTTGGAATGTTCACACTTACACACAAACATAAAAAAAAATCATATTGATAGACTATCATATGTGAAGTGTAGGGAGAGAAAAGGTTTGGAATATTCACACATACACACAAACTTAAAACAAAAATCATACTGATAGACTATCACATGTGGAGTGTAGGTAGAGAAAAGGTTTGGAATGTTCACAATTACACATAAACATAAAAAGAATCATACTGATAGACTATCATACATGGAGTGTAGGGAGAGAAAAGGTTTGGAATGTTCACACTTACACACAAACATAAAACAAAAATCCTACTGATAGACTATCATATGTGGAGTGTAGTGAGAGAAAAGGTTTGGAATTTTCACACATACACACAAACATAAAAAAAATCGTACTGATAGACTATCATATGTGGAGTGTGGGGAGAGAAAAGGTTTGGAATGTTCACACTTACAGAAATATAAAAAGAAATACTGGTAGACTATCATATGTGGAGTGTAGGGAGAGAAAAGGTTTGGAATGTTCACACTTGCACAAATATAAAAAAAAATACTGATAGACTATCATATGTGGAGTGTTGGGAGAGAAAAGGTTTGGAATGTTCACACTTACACACAAACATAAAAAAATCATACTGATAGACTATCATATGTGGATTGTAGGGAGAGAAAAGTTTTGGAATGTTCACACTTACACACAAACATAAAAAAATCATACTGATAGATATGTGGAGTGTATGGAGAGAAACGGGTTGGAATGTTCACACTTACACACAAACATAAAACAAAAATCACACTGATAGACTATCATATGTGGAGTGTAGGGAGAGAAAAGGTTTGGAATGAAAACACTTACACAAAAAATCTTAAAGCCAAAATCATACTGATAGACTATCATATGTGGAGTGTAGGGAAAGAAAAGATTTGGAATGTGCACACATACACACAAACATAAAAAATCCTATTAAAAGACTATCATATGTGGAGTGTAGGGAGAGAAAAGGTTTGGAATGTTCACACTTACACGCAAACATAAAACCAAAATCATACTGATAGACTATCATATGTGGAGTGTAGGGAGAGAAAAGGTTTGGAATGTTCACACATACACACAAACATAAAAAAAATCCTACTGAAAGACTATAATATGTGGAGTGTAGAGACAGAAAAGGTTTGGAATGTTCACACTTACACAAACACAAAAAAAATCATACTGATAGACTATCATACATGGAGTGTAGGGAGAGAAAAGGTTTGGAATGTTCACACTTACACACAAACATAAAACCAAACTGATACTGATACACTATCATATGTGGAGTGTAGGGAGAGAAACGATTTGGAATGTTCACACATACACACAAATATAAAAAAAAATCCTACTGAAAGACTATCATATGTGGAGTGTAGGGTGAGTAAAGGTTTGGAATGTTCACACTTACACAAACAAAAAAAAAATCATACTGATAGACTATCATACATGGAGAGTAGGGAGAGAAAAGGTTTGGAATGTTCACAGTTACACACAAACATAAAACAAAAATCCTACTGATAGACTATCATATGTGGAGTGTAGGGAGAGAAAAAATTTGGAATGTTCACACATAAACACAAACATAAAAAAAATCCTACTGATAGACTAGCAAATGTGGAGTGTAGGGAGAGAAAAGGTTTGGAATGTTCACACTTACACAAACATAAAAAATCCTACTGAAAGGCTATCATATGTGGAGTGTAGGGAGAGAGCAGGTTTGGAATGTTCACACTTACGCAAACATAAAAAAATCATACTGATAGACTATCATACATGGAGTGTAGGGAGAGAAAAGTTTTGGAATGTTCACACTTACACACAAACATAAAACAAAAATCCTACTGATAAACTATCATATGTGGAGTGTAGGGAGAGTAAAGTTTTGGAATGTTCACACTTACACACAAACAAAAAAAATCATACTGATAGACTATCGTATGTGGAGTGTAGGGAGAGAAAAGATTTGGAATGTTCACACTAACACATAATCATAAAAAAATCATACTGATAGACTATGATATGTGGAGTGTAGGGAGATAAAAGGTTTGGAATGTTCACACTTACACACAAACATAAAACAATAATCCTTCTGATAGACTATCATATGTGGAGTGTAGGGAGAGAAAAGGTTTGGAATGTTCACACTTACACACAAACATAAAAAAAATCATACTGATAGACTATCATATGTGGAGTGTAGGGAGAGAAAAGGTTTTGAATATTCACACTTACACACAAACATAAAACAAAAATCATACTGATAGACTATCATATGTGGAGTGTAGGGAGAGAAAAGGTTTGGAATGTTATCACTTACACACAAACATAAAATAAAAATCATACTGATACACTATCATATGTGGAGTGTAGGGAGAGAAAAGGTTTGGAATGTTCACACTTACACACAAACATAAAACAAAAATCATGCTGATAGACTATCATATGTGGAGGTTAGGGAGAGAAAAGGTTTGGAATGGTCACACTTACACGCAAACATAAAAAAAATCATACTGATAGACTATCATATGTGGAGTGTAGGGAGAGAAAAGGTTTGGAATGTTCACACTTACACACAAACATAAAAAAAATCATACTGATAGACTATGATATGTGGATTGTAGGGAGAGAAAAGGTTTGGAATGTTCACACTTACACACAAACATAAAAAAAATCATACTGATAGACTATCATATGTGAAGTGTAGGGAGAGGAAAGGTTTGGAATGTTCACACTTACACACAAACATAAAAAAAATCATACTGATAGACTATCATATGTGGAGTGTAGGGAGAGAAAAGGTTTGGAATGTTCACACTTACACACAAACATAAAACAAAAATCATACTGATAGACTATCATATGTGGAGTGTAGGGAGAGAAAAGGTTTGGAATGTTCACACTTATACACAATCATAAAAAAATCATACTGATAGACTGTGATATGTGGAGTGTAGGGAGAGAAAAGGTTTGGAATGTTCACACTTACACACAAACATAAAACAAAAATCCTACTGATAGACTATCATATGTGGAGTGTAGGGAGAGAAAAGGTTTGGAATGTTATCACTTACACACAAACATAAAAAAAATCATACTGATAGACTATCATATGTGGAGTGCAGGGAGAGGAAAGGTTTTGAATATTCACACTTACACACAAACATAAAACAAAAATCATACTGATAGACTATCATATGTGGAGTGTAGGGAGAGAAAAGGTTTAGAATGTTCACACTTACACACAAACATAAAACAAAAATCATGCTGATAGACTATCATATGTGGAGGTTAGGGAGAGAAAAGGTTTGGAATGGTCACACTTGCACGCAAACATAAAAAAAATCATACTGATAGACTATCGTATGTGGAGTGTAGGGAGAGAAAAGGTTTAGAATGTTCACACTTACACACAAACATAAAAAAAAAATACTGATAGACTATCATATGTGGATTGTAGGGAGAGAAAAGGTTTGGAATGTTCACACTTACACACAAACATAAAAAAAATCACACTGATAGACTATCATATGTGAAGTGTAGGGAGAGGAAAGGTTTGGAATGTTCACACTTACACACAAACATAAAAAAAATCATACTGATAGACTATCATATGTGGAGTGTAGGGAGAGAAAAGGTTTGGAATGTTCACACTAACACACAAACATAAAACAAAAATCATACTGATAGACTATCATATGTGGAGTGTAGGGAGAGAAAAGGTTTGGAATGTTCACACTTACACACAATCATAAAAAAATCATACTGATAGACTATGATATGTGGAGTGTAGGGAGAGAAAAGGTTTGGAATGTTCACACTTACACACAAACATAAAACAAAAATCCTACTGATAGACTATCATATGTGGAGTGTAGGGAGAGAAAAGGTTTGGAATGTTATCACTTACACACAAACATTAAAAAAAAATCATACTGATAGACTATCATATGTGGAGTGCAGGGAGAGAAAAGGTTTTGAATATTCACACTTACACACAAACATAAAACAAAAATCGTACTGATAGACTATCATATGTGGAGTGTAGGGAGTGAAAAGGTTTTGAATGTTCACACTTACACACAAACATAAAGCAAAAATCATACTGATAGACTATCATACGTGGAGTGTAGGGAGAGAAAAGGTTTGGAATGTTCACACTTACACACAAACATAAATAAATCATACTGATAGACTATGATATGTGGAGTGTAGGGAGAGAAAAGGTTTGGAATGTTCACACTTACACACAAACATAAAACACAAATCATACTGATAGACTATCATATGTGGAGTGTTGGGAGAGAAAAGTTTTGGAATGTTCACACTTACACGCAAACATAAAAAAAATCATACTGATAGACTATCATATGTGGAGTGTACGGAGAGAAAAGTTTTGGAATGTTCACACTTACACACAAACATAAAAAATATCATACTGATAGACTATCATATGTGGATTGGAAGGAGAGAAAAGGTTTGGAATGTTCACACTTACACACAAACATAAAACAAAAATCATACTGATAGACTATCATATGTGGTGTGTAGGGAGAGAAAAGGTTTGGAATGTTCACACTTACCCACAAACATAAAAAAAATCATACTGATAGACTATCATATGTGGAGTGTAGGGAGAGAAAAGTTTTGGAATGTTCACACTTACACACAAACATAAAACAAAAATCATACTGATAGACTATCATATGTGGAGTGTAGGGAGAGAAAAGGTTTGGAATGTTCACACTTAAACACAAACATAAAAAAAATCATACTGATAGACTATCATATGTGAAGTGTTGGGAGAGAAAAGGTTTGGAATGTTCACACTTACACACAAACATAAAAAATCCTACTGATAGACTGTCGTATGTGGAGTGTAGGGAGAGAAACGGTTTGGAATGTTCACACTTACAGAAACATAAAAAAAATCATGCCGATAGACTATCATATGTGGAGTGTAGGGAGAGAAAAGGTTTGGAATGTTCACACTTACACACAAACATAAAAAAAATCATACTGATAGACTATCATATGTGGAGTGTAGGGAGAGAAAAGGTTTGGAATGTTCACACTTACACACAAACATAAAACAAAAATCCTGCTAATAGACTATCATATGTGGAGTGTAGTGAGAGAAAAGTTTTGGAATGTTCACACTTACACACAAACATAAAACAAAAATCATACTGATAGACTGTCATACTTGGAGTGTAGTGAGAGAAAAGTTTTGGAATGTTCACACTTACACACAAACATAAAACAAATCATGGTGATAGACTATCATACGTGGAGTGTAGTGAGAGAAATGGTTTGGAATGTTCACACTTACACACAAACATAAAACAAAAATCCTACTGATAGACTATCGTATGTGGAGTGTAGATAGAGAAAAGGTTTGGGATGTTCACACTTACACACAAACATAAAACAAAAATCATACTGATAGACTATCATACGTGGAGTGTAGTGAGAGAAAAGTTTTGGAATGTTCACACTTACACACAAATATAAAACAAATCATACTGGTAGACTATTACACAAGACAAAAGGGTTGTTTTGACGTTTATATTTTGAAAGATATACAAAACATACAAACAGGTTACATTTTGTAATACTATTTTCGTTTTTCTTGTCCTTGATTTAATTCACTCACTAAGCCTTTGCCCATTGTTGCTTTATAAACATTGGCAAAAAATCCAGTGTCAGTGCTGTATGAGGCAAGTTTGGCTCTCCACTTTGTTACAAATTTATGGTTTTCATTTTGCCACCCTTGATATAAGACACTTACTGAACCGCAGGGTTCTTCGGGATGCCAAAATCCCCGTAAAAGTACGCAATCGTGTAGTGTGCAAGCTATCAAATAAAGTTCAGGTAATTGCAATAGGATTAGATGAAGTTGCATAGGCTAGATCTTAGCAGACAAGGAGACAAGGAGAATTTGACACCAGTTAATAGATTGTCTGTTCCTAATGATCATTTTGATCAAAAGACTACTTACATGCACATGTGATTTGACACCTCTCTCTGATAAACATTACTCATTATTATCCATCATATTATAAATCCTTACGCGATGTTTTGAACACTTGCATTTTATCATTTGGTTGCGCTCTACAGTTTCGTACTTTGCATAGGGTTTGATTTTTAAAGAAAAAGAATTTCCCAGGATTTCCTCGATAGTTGTCCTGGCTATTTAAAAAAGACCTTGTATATATTATGAATTGCTAAAAGAACGTTTTATTCCCTTTATTTTTATGTATGATTTGTGGGTGTAATTTGGGTTATAGAGTATACAGTCTGGCCTTCTTCAGATGTGCACCTATCAATCGACTGATAGATCCGCTTGGTCATTTTCACTTCCTGGACTTCAAAGGTAAATTGTAAAAAGTACAAGCCAATAACTTTTTTTTTACTTTTTATATATTCTGTAATTCATTCATTGAACTTTCAGAATCTCGTATTGCCTACTCTGGCAAAATTCTTTTCCCTATTGCAATAACTGCTAAAGTTTGTGTACTTTGGACTAGTACGGGCAGATGTTTCGAGCACATGGGAGCAGCCATTTTGATCAACTGTATGGTTAGATCATGTACGAAATTTCTGCAAGAGTACATGAAAGTAGCACAGAGGTATGCCAACATTGTGCAAGTCGCAAGCATCTAAAAAGTCCTTTTGAATAATTCTCATGTATTTCTCCACAGAACAGTGTTGATTAGTAGCCAAGTCACACACAAGCGCAGCCTCTCCCCCCCCCCCCTCCATGAAAAGTGAGCTATTTTTAAAATGCACATTGCATTTTATCAACATAGCAACCAATGTTATTCTAAAGGCAGGAACATGAAACTTTCCACAATTATTCCTGAGATGTCACTAATATATTTTACAGTTTGAACATAGATGGAACAGATCAGGTTCACAGAGGTCAAAGGGTAAAAAGTTTGATAATTTTTCTCACACTAGTATATAGAAGAAAAGGAATCTGCTTTGTCATTATTTTCTCATTAATTTTATTACAAATGAATGAAAAGAAACCTTTTTTTCTATAAATTTACTTTCTCTTAAGCCAAAAGTTTTAAATTTCAGTTGACTTTACTTCTGTGTTCTAAGACTTCTAATTTCCCCATAATTAAGGTCATTTTATACACAATATTGCTACAAGGCATATTGTATAAGCATGAGCAAAATAGGCACAATAAGCTTATTTTCCTAAATAACACCAGTGTTACTGTGCCATTTAATTGAGAAAATAATACATGATGATAGATAGGAAACAAAAAAATGCAACTGCACAAAAGTTCATATTTCTTTTAATTAAGGTTGGGCTCTACAGTTTCATACTTTGTCTACGGTTTTGATTTTTAAAGAAAAAGAATTTCCCAGGATGTCCTCACTGGTTTTTCTGGATATTTAAAAAGACCTTGTATATCTTAGGCATTGTTAAAAGAACTTTTTAATCCCTTTATTTTGATGTATGATTGATGGGTGTAATTTGGGTTATAGGGTATATGGCTTGGCTTTACTTCAGATGTACACCTATAAAAAAAAATGCTAGCTCCGCTTTGTTATTTTTACTTCCTGGACTTCAAAGGTAAATTGTATTTTGTTTTTAAAAAAAGCCAGAGTATATGAAAGTAGCATAGAGCTATACCAACATTCTCTCCATTGTGCATGTTGCAGACGCTAACAAATTCATCTTACACCTGTCACTCTGTCAGGAGTATGTAATATCTGTGGAGTGCAGAATTTGGCATTAAGCTAAGGTTTTCTTGTACTGTAAGGTTGTGAAATTTTCTGTTTGAGTTGGAAAATGGAAAAACTAAAGTACATTGAAGTTGTGCATTGTACATTGAGTGTCTGGTCTGTGCTTGTAAGGAAAAGAATTCTGTAAAAATGCGGACTGATTCGAGACCCACGAAAAGAAAATGAAATGACACATAAGAGTTTTTGTTGCAATAGTTGTGACTGAAAATAGAATGTCTAAGAGACCAGTCCAACATAAAATAAAACCATTTGTATTTTCAGTTCACATACTGTTGGTCTTACCTCAACCAAATACGGTTATGTTCAGAGTTGTGGACTTTTGTGGAGATGGAGAAATAAGTTGTGTAATTAGGGTTCCAAAATATCTGGATGCACGCGTACACAGTTCACCCCCTTTTGGGCCTCTACACCCAAAACAGTGCATCCAGGAATGAATGGTACATAATAGCTGTACATCCAGATTTTGAAAGCTGGTACAAAATATACACCTAAATAAACGACCTATGTAACACACATGTACTTGCACAATGTTTTCGTTAAGTGCAATATTAGGATTATTTTTGTTCAGCATTTCAGATTTATCTGATTTCAAGCTGAAATTGCAAAATTTTTAAGTTTCTGTATAGGAATTGTAATAAAGTAACATAAAAATGTTATATTGTAAATATAAAGATATACTGGCATGTTTTCTTAAGTTAGTATTTGGATTTTGTCCTTTCCAATTGTTTTAATTAAAGCTCTGAATGGGTGAAATGGTTAATAAAGTAATAGGTCATCTGCTACTACACCAACATGGTAAGGATGACAGCAAGCAAAATTTAGCTAAAACGCAAAGCACACTACAACTGAATCTTCACGAAAGAAACCCAACCACAGTGTGTGTCATCATGTTACATGTATATACACCACAGCACATGACAGAGTGTAGTTAATGAATTATGGGCACAAACACAGATATCTAAAGGATCTGCTAAAGATTCATGTTAAAATTGAAAGCTACAAATTTGAGTGACTAATATAAAATTACACGAACTCAGTACCGTGAAGCTGCGATACACTACATGCATGCGTGATTAAGCTTAAACACACTACATCAAACAAAATGGAATCTACATCACAAACTGAAATGAAAACACATTCTGGATGTTATTTTTTGTTTATTAAATAACACGATTTACAGGATTTATACTTTGATACCCCTTGATACATAAGAAATTCAGAAGAAAACAAAATTGCTTTAAAATTGCTTTCAAATATGGAAAGTGTGTTGTTTTGTGGATATTGATGGTGGCAATAACATAACAACTATGATTTTATGGTTCTCCTTATGCGTTACTATCAAAACATAATTTGTATTAGTAGAAAGACAATTAACATCCTAAAGTTCATATAAAAGTGGAACCTGTATAATCTAGCCTATTTCCTTTTTTTTTTTTTTTTTTTCTGGCAATTGTGGCACAAAATAATAGGTTTGATCTGGCCTCTTTATTGTTGATTAGCCACTGTTTTTTTTTGGCCAATTGACCATCCAGCCTAACCTTTGGGTCCCTTTTGTGGCTAATTTGCACATTCCCTTTATTTGTTTCCGTAATGCGTGCATTACAAGTAGACTACATTCATTTTATGTCAATCTTAAGATCATTCTGTATATTATAGTAGAGACCTATACATACCTGCCATATTTCCAGACAGTGTTGGGGGATTTTGGGGACTCAAAATGTGTATTTTGAAGTCCAAAGGGGGGACCTAAAAAAGCGACGTCCAATTGAGAATAAGTTATCTTTTCATATAAGCCTATATAAAATTACTGGAAATTCAAATTTTATAAATAAAAGAAAATAACATGTTTTATTTGAAGCATTCAATACAATTACAAATCAAAAATAGTTGGTAAATTTAGCACTGTCCAATATCACCACACACATGTGCCAACACTCATATAACGCAACCACACAGACATTAAATAAAACAAATAATATACCAAGTTTCTGTCTTTAAATCCATTGCACAGTGGAATATTTTCTTAATTAGATGCAGTGTTTGCTGCTGTCGATAGTTCAGTGGTGGTGGTGGAGGGAGGGATTGAATGTAATAGAAATGTCTTTCGTGTTCATCTTGGCACTAATTTGAGACTAGATGCTACTGTTGTTCAACTTCCCTGAAGATCTTGTTGAATATTTTTCAGCATAGGCAATTATCCTTCTGCATCTGCATTGCTGTGATGGAGTGGCAAACATGCTGGTTGGTGCTGCTATGTCGACGGATGTTGTACACTCCAAAATCACTAATGTCGATATGGTGTTTGCAGTGTGTGCACAAAATGAAACGCACCCCCCCCCCCGCTGCGTTTCACAAAGTTAAACTCGATCCAGGAGTTCTGAAATCTAGTTTTCCAAGGCTTTTGCTAGTTTTGCAGATGTCTCATCTTTTCCTAAATCACGGCAGCATTTCGACATTTTGCCTTTAAAAAATTAACCACACTTTTACACTATTCCGACTACCGAAAATAATCGTGTTATGAGTTTTATATATGGAATATTATTCCGACTTCAAAGAAACGTTTCCGCTGATCACTGACATTTATGGCCATTGGTGCAAGTAGATTTTAACTCTTACCAGTACAGTACCGATCCGCACCCCACCCCCCACCCCCTCCGTTTTTCCTGTACGGGCGTACCGGCAATAAATGTTCGACCGTACCGGCTTACTTGCACCACTGATGATGTTTTAAACATTCTCATTGAAAGCACTGATGTGTAATAAATTTAGTTCTTCAACACGCATCTCTATGACTGTACCTAACTCAAACGAAATGGGTTGTTCCACTTACTGTACTTTGCCTATGCAAATTAGCCTAATGGACTCTCCCACAGCAGTATTCGACGACTTGACAGGGTATCGTCCTAGCTATTCTCAGCCAATTAAGTAATCTGGGAAAAAATGGTTGTATATCTGTGACAGCTTTACCATTTAATTGACTAAGCAGGACTGTTCACAGCACAGTTTACACAAACTACATGCTTCGGACATGTATAGTGGTGGTAAAAATAATCCCCCCCCCCCAAGATTGTTGAAAATCGTGTTTTTTTAAACACGACCGTGTCAGGGGATTTGGAGTCAAAAATCGTGTTTTTGCGTGACACGTCGTGTTATGGCAGGTATGAATATAACATATAAATGGGTTTGACATGACATTTCTCATCAGAAACATTGTGTGTGGTAATGAGACATTTGCAAGAGCAGAAAGAGGATAAAAATGACATAACTTACATTATTGGATGATAGGGGATGATGCAATGAGATCGCGAGTGTTTCAAGTAAAGGAAAACACACACAAACACACACACACACACGTAAAACCCCTGTCTTGAATGTAATTGTGGACACAAAAGCGCCACCTAACCGATTTAAGAGTAGCAACCCCCCTTTCGAAAATAAATTACACATGGCTTATAAGTTACTTATGTTCATCAATTATAAAGAACTTAAAAGTCAACTACACGTAACTGTTTACTGGACGTGTACACTTGTACATGGCATATAGGTGAATGATTAGGATTTAATATGAAAATGAGACATTTCACTTATAAATGAAGTATACACGTACTTACAAGTGAAATGTGAGCCAAGCACTTTCTGCAGTTTTATAAGTGAATTATAAGTCATTCACTTACTACACTTATACATGATATAAGTGAATCCCCGCTAAACTGAATAAATTTTAGTTTTAAAAAAGCATCCCCAAACCCACCTGGAGTTTGACAGGAAATCGTGTTCTGAAATACGAGTCATCAGTTTGATAGAATGTATACATGTAAACGGCTATCAATCAGTTCTAACCTTATAAAAAAAAATCTCATACAGTTCCATTTAAATGACGGTGAAATGATTCCAACATATTAGTCTGTGCTTTGAATCACCATGTTTGAAACAGCTTGCTCAATTTCAGATTTTTATCTGAAATAAAAAAAGTGACAACCATAAATATAATTAAGCAGGTTTGGACTCCGCTCGGTAGTTTTCTTTCAGAACCTGGTATCCATTATACTTCAGCTGGTAAATGAAGGCTGTGTCAAAGATCATTTGTCAGCATGTGAATCCTAGGATATATGTGTATACAACATGATGCTGGAAAGAACAGTGAATCCTAGGATATTCGTGAATACCTCATAATGCTGGAAAGAACAGTGAAAACCCAGGATATTCGCGTATACCACATGATGCTGGCAGTGGCGTGGGGGGGGGGGGGGCGAAGGGGGCAGTGGCTCCGAGCGGCACTTTCTAGGGGGCTGCAATTTGGTAAGAGTACCGTATATATCATAAATAATACAAATGGAGTGGGGGCGTAATTTTGGTAGTTAGCCCTGGGCGGAACTTAACCTCGCTACTCCACTGGATGCTGGAAAGAACAGTGAATCCCAGGATATTCGTGTATACCACATTATGCTGGAAAAGAACAGTGAATCCCAGGATATTAATGCATACCACATGATGCTGAACAGAACAGTGAATTCTAGGATATTCGTGTATACCACATGATGCTGAACAGAACAGTGAATCCCAGGATATTCGTGTACACCACATGATGCTGAAAAGCTCAAAAGCAAACAAAACAAAACAGTCATTGGGAACAAGTCTACGTAACATAATTCCATCTGCAAATCGCCAACGTTTAAATTACAGAAACAGGTGAATAAGCGTGGCTATGCCGAATGCTTAAATTATCGTAGTATTCACGCCGTAATATATCGGGCTCCAGATTTTTGCTCTTGAAATAATTTATTTTCTATGATTTCATTAAACTATATATAACTTACCGTTTAGTACCAATGCTTATTATTGTTTTAAATAAAATTGCAGAAAATTATTTATTGCTGAATGCTGACAAATTCAATTTCATAGTATGTCCGCAATGTGTGTGTGTGTGTGTATTCTCACTCAAGTTCCCATTTTGCAATTTACACACGCTGTTTTATTTGGTCTTGATACCTACGATACATTAATGTTGCAATTTTAAATTTTGTTTTAGATAAAATCATAAAACATAATAAAACATGTTGAAATTCTCTTTATTTTGATACGAATCTCATTAAAATTGATAAATCTGGTGGGAAGTTACAGTAACACCTTTTGTTGGACTTACTATATTTTGAAGTAAACTTGGACTTGGGACTATTTTGCAGTAAACTGTTGGTCAGAACATGAGTGTCCATGAACTTAAAGTTCACTTGGACTCAACTGATAAAGGCTTGTATGGCCCTTAAAAGTGAAACGTGGGTGAAGCATGGATTGATAAATACAAGAAATAAGATTTGTTCTTCTCTGTAATTACACAATCACATCATCTTCAATCTGGATAATTTCAATGATAATGTTGACATTGTAGGATACAGATCTCAGTAGCGTCTTACATTACATCTTTTGTTATTAATTGTGTGGACATCTGAAGACCTCTAGCTATTGAGAAAATTAGCAGGCCTGTGCGATGACGCCCACCCCCCTCCCCCCTCTCACACACACATTGAGTACAAACTAGGAAGATATTTTTGACTGGGGTTCTTCTTTCTTTCTGACAGGGACGTACTTGCTCAGATTCCCGTTTCCTGGTTTCCAATCAGTAGTGTAGAGGGGGGGGGTACTGAGACCAAAAGGGGGCACTTGAGACCTTTACGGGAGTTTAACATGGTGGGGGCACTTGAGACCTTTACGGGAGTTTAACATGGTGGGGGCACTTGAGGCCAATACGGGAGTTTAACATGGCGGGGGTCTCTATAGGGACAACGGGAGGGAGGGAAATAGAATTAATCTTTCTTGAAAAAGGGTGGTCCTGAGAAGGACCGTTGGTTTTTGTGTGGAAGAGTTTTTTAGAGGTGGGAGCATCTCCCTAGCTTTGCCCTGCATGCAGGGCAGCTCCCCCTCCAGGTTTCTTCTTTTGTTGTTGATGTAAATTTTAAAAAGAAGGGAGGATGGTTCGCTTCATATTCCCATTCTTCTTCTAGCATGGGATGCGATCTTATCGGGATTTTACTTTCCCTCTTTTCCTCTTCTTTCTTAATCATATCTTGGATGAGGTGTGATACCACATCCAAGATTTGTTTAAGTTCTCTAAGGTTTCTTATTCTGTTCATCTTGATAGATAAAACGGGGTAGCTTAACCGGTGAAAACGTGGTTTTAATATACTAAAAGTGCGGACGTGAAGGAAAACATCCTTTTCACCTAAAAAAAAAAAAAACATTACCCACTACCCTGCGTCTGACGTCATTCGTTCTACGTCATTCTTAGCTTCGCGGAGTTTACACTCTATGAACCCTGACTCTAAAAAAGCGCGGACCTAAAAGAAACTACTTTTGATAAAAATCAAACCTACACACCATACCATCCCTAAATTTTTTTTAAAAAAAAACTTACACACTATCTACATTTTTTTGATAAGATAAAATTTTTTAAAAACAAATCAAACACACAAACACACTATCGACATTAATTTTTTTTGGGATGGAAATTTTTTTTATATATCATCAATCACACACCACACACTATCTACATTAATTTTTTGGGGATGGAAATTTTTTTATATATCATCAATCACACACCACACAACTCATATAAGGGTTTTTTTGTTTGAGGGGTGGTAGACTATCAGAAAAAATATATATATATATATATAAAACACACACTTATAGATATTTTTGGCAATATTTGAGAGAAGTAATCTTTTTCTAGAGATTGGGTGGCCCTAAAAAGGACCGTTGGGTTTAAAGAAGTTTATATTTTTTAAAACTTCTTTTAGGTAGATGTAGCCGTGGCAGCTCCAGCAGGTCGGCCACGTTTAGCGATAGTGGGTGGTCTTACCGCTTTCAGACAGGCAGGTCTCTTTCTACTGAAAGTGAAAGCAAAATCATCGCAGTCAATCTTACATAAGACTTCACCGTCAAATTGCTTGCTGGATTGCTGCTGAAGAAGTTGCTGTTGCTGCTGCTGCTGCTGTCTTTGTTGCTGCTGCTGTTGCTGATGTAGACGTTGTTCTGCTTCCCATTCTGTTCTTTCTCTAAGTATTTCTTCTCTCAGGACTTCTTCTACTAGATCATGAGCCATTTGAATGAACGTCATGGTCTTTCTCTCTGGGTTGGTCTCCATCAAATGATTCTTCACCCTCATTATGTTCACCATAGCTTCATTCAACTTTGTAATCTTGGTGGCAGCCATCTTCTTTTTCTTTCTTCTTGGAACACTGTTGAGATCTTGACGAGTCAACGAGAATGACTACACTGTAGTAGTAGTTTGAATTAAAGTCGCTTTCGCCCTTCGGGCATGTGCGACTATATACCCCCACAGCGTGCGAAGCACGCCTAGGGGGATTAATGTGTGATTGAACACACTTCGAGTAGCGTCAGGAGTGTTGGCAGTTTGCAACACACCTGACTATTACAGATGTACCCCCCTCCAGCGCAACATGATTCCGCACGAAGCGGTTAAAATTTATGCACGCTATTGGAGAGAGAGTACACTTAACACACCCTACAGTCAATGCATGGTTGCCCCACAAAGGGGGTTCATTGAACGCACGAAATCGTAAGGTGTGTTGATATACCTGTACATAGGACTAGAACCACAATGTTTGCAGGTATATGTGTGCGCGTTGTAGCGCACGTTGTAGATAGAATTGCTTCAAGTGCTCAGTCAGGTCGCGGCACGGGCGGCACGGGCTAGGCGAGGGAAAGCGCAAAGCGTGACGGAAGCCGAAACGCCAGAAACGTACATACATGATCAAATTTTGCCCAGTTATACTAAGTCGGGCTGTCCCTAATACCAATAAAGTGTAAGCCATTTGTTCAATTATGACAATTCATCAAGTTTAGAAATTTTGTTTAATTAATTCCTAATAATTTTGAATTTTGCGTACATAGTGTACATATGCTGTCCAAAAAAAAATCAATAAACGAGTACAAGTTACTCATATCATTTTTGTATCACGCACAGATAATTAGTTAGAGAATATGTTTTAGACGGTGGTTCAAAATTGATCAAATTTGAGTTTTGAAAAAGTATAATCGAAAGGGGTTTTCGAAAAAAACCAAATTGAAAACCCCATTGATTCAGGCAATGAAATAGCCCTTAGAAGGACTGTTTAGCCCTTAGAAGGACTATTATTCAGCAGGTGGTCCCCGGTAGAGGAGCTCTATCTGTCTGCCATGCTGGCTCTCTCCTTAACGCAGCGCCCCCTTGGTAGCTCGCTTTGTTGCTGCTCCATGTGGTCGGCTGTTGGCGGGGGGATAGGTCGGCATACCAAACTCCATTGGTCAGCACAGCAGCTTGGCCCCATACTTCCAAACCAAGTGCGAGTCCTTGCAGTTGTAGTTGAGTGTCCATAGCTGCTGCAATGCTGCCAAGACTGCCTCCTTCCCATTCCTCGTCCACTGCGTCTCCCTCTACCGGTCAGCACGTCTGCCACACGTCTACACTCTCCACCTGCTGCTGCCTGAGGACGACGACGATGACTACACTGACTAGTGAACCGCCTTATATGCTTAACGCGCGGACGCGATGGAAAACATGGTAAGATTTTTTTTCAGATGATCGACAGGGAGATCATAGATAGATAGAGAGGTTTTTTTAGATCGATAGAAAGAGAGAGAAAAGAACATATTCATTATTTTTTTTCAAATTTCAATAAAAAACTACACAACACCATTTTTTTCAAACAATTCACAAAAAATGATATTTATTCAACAAGAACTATGTTAACAATTAACAAGTAACTATGAAATTTTTTTTCAAACAGGAACATATTTACAAGGTTGACAACGTTGAGAAGGTAAAGTAAATGTGAAACTTTCTACATCGACATCATTTTGATGTACATTACGATGGTGAGCTAAAGACAAGAGATAACCATAACGTTCACAAAACCATCGTTGTACTTTAGCATCATTTCTAACATAGTCACTATCAAAATAAGTGAGTAAATGTTCTAAAGAATATCCAAGACTGCGTTGATGAAGATAATGAACACAATATTGTCCACACACCATTGAATCGGATCCTTGTAGTCTCACATTATTGAATCGAGTCGAGACGGCATTTCTTCTCATAAACTCGATAATGTCTTTTTCCAAAGGAGGTAATCCATATGAATCAAAATATTCCACACAGTGTTCATTGGGAAAGTACACGGTAATCCAATGGCTTCCTGGTAGATGACTGTCGTCAGTATTGATGACATAAGCATGAACGTTTTTTGGTTTACGATGAGGTAGTTCATCTTTAGCACATACCACATGATTCCAAGAAGAAGTATAGGAACTACGATTCAATAAGTAATGAAGTTCCCTGGTATCCATTTTTTTTCTCCTTCTTCAACAACAGAAATATTGAGTCACCAATGCACACCTGACTTTGAACTTGAATTGATCTGTCTTGTAATTCCAGGAAAATTTATCTCGGATAGGTTTTTCACTCTGTTCAATGAGTCCTTCGATCCGTTTGATCTCCTTAGGAATGAGTGGAGGAGAAGAATATTTCTGCAAGATTTTATACCACTGTGTCAACACGTCTGTTTCTGAGATGTTTGACCAGGCATCTTCCAAAAATTCATCCAATTGTTCTTCGCCTGTCAACATCAAACATTTGTCGTGTTGTATCTGACTGGGATGATCGGTTTGACATCCATAACATTGTTCTTTAATCAGTCTGTTAATGATGAATTTCAATTCCTCAGCATAACAGTCCACTAACTGTTTTTCGTGTTCTGGCCATCGAGAAGGATAAAATCCAACAAACTCGGTAACAACAGTATTAGTCTCTTCTTTTTTAGGTTCTGAACGAATGACTTCGTCATCATTATCATCCTCTTTGGTGATAGTAGTTGGTGACTGGTGAATTACTTCACAAAATCCCTCATCTATTTCCATACGCTCTTCTCTGTTCTGCATCTTTTCTTTGTTTCTTCTTCTTCTTCTTCTAATAGTCTACAATGACTTCTCTCAAACTGTTGATCTCTAGAGTGTTATCAAACTCTGCAAACAAGACGACGTTCACTGTCTGGGCTAGAGGTTGACCAAACTGAAGTTCCACACGAAGTGGTCCTGATTTTATAGGGTGGAAATGTCCTTCATCGCTACCTTGGTCCGGAGTGAAATCAAAGCCCCACAAGGCATACCCTCCTGCAAAATTCTCGTATGTAATACCGTGGCTACAGTCGCGGTTTAACTGTCCTGTGGCTTCAAACAGGCTCAAGTAAGATCGCAAGTAAGTTTTTGCGTTGGCGTCAAAGTCAGGTTCAAAAGGTCTGGTACACAAGGTCTTGCCATCTCGACTGACATCTAACTTGGTGACGTTAAAGTGCTGAAACTGGAACGGATTTTCATTGATGACTCCATTGAAGGCTGCATTAGAAACCATACCAATGAATAAACGTTTAGGGAGCTGTCCTTGGAAGATGTGATCTTCGACTATGGATCGGAGTCCAGCGGCTGCAGTAAAGGTTTTCACTTCCACACGTCTAAGAGGATACTTAGCAGTGGTTCTGCTCAAGGATTGACTGATGTCGTTAGCTACTTTGGGTAAGATTTCTACACGTCGTACGTAAAGTTTGGCTTCTTGGATGATGGTTTTCCACTCGTTAGCATTAGCCATCAAATGGAAAGCGGCACTACTGCGATTCAGTCTCAGGCGTACATCAACTCCATTGAGTAAATACTTGTCTTGCAACCACATGTCCAAATGTAAACGATCCATCAATTCTAAACTTTGCCCTCTGATTTTCTTTCGACGGTCGTTAAATCCCACATTGTGGGAGTCTGCTGGAGTTATATCTCTAACAAGATGACCCTGACCATCAACAACAGCAGCAACCCTGGACGGTACTGACAGTTCTGTGTCGTTGAACTTTTCCGAGGTGTCAGGTTTCCAGATCACTGTTCTTAGCTTCTTTTCCATACGACAAGAGATTTTCCAAGTAAGCACGGTAAGGGTAAGTATCCAAACTGCTGCTGATCAGTTTGTTATTCAAGTACAAATCTACTCCACTGAACAAAGAATGAAAAAAATTATTGACGGGAGCGACTCTGGAATCATCCGCAGGAAAGGTGTTGTCCGCCGTTTTCTTTACTTGAAGTTTCAGGTACAAGTAGGTGTTATTCAGATCGATGTAATCTTCGGTTTGTCCTTTGATTTCAAATTCGATAGGAGCTGAATCCGACAAAGACGATACAGGATGAAATTCTACCCATTGGGATTCTTGCATCGTCATCATGGTGGGACGCATAGAAAACAGTTCTAGTTCGGACTTGGTACATTCGCAAGAATCTCGGTGCATCATTTTCAATGGTTTAATAATCAAACACATCTAATTCTCTACCAGTTCTTCTTCTTTTTCTATTCTTTCTGGAAGTACTACTACCGTGTGTTCTTTTATGAACTTTGAAAGGATTTCGAGCTTTTCGTCGTTGTCTCTTTCTACCTTGTCCTTGCTGCTGTGAAGTAATGCCAGAGTCTGAAGCGTGAAGCGTATTTATAGGATTTTCTCGGAGACCTAAAAGATCTTTACCAGTAGTCATCAACACATTTTTGCCTGCTCTCAAAAAGGCTTCTTTTGGATTTTGTTTGTCAATGAGGACATTTTGCAAAAATTCTTTTCCTTGTGTCAAAGCAGCATCTTTTAAGGCATGAAATCCTCGAGTGACCATCGGTTTCAAAATAGGAGCTACCGTCCGAAAAGCTGATTTTAACATATCTCCTAAACCATGTCCTCGTTGTCGAGGCACTCCTTGGTACACTGGATACATTTTTTATTTTTTTTTTTGAGAGGAAAGTTATTAGAGAACGTGTTTTTTTCGAAAATGTAGTTTCACCGTGACTTTTCCTTGGTCAATGAATGGTACATCTTGTCCCAAATCTCCTTTTATACTAATCTGGACAGTGTCAAAATACGATTTACTCACTGAATAATAATAAGGGTGTACAAATTCACGGTGAATGTGAAATGTGTTTCCACCTTCTTCGTACGCACCATCATTAGTATCCACTTTGAAAGGAATGACTCTTAGTAAGGGAGCTGAGGTGTGTCCCACCACGCTGTACTCTACCACATCGGAGTACACATACATTAAATTTAATCCAATGTTCATTTCCACGGGGTCGCGAAAAGCTTCTGCAGATTCGATGTTGGTGCTGACAGGTGATAGATAACTTTTATCTTCGTTATTACCACCCAAAATTTCATACAATCCAGCAGAAAATTCAATAGTCATAAATCTTCTCTCCTGATCGGGGATGCCTTTTTCTTTAGCTTCTTTGTCTGACATCATGTCACCCGATTTTTCATCTTTCAGAGAAAATTCCATGTAGAAACGGCGTGCCACATCATTGTAATTGATGTTTACTATTTTTTTGTTCTCCATTAGGGCTTTACCAAATTGACGGTTAAAGGTAGCCTCAATAGTGTCCACCAAATGTCGAGCATTAAAATAATACCCCGTAGGAATTCTCAGGGCATACACTGCATAAGCCCCTTTGGCTCCTACCCCTCCATCCCATTTTTTGAAATGTCCCCGCATGTCATTTTTATTTGTTGGGTCTATTGCCCAGATTTTAGGATCATCTTTTTCCAAGGAATCTTGTAGTTTTTTGTTCCTAACTGTTATGATGATCTGATTTGATCTTTTGTTGATGTTTGTGATTTTCTTAGGATGAATGATTTCTACCAAGCCTACTTCCCAATGAGCATCGTGATCCAATTGGAGGGCTTGAGGTAATTTGGTGGTAAAACAACATAAGCTGTTGTTGGGAAACACATCCATGGAACTGTCACTAGGTAACGTTAAATAAAATTGGTCATTCATAGTTCCAAAGTAGTGGATCTGGTGGTGTCCGAGGTGTCACTCAAGTGGTGGACAGAAGAAGAAGGATGTTCAAAAGGTTCCAAAAGAGGACTGGTAGTATTTTGGTGGTGGTAACTGGACGAAGAAGAAGAAGAAGAACGCCTGGCGTTATTGTGGTGACTGTTGTCGGTCGTGGTCGTAAATTTCAAAGAGGGACTAGGTAAAAGATAACCGATGCAACTGCTCAGTAAAATAGTCCACAATTGTTTGTCTCCTTGTTGTAAACTCAAATTAGCAATTGCTGCTCCGATGACACAAAACACTACAATGATTTGGCAGAAAAAGACGATTTGATTTTTAGGCACACGTTCTCCACACCACACCCAAAGCGGTTGTTTTTGTAAATCTTGAAGAGAAGAACTTTCCGAAGGAGGAGGAGGAGTTGTCTGAGTAGCTACTGTGTTGAATGGCATGTTATGAGTTTTTTTACTACTTCTTTTTCTTTTTATAGTCGACGACTTGAGAAGCTGCAATCCAAGAATCAAAACTAGGAGGATATCCGTTCCAACGAACTTTGACTTCTTCTACTCGTCGTTTACCTACTTTGCGTGTTCTTTGTTCGAGAATGCTTTCGATGTCGTACAAGGTATCTTCTTTTTTAGTCACTCGTTGTAACTCAGGCAAGTAAAATGTTCCTTTGAGTACTTCACCGTTCATGTCTTCCAATTTATAGACGGGAGGATCACGTCCACGGACGGGGGTAGTGACACGAAACAATTCGGTAGTCCAGTTAGGTAAATAACCTTTGTCAAAAGTACGTTTGGTTTTTCCGATGCGAACCCAATCTCCCGTCTTTAACAACTTCAACAAAGGTGTCTTTTTCTTTTTTCTTTTTTTGATCTGCTGGGGTGAACCAAATAATTTATCAAACACGACCACTTCGTTTTCAGGGCTGACCTCTTCGGGGGTACATCCAATACTACGATGGTACGATTGATTGTACGCTTTAACCAAACGAGGTAACACGTCAATGTACTTGAGAGTATGTTGATGTGTAAAATATTTCCACATGCGTTCTTTCAAAGTTCTTTGAAAACGTTCCACGATACTGGCTTTGGTTTCAGGATTTTCGGTCGTAAAAAAATGAATGTGTCTTTGTTTCAATTCTTTTTGAAAAGCTTGGTTTAGAAATTCGGTACCTTTGTCCGTTTGCCATCGTAAAGGTTGACGTCCACTTTGTTTCAAGACCAATTTTAAGGCCCTTACTAATTCGGTACTGCTTTTAGAAGTCAAAGGCACGACCCAAGCAAATTTGGAAAACACATCAATGACACAAAACAAATATTTGTAACCACGATTGTAAGTAGCTAAATGAGAGACGTCTGCTAAATCGGCTTGCCATTGATGATCGATCCCTTCCACTTGAGTAGTACTTCTAGAAAATTTGCGTCGAATGGGTTTGTGTAACGTGTACGTTGATTGTTCTTGTAACCATCGTCGTACTTCGGGTAAACGTACACTTTTCAATTGACTTTTAGCAGCTCGATATAATTTTTGAACTCCTCCGTAACCAGCAGCATGACCAGGATTGTAATAAATGTTAGCTAACAGTTTCTCCATGATTGATCAATATTTGAACCAAGTTGTTCCAATACTCTTTTCTTCGTGAGGAAACTTTTTGGATTGACGTGTCCGACGTGCTACTGGGGTAAATGAAGAGGGAGTTCGATCATCAGGGGTCATCGGTTCTGTTTTGACTTCTTTCTTCACTTCTTTCTTTTTCTTTTCTGAGGATAAAGGGGTAGACCTTTTCTTTTTTATCCAATCCGGGGTGGCTAACTTTTTTATTTTTTTAAGAGGTGGAGTTAGTAAAAACTCTTCTTCTTCTTCTTCTTCTTCTTTTTCTTCTTTTTCTTTTTTGATAGTCACTTTAGGTTCGCTTTTCATGAGAGCCTTAAAATCTCTCAAAGTGGGTGGAGCTGTTTCGTCGACTGCTTTTTGACGAAAGAGTTGTAGACGTTGTAAAAGTTGACCGTACCGTTGGGTTTTTTCTGTTTCGGACAAATCGTTACGTTCCATCAGGGATTGTATTTCTTGTTGTAACTGAGA
Source organism: Margaritifera margaritifera (assembly GCA_029931535.1). Classification (NCBI taxonomy): domain Eukaryota; kingdom Metazoa; phylum Mollusca; class Bivalvia; order Unionida; family Margaritiferidae; genus Margaritifera; species Margaritifera margaritifera. The sequence continues at coordinate 714,087 of JAQPZY010001042.1, forward strand.
CATTTCGTTGAGATTAGGATTGACTAGTAAATGAGGAATCCGTTGTTCGTTCCAACGATGAAATTCCATCCATCGTTTGTAAGGTACTAAAGTCAGTTTTCGTCCTTCCATTTCATTCAAAGGTACCAAAAAGGTGTGGTCATTTCAGAGTAGGGTGGTCCTTTTTATCCTTCTTTTTTTATCGCATGACTCCTCCTAAAAGTGGTCCAGCAATCGTTCCTAACAAAGGAGCGGCTATTTTTAACAATGGTCCTATCAACATAGGTAGAAATCCACCTCGTTGTACCAACATTTTTTTCTTTTGTTGAAGAGGTATTTTCTTTTTCACCATTTGACGAAGAACATTCCGATGTTTCCCTAATTTTTGTTTCTGTATCTTAGACAAAGGTACCGTTCCTTTTAACACGTTCAAACAACATTCACACACGGTATCGATGATTTCTTTAGGAGCTGTTTGAATGAGTTGTTTTCGCATGGGAGGTTTGGATTTGTTCAGGACAGACAAGACATCCCAATGTTTCGCCAGACGAGGGGGAAGAAGTCGTCCTTTTTTGGTGGTTTTCTTCTTTTTTTGGTGGTGTGAATGTTTGGCAGCCATCTTTTTTAGTCGGTAGAAAACAAGTCTGAAGTCTTTTAGCAGGGTACCCTTCTATTTTATACTGGAACACGTCTCCGCTGATTGTCTGCACGACGTACCAACTTCACGACAGGTCTGACTCGACGTTGAGGTGATTTCAAGGGACTAAATCGACTCAATTCTTGTTTGGATAAATCTACTAAACTTTGTAAGATACCAGTTCTTTCTTGGACTTTGGTTTTAGGGGATGGTACTTTATTGCTAGCTGCTGCCATGGCTAAATCAGTTGAAGTTGACGGTCCCGACGGGGTCACTTTTGAAATAGGTTTCCATTTTTGCATTAAATTAGGAAACACGGGACTTAAGTCTGGTTTGACAGGCATCATGGTAAAAGGTGAAGAAGATGTGGACGCAAAAGGTGACCTTGTTACTAATGGGGTCTGTTGTTGTGGTAGTGTTTTTTTCTTCCTGGTTGCAGAAGTACTTCTTTTCTTCTTCTTCTTGGCACGACTTTTCTTTGGGGATTTCTTCTTTTGGGGGCTTTTCTTTTTTTTTTGGCTGACTTTCTTTTTCTTCTTCTTTTTATGTGATTTGGGTTTTTTGGCTTTGGCATCATTAGGATCCCATTTCAAAAGGGAACGAATCATAACCCCTCCTAAAGAACCACTTCCACCAGGAGTTAAAATGATTTGTTTTTTAGTCCGTGAATCGATTCTAGGATCAGCCAGTTGTGACAATGCCGATTTATGTCTTTGAAAAAAACGTTGAGTTTGATGAGGGATGTGAATGATACCTTGTAGTAATTGACGTGCTGTCAAAGTAAACCATCGTAACACTTCTTTCAGACTCGCTTCTAACAAATGAGCACGGACTTGTGCATTTTTTTCACGACTAATGCCATACAAGGCACGAATCAATTTAGCCGAAGGATGCGATTGAAAGGAAGTCATCTTCTTCTCTCAAAAAGAGTGTGAGACAAAAATGACGCTGTAGGTTGTTTTTATAGTTTTTTTTTAAAATTGGACTGAAGGGGACGTGTAAATGACAGGACCACCTTCTTGACCCCAAGAGTGAAAGATACTGGCACGAAATCTCAAATAGTCAGGAGTGGTCGGTTTTAAGTCAATGAGTAAATACTCGTGAGGGGTTTGAGTGGCATCGTCGTACGCATAATTGAGCCAAGGAGCTCCTAACTGTTTGGCTAACACTTGTACTTGAGATTTGTCTCTGGGACTTTTAAACAAGACCACGTAATGAGCATTCAAACTAATAGTTCGATGGGCTTTACTCTGTTGAAATAAATTTTGTGTTATGTACACAATACTAGCATTACGATGGTGACCTTTTCGTGTAAACCAAAGTTTAATTTCTTCTTCGTCTTTTCCTAACATGTCATCAAAAATAACTAAATGAGTTTGACTCACGTCAGACACGATTCCATCGTCTTCGTGAGGGATGCCTTCTACAAACGAAATGGTTTCTCCTTGACTTTCTTTCAATAACGTGTAAGACGGTTGCCACTCTTTGTAACACCACACGATACGTTGAGGTGGATGATCAAACAAATCAGTTTTGTGTTCGATCAATCGTTTGACAAATTCGGTTTTGCCTGAACCACTCGGTCCAGCAATTAACATGTTAAATGGATGGCGCAGATACAAAGCATTCCAACTTTGACGATCTAATTTTTCGTCAATTACTTTCACCACAGAAGAGGAGGAAGAGGTAGAAGAGGAGGAGAATGATGTAGCCATGATTGAGGTAAGAAGATTTTTGAGAAGAAGACAAAAAACCCAAGGCTTTTTATACGTTTTCATACACGTTTATTTTTTTTTTTGTAAAAACAAACCAACCAACAACCAATAACATATTTTACAAATTTACATGAAGAAGTGAATTTGTGAGAAAATATACAATTAAACCGAACACGTACACAATTAAGACTATCACTAAAACAGCTAAAGTTCTCTCTAAACAAGAAAAGGAACAACAACAATTGTTTTGTGTCCAAGTCATGAAAGACACCACTGTTTGTGGTAACATTCTTCTTCTACTCGTCTTTTTTGAATTCACTGACGGTAGCGGTGGTAAAGAAGGGTGGTGGTGGTGTTGGTGGTGGTGTTCCTCCTCAAGAGGTATTGGAACCACAGCAGTAGTGGTAGTGGTGTCAGGTACTTCTTCTTCTTCTTTTAGAGTTTCCCATGGAGGTTCCCATTTTTTTTTCACTTTTAGAATGTTATCAATAAGTGGTTGCCAAATCTTGGCTGAACTGGGCCACTTCTTGTAACCAATATTGGAAACCAAAGTTTCTCCAGGGTCGTACATCTTTCCAATGGAAAAGTTGTTGGTGTAACTCACTAGCAGTACACACTTCTTGAAATGTTTTATACACAGATAAAGTGTGACGAATGTCTTCTTCACATGGAAGTTCGTCACTAATTTTCATCACCACTCTCAACGCTATACGTACAATTTGTCTTTCGTGGACTGATAAAATCAAGTTTTTATAGTCTTCTTCTTCTACTAAGTCCGAAGAAGAACACACGGTCATATTGTTTTTTGGTACTCAACAACTGAGTCCAAAACAACCACGGATCCTTCAAAAGAATCCAAGGCAGACACTTGTCCTCAAAAATAGTCCACAAGGAATGTCCTGGAAAACGAAATCCAAGATAAGTAGTCACTAAGACACATACCACATAACGTCCAAAATTCAATGGATACAGTTCTTGTATCACTTGTTTATAATCCTCTAAGGTATGAACACAATCTGTGATTTCCTTCCACGGAATCCGTTTCAGAAGTGGCGTGTAGAGTTTAGGCATACCCACTCTTTTATAGTCAGGCAGTAACTGTGTCACAGAATCCGTTTCACGAGTAGTAAAGTGATTTGAGACGTGCCGCCTCCTCTTTATAGGGATCGATGGCTAAGGTTGGTATCTTGGGTGGCATGTTTTTATAGCCAGGCTCCCAAGGTTGGTACCTTTTGAGACAGTCTCCTTCAGGATAGAAGTTGAGATAGAGGTTTCCCATGACCATTCTTCTATGCCCTTGAAAGAGGGTATAGCGTAAAAATCGAGAAATGACTTTGAGTTTACGTTTCACTTGTAATTTCAGAAACTCACGGTAAATCTGTTCTCGCACATTCAAAGGCATGGCACTAATGTACTTGGGTAAAGTTTCCGATTTGGAAAGAAATACTTCTCTTTTGTATTCTTCACGATACTGGTGATAGTCGTTTTTCAGAATCAAATTTCTGATGCGACGAAAGTAGCCATAGCCTTGAAATCGAGGAATCACTTGAAGTTTACGTTTCACTTGAATTTGAACCAACTCATTGTCAATCCGTTTTTGTAACTTTGAAGACAAGTCACGAATTCGATCTTGTAGAGTAGGTTTCTTGGTGACAAAATACTCACACACAAACCAAACGGAATCGGTAGGTAAAGGATATCTATAGGATCCAACACCAGTTTCAGTGATTATCCTATCTAATTTCAAAACACAAAAAAGTGATTTGTCTTCAGGAGACAGTTCTTCTAACAGTTTTTGGTATTCGTCTATGTTAGTCACATTTTTTTCCTTCACTTCCTCCCATGGAATTCTATATTCCACTGCTACATTGTAGGTAGCCCCCACCAATTTCTTAAATTGGGGATGTAGATTTTCATCAATGTCTGACCATTTGAATATCTTCTTAGCTATCATTTGTCTTATTGTATTCAAATACCATTGGTTAAAACAAGTCTGTTGTAAAGGATGTAACTCTTTTTTACGTTTCAGTTGAATGTGAACAAATTCTTGGTAAATCCGTTCTCGTAGCTCCAAAGGTAATCCACGAATACGATCTTCTAAAGTAGGAATATACTGAAAAATACAATCTTGTAACTCTAAAGGTAAACCACAAATAAGTTCATCTAACGAATAAGTATTCTCCTCCATGGAATTTTTTTTACTTCTTCAACTTTGTAGGCATAACATCTGGCTCATCGTACCCGTACTCTTCTAAGGCTACTAAAGGTAAGAAGTGACAGTGCGGAGACCATCTGGCATGTTCAATGTAAGCTGAGTCGGTAGGCTCCCAATGGCGAAGTTCCACACCGCAACTAAAACATTGAACTTTATCTCCTTCTCCCGTGTATTTAAATCCAGATCTAGCTAAACTTTCCGGTTTAGGTCCTTCTAGATATTTTGGCCACTTGTCTTTGAATGACTCCAGTCGACTTTCATACTTGGAATAACCAAATAAAGTCACAGGTATTCTGATATGCCATTTAGGCTCCACATCATTCCTCTTGTTGTCATTAACGTCAATTCCTTTAGTATTTTTTCCACTGAAACATAAAGGACGATCTGCCTCTTTAGAGTTGGATCGATGGGGAGTGACTGAATCAACGATGTCACAACGTACGGCATCGCACTCAAATTCCTCAAAACTAGAAAAAATACTCATCTATTTTTCTTCTTCTTGCTCGGTTCACGTGAAAAGTCAGAATGAAGGTTAGGCTTGGAAGGGGTTCCTTTTTTATACCTGTCGACTGTACCATCCGAAAAGTATTGTAATGTCATCCGTGGAAACGCCAAAGAAAGGTAAACACAGTTTGGTGACCATCTGGTATGTTCCACGATAGCTGAATCTTTAGGACTCATGCGAATGCTTGCACCACAACTGAAACATTTCACTAAACTTCCCTGTTCAAAGTAGACAAATCCTGCTCTGGCTAAAGAGATGGCTGTGGGTAATCGATCCCCTTTAGGCCATTTTTTAAACGTCTTCAATCGGCTGGTACAATTAGCATAGTCAGGCAAAGCCCATGTTGAAGTCATCTTTTCTGTTTTTTTTTTTCAAGAGGAGGGTTTCGTTTTTTTATACTTCTCCAAATCGGCGTGTCCGTAAGGTAAAGTGGTGTGATCTGGAAGTCTCACTCTTTTTTGGTACACGATACGATACACTTTTTGAACAGGTCGAGTCACGATTTTATGATTTGGTAGGCGAACAATCTTGTGAGGTTCTAACGTAGCGACTTGAAAATCTTTCACTTGTCCAGACAACAGAGCATTTTTTAAAACCTCAAAGTTCACGACTTGGTTAGTTCGATAGTTCAGAGTCAATCCTTTGACTTTACAGGAGGTGTGAAGTTGACCTTGAGGGTCTCGGTATCTGTACCCATAATTTTTAGGGCCACCGCTAGCAAAACTCAGGATGGTATCTTGAGGGTGCTCGTCTGTCCAGGCTCCTAATCGATCTCCTTGAATGGTAGGGTGGGGGCAACCGGGACGATGAATGTAAATGCAACTGTCAGTATCAAAATACAGAACACGATCTCCCAAGACTTCTAATGCTTCGTCATACAATTTCAAACGAGCATGAGCAGTCACGTAGGCGGCAATGACTACGTTACTAAACTTGTCAGGTTTCACAAACTTGGGTTCATCTTCAAAATTAACAATGATCAAATCCTCACGGACGATTTCAACGTGCTTGACTAGAATACTTTTGTCGTCCACCAGTTTAAAGTAACGATAAGGATCGTCCACGTATTCCGTTTTGGGTAAGATCGTACGTTGAGCCATTTTTCCCCACAAACAATTTAACATCACTTTAGCAAACGATCTTTTTCCTTCATTTTTTTCTATGTCTTCTAAAGTGATGCCTTCGATGTCACGGTATTCTTCTTTGAATCGGACTTGGTCTTCGGGAGTTTGACACCATGAAGGATAACCACTAGCTTCTTGTTTCAGTTTGAGAAATTGGTTCACGTACCCCGAAAAAATGCCTGGATGATGAGTAGCGTCGTCCTTTTGGTATTGGGATGTCGTTGGAAAGTGCCAAATTTCATACACATTCAATAAACGGTATCCACGATCCAATGCCCGAAACAATTCGGCACTGACCCACGTTCCTATCATCGACCGTTCTTCCTCCGTGTGGTGACAGGAATGATCTTGGTTACACATTTCGGCACACGTCCGACATAAAGGAAACATCAATTTTCCTTGACAATGGCAAGGTAAGATGGGATGAAACAAGTTTGTGGGAGGTAAAACTTTACATTTGATCAATCCTTCGTATTGACGAATCTGTTCCACGTCGATGTGCTCTGTTAAAATTTCAGGGTGTCCGGTAGGAAAACGAGCATATTTACACACCCAAGGATACAAAGAACACACGTCAATGTATTTGATTTCTTCTCCTTGGGATTCGTTCACGTCGTACAATAATCGAGTAGCATTGGTTCGTCCTCCAAATAAACTGTGACGTGGATCTAAAGGTTCAATGTCGGCTGCGTCGTAACTTTGAGTGATGGTTTTAAATTCAGGATCGATTTTCAAACGTCGATCGTACTCGTGTTCCCACATTTCTATCACTTCGTAACCTTGACTTTCTAACTGAAGTCGTCGTTGACAAGTCTGTTCATATAACTGATCCATGGTAGATTCTGAATAAGGACTTTTCATGTCTCGGACAGGATAACAAATAGGGCATCCGTGAAACAAACATCCCTGAAACTCGTACACAATGTGTGGGTTTTCTAAATCCCAACCATCCACAGAATAACCTCCAATCTTTTTTTCTCCTCCTCCGTTTCTAGCATGTTGTATCCATTTGTCTTCTTTTTGACATAAGTAATGAAGCCAACGTAAAGCTTTGACAGAATATTGACGACTAGCAAAAATCCCCGTGTTGGAGTCAATGATGGCGAGTTGGTTTTCGGGCATGAAATGTTGTCTGTAGACCAAGGAACAGGCTTTAGGTAAGGTGGATGCCTCTTTCAGAGGATCGACCTCTGCACTATCGAGAAATAACTCTCGAAATTTTCCACAACAACGTCTTAAAATATCTACATCCGATCGACAATATTTGAGCATCTCTTCTTGAAAGTCAAAGGGATCGTTCTGGTGAACACGGTACCAAGCGTGAAAAGCTTCTCGCTGTTCGGGTCGCATTCCATCAGGGTCATAATCATGAAGGTCAGGTAAATGAGGTAGGACGGCCTGTTGATTAGCTTCCGTGTTAAAGAAGTGAGGAAAGTAACCTTTGGCCATTTCTGTCATACCAAACGTTTTTGGCATGCGACTCAAAGGCATGGTCAAATAACTCATCGAATCTTTGAATTGAACTTGTCCTACTTTCATGTAGATGAGCTTTTTTCCATTCATGGTGACTTCAGGACGTTCGGTTCCATGGTTCAAATAATAATTAAGTAAAAACTGTCCATCGTATCCCGAAAAATTGTGAGCTATGACGGTCGCATACCGATGACAATCTCCGTAACGATGAATGTCTTCTTCGCTCCAACTGTCGTGGGTGGTAGGGTCTAAAACCCATTCAGCAAACTCCGACAAAGTATTCACTCCACGAAAGATTTTTTCACGTCCTCCTGGAATTCGACTGCAATGAGGACAGTGAAAATGAATCGATTCTTGAATGCACTGATCACAAGCCCGATGGGCTACACAAAAATTAGGAATGTGAGTGCCTGTTTCTTGCATGCATTCAAAATCAAAAAAGATGAAATCTACTTGTTTCTTGTTTTTCTTTATTTCTTTCTTCTCTATCTTGTCACGCTTTTGAATAAAACATCGATGATCAAAATCGACGATCTGATGACAAATAGAACATTTTTTCTTGCCAGCACAAACGTGTCTCTTGGAGTTGTTGGAACGAATCAGTTGTCCACACGTAGAACACGATTGTAATAACTCACAAGCACATTTTTGTTGGTGTTGTCCTTGGGTCTTGCGATGTTGTTGGTAACAAGTAGGACTGACAAAACGGCGTCGACAGGTTTCACAATAAATGTGATGTTGTTGTGGTTCAGGAAGGCATGGTGGGTCCGCTAAACAACCCCGACATCTTGCTCCACAACCAATGTGTTTCTCCCGACTATTACACCCTTTGTTACATTTCTCACAGTAGTAAGAGTATTCCAAAAATCCAGTAATACTGTTAATGGTATCAAAATGTTCTTGATGGTGATAAAGATGAATGTATTTTCCCTCAGGAAAATTAGGGCCTCGAAACAATAGATCACCGCGCACTTCTTGAGGGTGAACTTTTAACGTATAATGAGGAGCCAAAACATCTTGAAGTTGCTGTAATTGAGAAATGCTACACACGGTCTCTTTAGGGATCCCTGCTTGTTTCAACAAGAGTTCTGCTTCTTTTCGTTGTTGGGGTCTCTCCGAATATCGAATGTTATGCCAGGCTTTTTTCCATTCTTTGCTCTCATTCTTGTTAGCATAGGTACGACCCACCACAATAGCTCGAGCTAAACACATTGAATCTTCAGTATTGTTAATTTGGACGACACTGCGTTTGGTAGTAAGAAGATCGTCCACCAATAACGGTTTTCTGCTTCGTCCACTTCCTCGAGGTGGAGCAACGTGGGTCATGTAAACGGTCGCCTTTCCATCGGTGATGGTAAATTTGTCATTGGATTGTTGTACATGTTCTATTTTGGACATGACTTTGTCTGGCGTTAATTCTGCCGGAGTGCTAAATTCAATCCAAACGGGACTCTTCAATTGGTCATGATGAATGGCAAGTCTCAACCGATCCTCTTCTTTGGCTCCACATTGCCGTTTTAAGTTCTGTAACACAGATTCCCACAAATTGGTAATGAACCGCGCCGCTTTCTCAGGAGGTACTTGAGACTTAAAGTCTTTGAAGTGTACTGTGTGAGTATACGCCGTGGTCCTAAATTTTCGAGAAGTGATTTTTTGTGTCTCTCGAATCCGATAGTATTTTTCAGGAGCCACGGTAGCGGTAGCGGTAGTAGTAGGACTTTCTTGGTCAGGGGTTCTGGTGTTGGTAGTAGTAGTGACTTTGGTTTTGGTTTTGGAAGTTTGGGTTTCAGGTTGTTGTTGTTCACTCATTTCGTCTTCAAAGTCACTGGCATGGACTTGAGCCAGTAATTCCTCTAAGGGTGTTTCAGGAGGCACGGAATACCTTCGTCGCCGTGGCTTCTTGGTTTGTTCTTGTTCTGGTTCTGATTTATCATGGTTTGGGCGTGATCTTTTCATCTTCAACTCTGATTTGAAACTGATTGAGTTTTTTTTCACCCAGGTACCTTTATATAGAGACAGAAGAGTATATAAAGAGAGAGCTTCTTACCTTCAGAATCAGTCTTCTTTTGGTTGATTGAACTTTCAAGCTGTCAAGATGGAAGAGTCAAAAAGACAGATTGCTTTTTTGGTGAGAGATTTACAGACAGTGATTCGAAAGTATACTACGTACAGTAAGAGTAAAGACTACTCCTCCTCCTCTGTCACTAGAGATAAAAGTGACGATACTTGTTACATCTGTCAAGAGAAAGGACATTGGGCACCAGATTGTCCCAAACGTAATAAAGGGAAAGATATCTGCTATCATTGTAAAGGACCAGGACATTGGTCTTCGGAATGCCCACAAAAGAAAGAAGAACAAGAACAAGAAGAAGAGGAGAGGGAGGAAGTGGATTCAAAATTAACAAACCTAGAAGAAGAAGAAGAACATATCATCAAGAAAAGTAAGAAGAGAGTAAGAAGAATGGAAGACGAAAGTGAGAATGAAGATGAAGAAAAGGAAAACAGGATTCCTATGAAGACGAAACACAAGAGAGAAAGTGAGAAGGAAACTCCAGTGTTTCAATTCAAACCACACAAGCATTACAGAAAGTGAACTTTGTTTCTTGTGTTTTTTTTTTTTTTTGTTTTTTTGTGTTATATGTTATATTGCTGAATTTATTTTGTAAAAAAATTGGATGAATACACAAGACTGGAGAGAAAAAAAGTAAGTAGTTTTGTGTTATTTTGTTTTAGAGTAGAAATGCACGCACGCACGCACGCACTCACTCACACTTGTACTATGGTGGTGGGATTTTTTAAAGTTTTAACTTGATTTTTTTTTTGTTGGCAATTTGATTTCTTTTCTAGAAATCTGGGGGCCCTTAAAAGGACCGTTGGGTTGTTTTGTTTTTTTTTGGTTTTCAAAACAAAAACTTTCAAATTAACTTCAAATGCCGTAGTCCTTTACCACGGCCCAATCCATATCCTGTTAATGCTGCTGCTACTGATGGTGTTTTCATTATGGTGGTAGTCACTGGTGGTGGTGGTGGTGATATTGGTGACATGGGTGGTGGTGGTGGTGGTGGCATCTCACTAGCACTGGAAGGTTTAGAAGAAGAATGTTGTTTAGCCCGTGATGGTCTTTTCCGTTTAGGTGGTTGATGAGTTAAAGAATACTTATAGAAATTGGTCATCCATTTCAACTCATATAATACCTCTTCTAACAGACTTACAGTTCTTTCTTGAAGACTGATGCTTTCCTTTCCTGTTTCCTTCTTCTTCTCCTCCTCTTGTAACTGCTGCTGCTGTTGCTGCTGCTGTCTGATTTCTTCTTCTTCTTTCTGTTGTTGTTGAAGAAGAAGAAACATTTCTTCCTCTTCCCGTTGCTTTTTGACAAAATTTTCCATCTCTTCCATTTGTCTTCTTTTAAAATCATTCACTATTGGAACAGTAGTAGCAGTAGTAGTAGTAGTAGTATTGTCAAACTCTTGATTTAGTAAATCTAACTCAAAGTCTTCCGGCCGAAAGTTCAATATTGCCGCAGCATTCATTATCGTTGCAGGATCACTCCAATACATTGATGTAGTACTTGTCTTTCCAGTCTCCATGAAGGCTGTCGAAAAAAAGTAATAAAGCCTCCTACGAACGCTACGATACCTTTATACCCGAGATGACGTCACACCTCCGCTTTCTTCCCATTGGAAGAAAAACCGAACCGACTTGTAACACGTGTTTGGATTGGTAGTTAATTTGGATCCATTTCAATCCGATCGTAAGGTATATATACAACCGCTCGTTTCATAAAAGCTTTACCGGTTTTTCTCCAAGACGACCAATCCTAAAAACAAAATCATGTGGGTTAGTGTAGAATCCTCCAACATTGTTTCAGGAATGCTGTTTAATCCAGCATTCCTGATGTATGTAAAAGCATCATGGACTAAAACCAAAATTACGGATACAGCTACATGGTATAGACAAACTTATGTGGAGAGACAAGGTTGTCTAAAGAGGGTTTTACTGTATGGCCCCGAAGTTAGAAGAAGTTCAAGAAGAAAAAGAAAACCCTCTAGGAGATGCTCATGTTGTTAAAAAAAACAACAACAATAACAAAAAAAGGTCCTTTTTAGGGCCACCCATTTTTCAAGAAAAGATTAATTATTTATCAATATTGCCTATATAAGTGTGTGTTTTTTTTATATGTTGTGTGTATATTTTTTTCTTTTTTGTCATAGTCTCCCTATGTATGTTATGTGTGGTGTGTGGTTTTTTTCGGAAAAAAAAGGGAATGTTTTCCATCACGTCCGCGCTTCTCGCATATAAAGCGGTGCCTTCCACAGTTGCGCCATTCACACTTCACACTGAAGAATGAATACAGTAGAATTGTTGCAGGAAGCTTGGGATAGGATGGTGGATGTTGAGTCGTTGATGGAAAGGTTGGAGTATTGGTGGAGATATCCTACCACCAAACCATTTGTCACCAGCCAACTAGCGGCTCTTATTTCAGCGAGGAGGTTGGTGAATGATGTTTTGGTGGAGGAAAGAGTAAAAACTTCCTCAACCCCTTGCCGTGTGGGGTTCATCAAGAGAAGTCTGGATTTATTGCATGAAGTGGAGAACTTCCTTCACCTTGTTCAACAAGATGAATGGTTGTATCCACCCGCCAGTAACGCCAGGCGAGAAGAGGTGAACCTTCACATGGTGAAGGAATTGTTAAAGAAAGTTTTAGAAAAGGAAGTAGCTCAAATTAAAATCTTGTGGGCTCTTGAACGCTCCAAGAAAGAACAGGCCAGGAAAGAAATGGAGTTTGAACGCCTGAATTTAAATTGGATGAAAATCCAAGATAAATTCAGGCGGATGAAACATCCTGACTGGCTACCACCAACACTACCAACCAAGAAAAAAAGATCCACCACCTTCCTAAACTTTTTTACTAAATGTTGGAGGAAATAAAAATATTCCTCCAATGGTCCTCATCAGGACCAACCTTTATCAAGAAAGATTAATTCTATTCCCTCCCCACACCCCACCCCACACTCCCGCCACTTTAAAAAACTCCCGTACGTAGCCAGAGTGCCCCCTCCATGTTAAACTCCCGTAAAGGTCTCAAGTGCCCCCTTTTGGTCTCAGTACCCCCCCTACACTACTCCAATCGTTCCGTCCCAAGGTCTAAAGTTTTATTGTTTCAAAAGGGGTTTGTACTCCTAGCCGCAGCAAATACACCCTAAAGCTGGTTTCCTCACCTGTTATGGAACCTTTTATTGATCCTTATCATGGAATAATTTATTGTTCATTTCATGTTTTGTACTGTGTATGCTATATTTGTTATAAAGAGTGAATTTAACCCTTTGCTTTGTATACGTGTCCGGACTGGCATTTCCTTGCTTTGTATACGTGTCCGGACTGGCATTTCCTTGGATCAAATTAGTTTTGAATTGTTTAATAATCTTAATATAAAAATAAAATTATTACGTCAAAAAAGAAAAACGTCTTTACTGTATTGTAATGTTTGTTTGCTCTGTGTCGATTTGCATTTGTTAGTATTTATTTGTATTCCCCCATTTTCTTGTTGTATCTTTATGTTATCTGAGTCTGAGCGTTTCTACCTTGCATACTGCCTTGATAGTATAGCCTGTCATCGTCCTTCTACCTTGCATACTGCCTTGATAGTATAGCCTGTCATCGTCCTTCTACCTTGCATACTGCCTTGATAGTATAGCCTGTCATCGTCCTTCTACCTTGCGTACTGCCTTGATAGTATAGCCTGTCATCGTCCTTCTACCTTGCATACTGCCTTGATAGTATAGCCTGTCATCGTCCTTCTACCCTGCATACTGCCTTGATAGTATAGCCTGTCATCGTCCTTCTACCTTGCATACTGCCTTGATAGTATACCTGTCATCGTCCTTCTACCTTGCATACTGCCTTGATAGTATAGCCTGTCATCGTCCTTCTACTTTGCATACTGCCTTGATAGTATAGCCTGTGATCGTCCTTCTACCTTGCATACTGCCTTGATAGTATAGCCTGTCATCGTCCTTCTACCTTGCATACTGCCTTGATAGTATAGCCTGTCATCGTCCTTCTACCTTGCATACTGCCTTGATAGTATAGCCTGTGATCGTCCTTCTACCTTGCATACTGCCTTGATAGTATAGCCTGTCATCGTCCTTCTACCTTGCATACTGCCTTGATAGTATAGCCTGTCATCGTCCTTCTACCTTGCATACTGCCTTGATAGTATAGCCTGTCATCGTCCTTCTACCTTGCATACTGCCTTGATAGTATAGCCTGTCATCGTCCTTCTACCTTGCATACTGCCTTGATAGTATAGCCTGTCATCGTCCTTCTACCTTGCATACTGCCTTGATAGTATAGCCTGTCATCGTCCTTCTACCTTGCGTACTGCCTTGATAGTATAGCCTGTCATCGTCCTTCTACCTTGCATACTGCCTTGATAGTATAGCCTGTCATCGTCCTTCTACCTTGCATACTGCCTTGATAGTATAGCCTGTCATCGTCCTTCTACCTTGCATACTGCCTTGATAGTATAGCCTGTCATCGTCCTTCTACCTTGCATACTGCCTTGATAGTATAGCCTGTCAACGTCCTTCTACCTTGCATACTGCCTTGATAGTATAGCCTGTCATCGTCCTTCTACCTTGCATACTGCCTTGATAGTATAGCCTGTCATCGTCCTTCTACCTTGCATACTGCCTTGATAGTATAGCCTGTCATCGTCCCTCTACCTTGCATACTGCCTTGATAGTATAGCCTGTCAACGTCCTTCTACCTTGCATACTGCCTTGATAGCATAGCCTGTCGTCGTCCTTCTACCTTGCGTACTGCCTTGATAGTATAGCCTGTCAACGTCCTTCTACCTTGCTTACTGCCTTGATAGTATAGCCTGTCATCGTCCTTCTACCTTGCATACTGCCTTGATAGTATAGCCTGTCATCGTCCTTCTACCTTGCATACTGCCTTGATAGTATAGCCTGTCATCGTCCTTCTACTTTGCATACTGCCTTGATAGTATAGCCTGTCATCGTCCTTCTACCTTGCGTACTGCCTTGATAGTATAGCCTGTCATCGTCCTTCTACCTTGCATACTGCCTTGATAGTATAGCCTGTCATCGTCCTTCTACCCTGCATACTGCCTTGATAGTATAGCCTGTCATCGTCCTTCTACCTTGCATACTGCCTTGATAGTATAGCCTGTCATCGTCCTTCTACCTTGCATACTGCCTTGATAGTATAGCCTGTCATCGTCCTTCTACCTTGCATACTGCCTTGATAGTATAGCCTGTGATCGTCCTTCTACCTTGCATTCTGCCTTGATAGTATAGCCTGTCATCGTCCTTCTACCTTGCATACTGCCTTGATAGTATAGCCTGTCATCGTCCTTCTACCTTGCATACTGCCTTGATAGTATAGCCTGTCATCGTCCTTCTACCTTGCATACTGCCTTGATAGTATAGCCTGTCATCGTCCTTCTACTTTGCATACTGCCTTGATAGTATAGCCTGTCATCGTCCTTCTACCTTGCATACTGCCTTGATAGTATAGCCTGTCATCGTCCTTATACCTTGCATACTGCCTTGATAGTATAGCCTGTCATCGTCCTTCTACCTTGCATACTGCCTTGATAGTATAGCCTGTCATCGTCCTTCTACCTTGCATACTGCCTTGATAGTATAGCCTGTCATCGTCCTTCTACCTTGCGTACTGCCTTGATAGTATAGCCTGTCATGATCCTTCTACCTTGCATACTGCCTTGATAGTATAGCCTGTCATCGTCCTTCTACCCTGCATACTGCCTTGATAGTATAGCCTGTCATCGTCCTTCTACCTTGCATACTGCCTTGATAGTATAGCCTGTCATCGTCCCTTCTACCTTGCATACTGCCTTGATAGTATAGCCTGTCATCGTCCTTCTACCTTTGCATACTGCCTTGATAGTATAGCCTGTCAACGTCCTTCTACCTTGCATACTGCCTTGATAGTATAGCCTGTCATCGTCCTTCTACCTTGCATACTGCCTTGATAGTATAGCCTGTCATCGTCCTTCTACCTTGCATACTGCCTTGATAGTATAGCCTGTCATCGTCCTTCTACTTGCGTACTGCCTTGATAGTATAGCCTGTCATCGTCCTTCTACCTTGCGTACTGCCTTGATAGTATAGCCTGTCAACGTCCTTCTACCTTGCATACTGCCTTGATAGTATAGCCTGTCATCGTCCTTCTACCTTGCGTACTGCCTTGATAGTATAGCTGTCATCGTTCCTTCTACCTTGCATACTGCCTTGATAGTATAGCCTGTCATCGTCCTTCTACCCTTGCATACTGCCTTGATAGTATAGCCCTGTCATCGTCCTTCTACCTTGCATACTGCCTTGATAGTATAGCCTGTCATCGTCCTTCTACCTTGCATACTGCCTTGAATAGTTTAGCCTGTCATCGTCCTTCTACCTTGCATACTGCCTTGATAGTATAGCCTGTCATCGTCCTTCTACCTTGCATACTGCCTTGATAGTATAGCCTGTCATCGTCCTTCTACCTTGCATACTGCCTTGTTAGTATAGCCTGTCATCGTCCTTCTACCTTGCATACTGCCTTGATAGTATAGCCTGTCATCGTCCTTCTACCTTGCATACTGCCTTGATAGTATAGCCTGTCATCGTCCTTCTACCTTGCATACTGCCTTGATAGTATAGCCTGTCATCGTCCTTCTACCTTGCATACTGCCTTGATAGTATAGCCTGTCAACGTCCTTCTACCTTGCATACTGCCTTGATAGTATAGCCTGTCATCGTCCTTCTACCTTGCATACTGCCTTGATAGTATAGCCTGTCATCGTCCTTCTACCTTGCATACTGCCTTGTTAGTATAGCCTGTCATCGTCCTTCTACCTTGCATACTGCCTTGATAGTATAGAGTGTCATCGTCCTCTACTTGCATACTGCATTGATAGTATAGCCTGTCATCGTCCTTCTACCTTGCATACTGCCTTGATAGTATAGCCTGTCATCGTCCTTCTACCTTGCATACTGCCTTGATAGTATAGCCTGTCATCGTCCTTCTACCTTGCATACTGCCTTGATAGTATAGCCTGTCATCGTCCTTCTACCTTGCATACTGCCTTGATAGTATAGCCTGTCATCGTCCTTCTACCATGCATACTGCCTTGATAGTATAGCCTGTCATCGTCCTTCTACCTTGCGTACTGCCTTGATAGTATAGCCTGTCATCGTCCTTCTACCTTGCATACTGCCTTGATAGTATAGCCTGTCATCGTCCTTCTACCTTGCATACTGCCTTGATAGTATAGCCTGTCATCGTCCTTCTACCTTGCATACTGCCTTGATAGTATAGCCTGTCATCGTCCTTCTACCCTGCATACTGCCTTGATAGTATAGCCTGTCATCGTCCTTCTACCTTGCTTACTGCCTTGATAGTATAGCCTGATCGTCCTTCTACCTTGCATACTGCCTTGATAGTATAGCCTGTCATCGTCCTTCTACCTTGCATACTGCCTTGATAGTATAGCCTGTCATCGTCCTTCTACCTTGCATACTGCCTTGATAGTATAGCCTGTCATCGTCCTTCTACCTTGCATACTGCCTTGATAGTATAGCCTGTCATCGTCCTTCTACCTT
The DNA here is from genome assembly GCA_029931535.1 of Margaritifera margaritifera. Taxonomy (NCBI): domain Eukaryota; kingdom Metazoa; phylum Mollusca; class Bivalvia; order Unionida; family Margaritiferidae; genus Margaritifera; species Margaritifera margaritifera. The sequence continues at coordinate 731,367 of JAQPZY010001042.1, forward strand.
GCATACTGCCTTGATAGTATAGCCTGTCATCGTCCTTCTACCTTGCATACTGCCTTGATAGTATAGCCTGTCATCGTCCTTCTACCTTGCATACTGCCTTGATAGTATAGCCTGTCATCGTCCTTCTACCTTGCATACTGCCTTGATAGTATAAGCCTGTCATCGTCCTTCTACCCTTGCATACTGCCTTGATAGTATAGCCTGTCATCGTCTTCTACCTTGCGTACTGCCTTGATAGTATAGCCTGTCATCGTCCTTCTACCTTGCATACTGCCTTGATAGTATAGCCTGTCATCGTCTTCTACCTTGCATACTGCCTTGATAGTATAGCCTGTCATCGTCCTTCTACCTTGCATACTGCCTTGATAGTATAGCCTGTCATCGTCCTTCTACCTTGCATACTGCCTTGATAGTATAGCCTGTCATCGTCCTTCCTACCTTGCATACTGCCTTGATAGTATAGCCTGTCATCGTCCTTCTACCTTGCATACTGCCTTGATAGAATAGCCTGTCAGCGGTCCTCTACCTTGCATAACTGCCTTGATAGTATAGCATGTCATCGTCCTTCTACCTTGCATTACCTGCCTTGATAGCTATAGCCTGTCATCTGTCCTTCCTACCCCTTGGCTTGGGGCCTTGCATACTGCCTTGATAGCATAGCCTGTCATCGTCCTTCTACCTTGCGTACTGCCTTGATACATATAGCCTGTCATCGTCCTCTACCTGCATACTGCCTTGATAGTATAGCCTTCATCGTCCTTCTACCTTGCATACTGCTTGATAGTATAGCCTGTCATCGTCCTTCTACCTTGCATACTGCCTTGATAGTATAGCCTGTCATCGTCCTTCTACCTTGCATACTGCCTTGATAGCATAGCCTGTCATCGTCCTTCTACCTTGCGTACTGCCTTGATAGTATAGCCTGTCATCGTCCTTCTACCTTGCATACTGCTTGATAGTATACCTGTCATCGTCCTTCTACCTTGCATACTGCCTTGATAGTATAGCCTGTCATCGTCCTTCTACCTTGCATACTGCCTTGATAGTATAGCCTGTCGACGTCCTTCTACCTTGCATACTGCCTTGATAGTATAGCCTGTCATCGTCCTTCTACCTTGCATACTGCCTTGATAGTATAGCCTGTCAACGTCCTTCTACCTTGCATACTGCCTTGATAGTATAGCCTGTCATCGTCCTTCTACCTTGCATACTGCCTTGATAGTATAGCCTGTCATCGTCCTTCTACCTTGCATACTGCCTTGATAGTATAGCCTGTCATCGTCCCTCTACCTTGCATACTGCCTTGATAGTATAGCCTGTCAACGTCCTTCTACCTTGCATACTGCCTTGATAGCATAGCCTGTCGTCGTCCTTCTACCTTGCGTACTGCCTTGATAGTATAGCCTGTCATCGTCCTTCTACCTTGCGTACTGCCTTGATAGTATAGCCTGTCATCGTCCTTCTACCTTGCATACTGCCTTGATAGTATAGCCTGTCATCGTCCTTCTACCTTGCTTACTGCCTTGATAGTATAGCCTGTCATCGTCCTTCTACCTTGCTTACTGCCTTGATAGTATAGCCTGTCATCGTCCTTCTACCTTGCATACTGCCTTGATAGTATAGGCCTGTCATCGTCCTTCTACATTGCATACTGCCTTGATAGTATACGCCTGTCATCGGTCCCTTCTACCTTGCATACTGCCCTTGATAGTATAGCCTGTCCATCGTCCTTCTACCCTTGCATACTGCCTTGATAGTATAGCTGTGCAACGTCCTTCTACCTTGGCATACTGCCGTTGATAGTATAGCCTGTCATCGTCCTCTCCCCTCCTGTACTACCTTGCGTACTGCCTCATAGTATAGCCTGTCATCGTCCTTTCTCCTTGCATCTGCCTTGATAGTATAGCCTGTCCTCGTCCTTTCTACCTTGCATACTGCTTGATAGTATAGCCTGTCATCGTCCTTCTACCTTGCAGTACTGCCTTGATAGTAAGCCTGTCATCGTCCTTCTACCTTGCATACTGCCTTGATAGTATAGCCTAGTCATCGTCCTTCTACCTTGCATACTGCCTTGATAGTATAGCCTGTCATCGTCCTTCTACCTTGCATACTGCCTTGATAGTATAGCCTGTCATCGTCCTATCTACCTTGCATACTGCCTTGATAGTATAGCCTGTCATCGTCCCTTCTACTGTGCATACTTCCTTGATAGTATAGCCTGTCATCGTCCTTCTCCCTTGCCTACTGCCTTGATAGTATAGCCTGTCATCGTCCCTTCTACCTTGCATACTGCCTTGGATAGTATAGCCTGTCATCGTCCTTCTACCTTTGCATACTGCCCTTGATAGTATAGCCTGTCATCGTCCTCTCTACCTTGCATTACTGCCCTTGATAGTATAGCCTGTCATCGTCCTTCTACCTTGCATACTGCCTTGATAGTATAGCCTGTCATCGTCCTTCTACCTTGCATACTGCCTTGATAGTATAGCCTGTCATCGTCCTTCTACCTTGCATCCTTGATAGTATAGCCTCGTCCTACTACTTTGCATACTGCCTTGATAGTATAGCCTGTCATCGTCCTTCTACCTTGCATACTGCCTTGATAGTATAGCCTGTCATCGTCCTTCTACTTTGCATACTGCCTTGATAGTATAGCCTGTCATCGTCCTTCTACCTTGCGTACTGCCTTGATAGTATAGCCTGTCATCGTCCTTCTACCTTGCATACTGCCTTGATAATATAGCCTCTCATCATCCTTCTACCTTGCATACTGCCTTGATAGTATAGCTTCTCATCGTCCTTCTACCTTGCATACTGCCTTGATAGTATAGCCTGTCATCGTCCTTCTACCTTGCGTACTGCCTTGATAGTATAGCCTCTCATCGTCCTTCTACCTTGCTTACTGCCTTGATAGTATAGCCTGTCATCGTCCTTCTACCTTGCGTACTGCCTTGATAGTATAGCCTCTCATCGTCCTTCTACCTTGCATACTGCCTTGATAGTATAGTCTCTCATCGTCCTTCTACATTGCGTACTGCCTTGATAGTATAGCCTCTCATCGTCCTCACCCCTTACTTAAAGGCACAACCCCCTGTTTTTTGTGTGTTACATCTAGATGTGTTACCTATATAATGTTATATTTATTATTGGTATGTGCGAATCGACATGCTCATTTTGGTAATGTTAGTTTTTTCTGCTATATTTATTCTATGGCTGGGCTCGTCCTTTTTTCATGGGGGGTGGGAGTTTTCTAGCTTGTGCAGGTGGTGGTCGGGCCGCACCATGCGCACCACAGTCCCCAAGCGGGAGTGATATACACAATCCCTCCCTCACAGTGGCTATACTATTTTCTTCCCCCATCTTATGTAGACATAGTCCATTTGTTTTAATAGATTAGTAATATTTTTGATAATGATATTGTTATTGTAGGATGTATTTCCTTTACATATTTGTATTTTCTTTTACTTTTCAAGTCAGCTAGTCAGCTCCTTATATGGGGTGAAACTTTTCGAGCTTGTGACGGTGGGGATGGGCCGTTATATGCACCATCTTCCCTATTGGCAGTGATATACCTCACCCCTACAGTTCCAGTGGCTCTACTTTGTTCCTCTCCGATGCTTTGACAGACAAAGTCTCACTAGAAAAGGGATTCTAATATGCATTCTTATGCATATGTGTTGAAGTTTTTTTAAATATTTATTTATTTGTTTATTTATTTCTTTATTTATTTAGTTACTTAGTTATTTACTTACATATTGTACCAGATTTAGTTTAGTTAATATTATTCATGATACTTTTCAAGTTGGCTTGTCAGCCCATTTTAGAGGTGGAACTCCACTAGCTTCTTACAGTGGGGGAGGGGGGGGGTGCGTTATACGCACCATCTCCCCTAGTGGGAGTGATATAAACAACCTCTACCACCCCAGTGGCTATATTGTGTTCTTCCCCCATTCTGTGCAGACAAAGTCATATAAGTTGATATTCAAATATTTAATTATTTATTTACTTATTTATTTCATTGATTTTAGTTCGATTTCACATTTTTCTTGTTACTTTATTTCTCCGTATCTTTTCCCTCCGTGAGAGACACATACATACTCTTAGCTAGAATTATTTATTGTATAATGCTTTAAAAAAATAAAATCACACGGACTGATGTAATTTTTAAAATAAATTGACCTTTTCTGTAGATAGTTGTTTATATTTATTATGTAATGAACTACCTTGTTATATGCATCTATCTTGTCTAGCCAGTTTGTATAAAGTAACGAGTCGCCATTATAGTTTCCGGATTCATTGTTTATTAAATCTATAACAGGTTTCCTTAGCGGCTCGGTTTTTATATGCAGGTCGGTATGTGGTTTATCATATACCTTGTATATGCATATTCACCCGTTCACCATGCACTGTGCAAGTATGCATATTCACCCGTTCACCATGCACTGTGCAAGTATGCATATTCACCCGTTCACAATGCACTGTGCAAGTATGCATATTCACCCGTTCACCATGCACTGTGCAAGTATGCAAACATCACAGATTACTCATATGTTGTATGTATTCCATATCTTATTCCATTTTAGATTTTTGTTTTCTAACTCTGTTTTATTCGTGTTTTTTTTAAAATCTTCTATTTTTCTTAATATGTAGCATACTTTCTTGTTATCGTGTATTCCCCAAGTATTGTTTTGGTTCCTATATTTAAAAATGATTTATTTGATATGTTTATATTTCCTGTATGGTTCTAACAGTTGTACATATCTATTATTTTTATACATTTCTGGTGTGTTCTTTAAAGTGTATCCAAACCATTAAATATATATAGCTACCCACGGGTAGTTTCTTTTTTTCTTCCAAATTCCTTAGGCTATTCAATTGATATGTTTCTTTCTTAGTTTGTAAATTAGGAAGATTTATACCCCTTCTGTTTTATTCCTGTACATTGTATTCTTCCTGATACAGTGTATTTCTCAACCCTATATAAAATCTATAATTACTCTGTCAAAAGCATTCAATTGTGCATTAGTAAAGTAAATAGTGTCCATTGCATACCATAAATTTCTATATAAGAAAGTTTTCGCTATTTGTACTTTATTAATTATGTTTGTTCTTAAAGGCATCATATATCAATATTGAACTTTATTGTGTCCATTAAAACGTTGAATATTTTTTGCAGTGCATTCTTTCCATTGTATATTCTGAATGCTTTTACAATATCTTGTATATGATGAGGTAGTAGTCACGGGTAGTTCCCCCTTACACGCTTTTTACTGGTCGATTAAATTATTGCCCCTTTATCTCCTTTCCAGTTTTTGATGTTTACTATATACTGTATATTCATGGTATTTTTTTTAATTCTTCTCTCCTTTTCCCCACAACTTTGATTTATGTTTATGACTTCCCCCATGCAGGTTTTTATTCTATTAGCCAAAGTTTTGCTTAGTATTTTAAAATCAGTATTTAATAGTGATATTGGTCTCCAATATTTTCCTGTATATAGAAGTATTATTATCCCTTCCTTCATTGAGAGTGACATTTCGCCTATTAAAAGTATGTTATTATAGAGTAATTCTAAAACGGTATTAATTCATTTCTAAACTTTTAAAAAAAAAATCATTTGTTAACTCATCTGATCCTGGTGATTCCCCTTTATTTATCTTTTTTATTGCTTGTTCTATTTCTGTCTCTGTTATAAAATGTTCACATTCATTTTTCGATGTGCTGTGCTGTGATTTGCACAATGTCTATACTATTACAGTGCTTTTATATTTTTGTTTGATGTATATTTTGACTTGTATGTAACATTTCATAATATGTATAGATTTCTTTCAGTATTTAGATTTTATCTGTTGATATTGGTCCATTTATTGAGAAACTGTCTATAGCTCTTTCTTTTCCTCTTTTGATTTCTTCCCTTCTATATATTCCTCTGATTTTTGTATATACAGTAGACTTTCAATTATCCGAAGTCTGAGGGTCTAGAAGAAACTTCGGATAATACCGAGGTTCGAATAACCGAAGGTCATGAAGCTGCGAGTGTACATCAATCCACAGAAATAAAACAAAGAAAGTACCATTTCAGTTATTCTTGTATTATGTTTCCTTACTATGTATCTAGGAAGCTATTTCAATGGCGCAGCATAAAACATAGACAAAAACAATAGCGAAAATTATCGTTGTCATCATTATAATAATCTGCATGACATACAACAAAGAAAAAATTATCATTGTCATCATCGTTTCATTATGCATGAAAACGATCAACATCCAACAAAATTTTAGTTCTGATGAGTCAATGGATCACTTGATAAGTTAGTCTATTTTTCACGTGATATTCACTTCTCTTCAACTGTTTTTCTCATTTTTAAACAACTCGCTTAAAGAAACTTGCAAGCACAGTTTGTTTTGCACATTTTCTACTGAAATCGTCTTTCATCGCATAATCACTAATTTAGCTAAGTCCTGCTAAGAATTCACTGGTGTTTTCCCGCGATACCAAGTATGAGCTGAGAATGTCACATGCGTCCAAAGCGTTCTCAATAGTGAGCGCTTTGAAGCGTTCTCAATCGTGTGGTTCTCGGTATTATCGTTGTTATCTTGGTCTGATTCACTGTCGTCGTCGCCCTTTTTTTTTTTTTTTTTTTTTGTCGTTGATTTCATGCACGATATCGCCATCCTTTAATTGAATTAATAACGGGGTTATCAAAAGGCGAGTCAATTATTGGATTAGCAACAAACAATAAACTTAACCCGCTATTCGATTAATCAGTACTGACAGTTTGGAAAAACAGGTGTCGCGATTCAAGAAATCATCAAATTTATTAATTCTGCTACCCTCTCCCTTTGTTCTATTATTTGTGGCATATGTGTTAAAAGTGGTTAAAATTTAAAAAAAGCATTTTAATATCTGATAAGTTCTACTTTTAGAGGAATTAAAACACTAGAATGCCAAGTGTGTATATATTTATCTTTCAGCCAATCAACAAAGGGGAATGACTGCGATTACCTTTCAGTCCTAAATCACACAGAATTTGTCTGATAAAGGAAAGTCATTTAAAGTTGCATATACCAGCAACAGCATAGTTTAACACAATATCATACAATATTTTAGTGATTGTTCCAGTAACAAGTCTAACCCAAAATATTAGAATTCTAAATTTGATAAAAATGGTCGTAGGAAACCTACCAGTCTCTCCGCACAACGTATACAGCGGGGTACGTTTTCTTAAAAATGAAACTTTTCGAACGAAATCAGTGGTGATCAGTGATGTGGTTATGTACATATACATTGTATTATTTGTGGACACCTCTCAGACCTCTGGCTATAAAAGCTAGAGAGCCTTCAAGGCGACCCCCATGGTTCTAAAATTTTTGAAGGGGTTTTTATATCTGTATGTGACCCCCAAAGGTCTGTTGTTGTGAGTATTTCAAAAATAAATAGAATTTTGCAAAAAATTTATTTAGATGTTTTTGATTTGGGTTTCTCTTGATGTTCTTTTGTTTTGATGAAGCTTACTTGATTGGGTTCCATTTTATGATCCCCAATCGTTCTTCCCCTGGGCCTAAAATTAGTTTTCATTTAATTATGGTCCGTACTCCCCTCCTCAGGCATTACACCTTTCGGCTGGTTTCCTTTCCATGTATCCCCTTTTTAGTGAGTCTTTGCTAGGGACTCTTTGTCCATGTGTATGCTATGAGTTTGTGCTATAATTTGTTTGTTGTGCTATAAGATGTTTTCGTGTATGGACAGCTTGTATAGATCATATCATTTGAGTTATTATTTACTTTTATAAGAGAAAGCAGTAGGGAAAAACCCCGAAAAATAGAATTTAAAATAATAGTTATTTGTTGTTGTTGTTGTTATTATTGTTGTTTCTGTTTCCATCTCTTCTTTCTTGGTTTCGGCTTCTTGGAGGAGATTCTTGTCGGCTTGGGTTGTTTCTTTCTTGTTTCTGTTGTGGTTTTTTTTTTTTTTTTTAGAGACAAAAACAAAAAGAAAAAAAAAGGGTACTGTTGTTTTGTGAGTGGATGCTCTGCGTTTGGAATAAGCTCTCCCTTCCGTTTGGAGGGCTGTCCCTCCTTGGAATTGCTGAGGGGGAGGTGCCATTATTTCTTTTTATGTCTTATCTCTACTTTTATTTGTCAAATTGTTGTTTGTGCAGTATGAAACAATATCCCAACGATTCTAAAGTTGTATATTCCAAATATTGTCAGATATATTCAACAAAAAAATCTTTCTTACAAACAGAACCATGCCATACTATTTGAATATATATATATATATATATATATATATATATATATATATATATATATATATATATATATTATATATACTATATATATATATATATATATATATATAATCCATGTGATGTTAGTGCTACGGCCACACAGAAAAATTTAAAAATCGACCAAAAGGATTTATATCAACCATATTTAGTATGTAAACCTGTATAATTTGTCAATTATGTCTATCAAAAGATTTCCGGGAGGCCCAGTCCATAGTACGAGTTCAAATTATCAATGCAGCTGTATTGTTTCCTTTATAAAATAAGTTCAAAGGTAATTCAGTGCTTTTTGTAAGGGTATTTGTACGGCTACGATAATTGATCCGGTTTGAATTATTTTCACATGCAAAGGTAAATCCATTCATGAATAAACCCTAGCCACCTCTGAGGTCGGAACAAAAGATTGTTTATTATCTGTGAAGGAAAAAGTGTCAATTGAATGAATATATCTTGTAAACCTTTTGTAAGTAAAATATCACAAACTATGTCATTGTCTCGTTTGACGCAATCTTACAATATATATCGACCCTTTGATTTGTTAGCCCACCCTTCAAAGGTTTGTGTATCCATTTTCTGGGTGAATTTGCATATATCCTACACGAATATCTCAGCAGTTTTTGTAAAGCTGAATCGTTCTTTCTTTCTTTCACTTGCAATTAAATGTGTATGCGGAGTTAATTGTGAACACGGAAAACTGTGCAGATACTTATTTCCAAAGTTATACAGATCAGTCAATGGCTTCCATATAAATATCTGCCAGCTGTAAGCCTGGCGTGCTGATCTGAGGAAAGACTGAATTTCGAATTCGTTCGATTAAACATTGTTTTGCTTATTGTATAGTGTACTGGCTGGAACATTTGTGTGAACGTTACTGACTTAGTATTTTCATTATCTAGCAGATTTCTCTGGAATAAGTAAACGAAATCGTCTTCTTCAGTTTTTATACCTTCTCAAAAGTATATACTTTCATCATATATATATATATATATATATATATATATATATATATATATACACACACACACGCACGCACACACATTTTCTCCATTCATCGATTAGTACCAGGTAAGTATTAATGTCCGTAAGCTTCTCACTGAATCTAGGATTATTAGCAAATAAAATCAATTAACCATTATTATTAAATTTTGTAATTACTATTTTGAGGACAGCAATACTATCTTCATTATTACTTCCCTATCTCTCTCTGTTTTGTGAATGCCAGACAATTCTTAGCAAGCACAGATGTTCTGTCCTCATATGTTGAGGTGTCTGGGCACAATATTAATGGAGAAATATGTTTATATTAACAGAACTGTGTGATCTTTTTGACAAGGTGATGATAGCAGAACTTCGCAGTTTGAGTCGACTGAACTATCTTTGTCATAGGACTATATTACGAGCATATAGCTTCAATAGATAGATATATAGCCAGATAGATATAAGCCAACATTTATCACCAAGATAATTAGTCTCAACAAGAAACATTTCATTACAGCAATATGTGTCTTTCATCATCGCAGTCGCAAGACTTGCGATTATATGTACACGCAAATCATAAACTGATGTATGCATTCATTCTACTTTTACACGCATATGCTTGCTTCCATTAATGATTCGATGACTTTGGTTTGCAGATCATGCCTTATGCTTGCATCCATATTTCTATTGTGTACTAAGTCTCATTAAGACAATGCACAAAATATAAACACGCCAAACACCAATGTCTACAAGTACAATGGTGTCAATCAGGTATTGTTACACTTTCTTTGCCTTCCAAATTTAAAAAGGTTCTTAGTGATAGCACAAAATGTAGAGAATGTTCAACGGGGCCAGCCTATATACCTCAACTGTATTAGACATTCCTACTCATATAATCCTTTTTAAAGTAAGTTTTACACAGAATAGGACTTGGGGATCAGAAAACCGTTTAAAAATGTCTTTGCCTTCTCTGTGCAATAGCAATAAGCCATATAAAACACCTTTGCAACGTACTTTCAATTGCCAAATGTATAATTTAAGTGAACTGGAAAGTGGGCTGTGAGAGTAGTACAACATTAAAGTGTGTCTTTCTCATTATTAGCGTTAAGACAATGCAAAATGATAAACTGTTTGTAAGTATTATTAGAAAATTGTCCCCAGCCACTAATTCTATATACATGTACTATCATACATCAGTTTGACCCCTGTACTTCACTTCTGGAATTACAGAACATCAAGGCTGTTACACCAGCTGTAAGTGCTGTAGCTATAGGTAGGGACTTCAGTTGGGTTAAATGAGATGTTTGTTTCTTTTTTTAAATAACTTTTTATATTTTAGCATACTAGTATTCTTTGTGTTGAGATTGATATAAAACACTCTACGGAATATAATATAAACAATGTTGTATGCAAAGCGGCTTGAAAAAGACGAAGTGACAACACAACACATAGTAAGGTAATCACAAACATTTGCTCTTATTTTCAACCTTTAATTTGCACGTATTTGAGAGAGAGAGAGAGAGAGAGAGAGAGAGAGAGAGAGAGAGAGAGAGAGAGAGAGAGAGAGGGGGGGGGGAGGGAGGGGGGAGGAAGGGAGGGAAGGATGATTCATACATATATTATACAACGAAGACACTGGTTTATTTGTCCAAAAAAAAATAATTGATGATCAGGCCAGTTTCCTGTCATAAGCGCCCAAATCCAGCTAACTGGTATGATTTCCGGAGCGGTGCACTATTCCGAAACTTGTTATATCACACTAAAGTCTAATTGCTGGCAAATAGCTGAATCATTCAATCAAATACTCCCTTCCTCTCTGTTTGCTTTAACTTTATGATAACTTATTGTTTTAGTGCATCAAAATCCAGAGATTTTAGCGAAATAAATTTATTTCATCTACAGGCATAATATAAATTCTTGTGGACTTAGAAATATCCAGTTATGAACACGTTTATTAAAATAACTGAATTTTCTATTGGTCATACTCAGTCGCAGTTCTTTTCCTGTTGAGAGTTATTGCAGTACAAGGTAACATAATATTTGGATTTACAATTCAGTCAGCGGATTATTCAAAGCACTATACGACATAATGGAGCATAGATAAGTTACCATGCATTAATATAAGGTATACATCCTTTCATTGAGAAATGTTAATGAATTTATTATCATATTTGTCTTCCTCGTTATAAAATGTTTTAGTTCCCAATACACATTCTAGTAGCCTTATCGTTTCTGTGTGTTATTTAATAAACCCATTCAGGTTAAGAAAGTCCAGTCAGGTGGCACACCATTGTCACAATGGTGTTGTGAGTGGAATCAGAGACCTAGTTGTTTTCTTTCTGTTCATTCCTTCTTCATTCGATACTATTTCTCCTTTCTTCGCTTTCTCTCAAACTTTCTATCGTCTTTTTAAATTCATAAGGATTGAACATTACACAAAGTTGTAGTAACAAGAGTAGAGCAGAGTTCATTCTTATCGTCTATGATCTTCTCTAGTCTCCCTGTCATAGTCTTGAATGTCCCCACGTCACTTCTTTATCCTTTCTATCATCCAGTGGAAAGAGTTCTTGTGTCAGAGTGACCAGATAGAAGGCATTAGTTCCGGCAGCTGTAGAGCTCTCACGCCACGTCATAACTATGCTTAATTATTCGTTTTGACTATCACTCCGGTACTCACAATACTATACCCCCCCCCTCTCTCTCTCTCTCTCTCTCTCTCTCTCTCTCTCTCTCTCTCTCTCTCTCTCTCTCATAAAATGCTTTCATTTGCAACTGTATGTATGTATGTATGTATGTATGTATGTATGTATGTATGTATGTATATATATATATATATATATATATATATATATATATATATATATATATATATATTGTAACACGCACAGGGGTTCCTCTACCGAGCGAATCAAACACCTGCAGGAAGTCCCTTGTTTTCCCCTATTTCCAAGGACTTCCCGACAACATTCGTTGTCAACTGGAAGTTCTTGTAACGCGCCCAGACTATGATAGCTACAATTTTTCTCTAATTAATCAATAAACGACCACAATATCACAATTACAGGCGCCCCGGGTGGCCGAGTGGTCTAAGGCGCTCGCCTTTACTGATCACTGCCATCTCACCTCTGTCCGCGTGGGTTCGAGTCTTGGGCTCGGCCAATGTGGTTATGTGACAAAGCTTGCCAGTAGCTTCCCGTGGGTCGGTGGTTCTTCCCGGGTTCTTCCTCCACCAGATATACAGTCCGCCATGTATAGCCTAACATGTGCTGAAAAATGGCGTTAAACCCATAAAAACCAAACCAAACCACAATTACAACTTCACATTTGCATGGTTTTTCCTTGTTAGCATTGCCGTGGCATGATGCATACATAACACAATTCAAAGACCCAATGCAGGGAAATACTAAAACTGCATCAATAGAATCTTGTCTCTATTTATTTTTAGGTACAGATAGGATAAGCTCTAAATATAATTCTTTACTAACATTTCATTTTTCATTATTAACTAATGATGGACCACCAAACCCGTATATTCTCTATTGTATCTGAGCCCATTTCTAGATTGGTTAACAGTTGTTCTTAAGAAACTAGTTCATGTCGCTGCCAAGTCTCTCAACAACTCTAAATATGACTTCTGTTCCTAGAAATTGGCTAATTACTCGGGCTGGGAAATATTTTCCTAACACCGACTTCCCATAATCAAACAACTAATCACTAACATCTAACGAACCTACAAATAGAGACGTAAATACAAATGGAACATACCCAAATTTATTACAATATATATATAATAACGTCACGCGTCCGCCGTATTATGTTTGGAACAGCGAAAACAAGCCCTGACTGAATTATGTTACACGCGTTCTGATTGGTGGAACCTCTAAATCAGTTTCGATCCGCCAATAAACTATATATAGAGGTGCGTTTGCTCTTTAAGTAACGCGCTCTCAAGACAAGTCGATATGTAGACCTTTGCACTAAGAAACTGTTACTATAAACTACAATATAAAATAAATATCTTCAAAGGCACCATGGAGGGAAAAAAAAAAACATTATGCCTTTGAATATAAACGGAACTAATACAGAGAAAATAAATAAATTATATGCTACAACTATAGAATGCAATATAATACTATTCCAGTAAACTCAAAATATTAATGCACAAGTCGCAATTATATTAAAAATTCCAAACAATAGGAATTATTCAATATCGAATAAAAAATAAATAAAAAATTCAAAGAAAAATAATACATAATGGCACATACTAAATGTACACGTGCCGTCCCAGTATAACACCAAAAAGGAATGAAAAGACTTTGTGACATATGCTCAAACAAGATGAAAAGAGAAGATTTGTGAAGAGAGAAATCCAATTTTTTTTTACTAAAAGAAGTCAACACGACATAAGGTGTTGATTTCTCAGAGGATCTAAATACATTCACCGTGGGCGATAGGAATCAGTAGGCCTCCCCTCTAGGGGAAGGTTCGCGGAGACGGGCGACCTGGAGCCTATTCACTCACATGTTGGAAAGGATAACCTCTCAAACTTTGAACTATACCTAATAATATTAACACCAACAAAATATAGCATACACCTGTAAAGGTATATTTCACCGGTGGAAATCCTTCCTTTTACTTAATAATAGCTGAATGAACAATAAAGGGGCTCTCCAATATCTAACCAGGCAGCGTACATAGTTTTATGACGAAAGGGGAGGTTTTTTTCTTTTCTTCAGAGGACTTACTTATAAACAAAAATTTAAATAACAATGAATTATGAATAAACTGATACGTTTGAACAAATGCCGATATATATATATATATATATATATATATATATATATATATATATATATATATATATATATACTAACAAAACGACTAAAACAAACACAATACAAGGGAAAATATTATAATATAATACTAATATAGATATAACAAAGTACAAAAACAATAAAACAGATGGGTACAGGGAACCATGCATCCCGAAAAGCATGACGTGTAGATAGTGCAGGGCTATGCTACGTGGCTCGCGCAAGGTAGACAGACCTGCAGAGAAGCCACAGAAAACTGTGGGTATGGTATATGGACACACACACACACACACGGGTGGCGGAGACTTAACATAAGATTTTTTTTATTATTATTGTCCGTCCCTATGTTTCTCTGATGGTCGATTAGTCTGCTGCGTGACCAACCAACACACACACACAATGAGAGAGAGAGAGAGCGGCCTTCGGACATTTTACGATTTAAAAATAATGTTTTTAGAACCCTAATAGGGGTTATACAAAAAAAAAAAAAAAAAAAAAAAAAAGCATTAAATAGATTACAGTACGTGTGTGCCTTCTAACCAAGAAAATTACCGTACAGTCTCGACAGGCTATTGGAACTTTGTATCATTGGTATTGCTAACACTGTAGATAAATCCCATGAAAAGTGTATGCATACCATTACGACGATCCAGGTTCTTGTAGGTTACTTGGTGTAAGTTCAAGTTCGATGGTTTCATCCAGCTCATTTTTTTTTTCTCTCTCTCTCCATTGATTTCCACGTATGTGTGACCCTTATGCACGAGAGAGGGAGAAAGAAAGATAAAGGGAAAGCAGAGGGGATTTAAATGAAATTGTGTGCCATGTTTAATTTCATTTAGAAAACGAGGATTATTAATATTTTTTATCATTATTTTCTTATGCCGATAATGATTAATAAATGGAAATTCATCACTGATCTAGAGAGTATAGAAGCAATAACCACTGTTGAAACAATGTTTATATATGCATATTCATGCGCCATGGGCGGATCACAATTTGAGTATTGGTGTATCAAATTGCTCTATACCAACACTTTAAAAGTCATGTTATTTTTAATGTATGTGGTATATATATATATATATATATATATATATATATAATATAATATATATATATATATATATATATATATATATATATATATATATATATTATATACCATGGGAATACATAAATACAAAATACTAACATAATAGTTGTCCCGATCTAAACACGCAAGCTGAAGACAAACACAATCTTTCTAGTATACTTCAATAAAATTCAAGAAAATTAATAAAATACATATTGGAAAAATACATGTTTTCCAATTACGTCCGCTTGATTGAAATTTTCAATCTGTGTAAGAACAAAAATAAGATTATTCTAAAATAACATGTTTTCAATCACGTCCGCGTGAATGTAACTTTTCAATCATTTTTAGAAATACCGTTATGACGATTCTAATTTCTATTTGGCATTTATTTTTATTTTTATTTTTGCGCCCTCCCTTTGGGTTTTGGACACATAATTTTTTGTAGGTCTTCTCAGCTTATGGAAGTTTCTCATATGAGGTAAGGATGGATGTTGGAAATGATGTGGTCTGCGTAATAACAAACAAGATACGATTTTGAGAAAAAAACACATAAATGGAATGGCACCATCCTACGGTAGAAAGAAAAAGGATGGAGTGATACCAATCCAAAACACATATCTTGCAAACAGATACAACAACAAGAACCACCCTCTTTTTATAGTATTCTGCTTTTTAAATTTTGTCATCACATTTAGAACCTAAGAAATCAAAAACATTATCTTTAAAGAACGCTACTTATTACTAAATAAGAAATATACCAATAAAATTGAATACATCTACTGAAATGATGAGAGAAGAAGAAGAAAACAACCATGGAGACAGAAAACGACCTGAAATACAGAAATACAGTATCCCAATCTTGAGAGAGACAGGATACCAACGATGAAAAGATACTCCTTTTTTGTAATAAATTTAAAAAAAAAAAACTCGAAAAAGATTTGACCATTCAGAGCCGTCCAAACAAAAACACAATATGCATAACACTACATAATATAGCATCCATACATATCGCATACATTGGACAAAAAGAATCCCTGGCAAGGATCACAAAAGGGGTAACATGGCATGGAAACCAGCCACAAGGTGTAATGCCTGAGGAGGAGAGTACATACCATATTACATTTCTCTTTACACCAAGGGGCAGAACGAATGGGTACCTGGAAACAGGAAACTAAACAAGTACGCCTCACCAAAAATATAATATCATGAACCCTAATAAAAAAATATTATGATCTAAATAAATGTTTGAATCTAAATTCTATTTGATTTGATTTTTCATAACCCACAACAAAAGACCTTCAGAGGACATATACATATATATATATATAAAACTCTTTACAACTTTTGAAACAAAAGGGGGTCACGGTAAAGACCCCTTAGCTTTTATAGCTAAAGGTCCGACAGGTGTCTACAGATAAATCGCAGAATCATCGACTATAATTTCAAGCATGCTGTTTGATCCTGACCGTCTTATGTATGTGAAGTCATCATGGGTCATCACCAAGATCACAGACACTGCTATATGGAAGAGAAGAGTGTACATTGAAAGGCAAGGATGCCGCAAGCGAGTATTGGTCTATAGACCCGCAGCGCTGAGAAGCTTCAGAAGAATAACAGTGAAGCGGTGTCGCCAGTGTTAACTATCTTTAGTTAACAACCCCAACTGTCCTTTACAGGGCCACCCAGTTCTCGCAGAAACAGAGAAATACTACTAAATCATTGCCAAGGCCCTACGCATTTATGTGTGTATGTCTTTGTCATGTACGCCACTATCACTAAATAATATGTATTTCTTTCATGTTTAGACATGATTCAAGTTTCGTCTAAGCTAGTTGAGTTGCAATATAACATACAAGAGAACAAAAGTGGTAAATAATTGTATCAAACATTATAAAAAGATATTCTGCACAAAATCTGAGATTAATATATTACTTTCAATGATGATCAAGTATAAGGAAGTAGCTTTATCTTTGAAAGCAGGATGGTTAAAAAAGTGCAGTAGAGAGAAGATATAAATTATGTGTTTGATATAAATAAATACACAAATACATATCTAGCTCAAGAGACTTTTACTACACCTTCCGACTTTACAGTGCAAGTGGATAATCGCAAAAGTTAACATGATGCATGTATAATGATTAAACAAACTTATTAATAGAATTTAAGAACACTGTTAGATTTGTAGATGATGACTCAGTGTATAAGGTAGCTGTTTAAACTTTCAGAATCTACCACATATGAACTCATTCATATGCTTGAGAGAATTAAAAAGACAAATTGAAACTTGTTAGATATATATATATATATATATATATATATATATATATATATATATATATATATGTGTGTGTGTGTGTGTGTGTGTGTGCGTGTGTGTGTGTGTGTGTCAAACTGGTTTGTTAATTGGAGATAATTATCAGACATAAAATATAATCTTTTTTATACCATTTAACAAAGAATATTATTTAACACAAATGTATTACTATTTTGACAGTCCAGTTGTCAACACAAATATTTATGAATTTTGGAAACAGATAAAAAGAGACTAATGATGGTACCATTTCACATAACTCGCAACAACTGTAACAACTAGACTGATCATGATTGGAGATCATATCAATGAAAAAAGAAACAATCATAACAAACCATTTCACATAACTCGCAACAACTTTAACATTTAGACACATCATGATTGGAGATCACATCAATGATGAAAGAAACAATCATAATAAACCATTTCACATAACTCGCAACAACTAGACTGATCATGATTGGAGATCATATCAATGAAAAAAGAAACAATCATAACAAACCATTTCACATAACTCGCAACAACTTTAACATTTAGACACATCATGATTGGAGATCACATCAATGATGAAAGAAACAATCATAATAAACCATTTCACATAACTCGCAACAACTAGACTGATCATGATTGGAGATCATATCAATGAAAAAAGAAACAATCATAACAAACCATTTCACATAACTCGCAACAACTTTAACATTTAGACACATCATGATTGGAGATCACATCAATGATGAAAGAAACAATCATAATAAACCATTTCACATAACTCGCAACAACTAGACTGATCATGATTGGAGATCATATCAATGAAAAAAGAAACAATCATAACAAACCATTTCACATAACTCGCAACAACTAGACTGATCATGATTGGAGATCACATCAATGATAAAAGAAACAATCATAATAATTGTAAATACTACTGGAAAGGATACAAAGATTTATCTGACATATAACTAATTTTTAAGGTTGAAAGTTGATAAACAAAAAAAAAAAAAAAAAAAAAAAAAAAAATCAATTGGTGAATTTTGGTAATTATAGGGGCAGGTGAAAAAGTAATATATTTATTTAAGCAAACAACCTGATCAAATGAAAAAATAGTATGGGAGTACATTTTTTTATTTGATCGTGGCAGTCTGGCAACATAGTGACTAGGAAGACTAAACCATAGTATCAGGTTTTATGTAAGACGTATTTCAGGTGCACAAGCTAAAATTAACAAGCATTACAAAATGAGTTTCAACAGAACAGGACACTACGAAAAAGTTATTTAGAATATTAATAGTTCTTAAGGAAGTCTTTTGCTCATGAAAACATTTCAAAATTACATTTGAGTTAAATTAGACTTAGAAGTTGTCTCTTTTGTAATTGTCAATAAGCGAACTGTTCTTCTCTTTCGTTCAAAACGTAGATTATTTAAACAAACTTGCGCGACAAAAATAATTGTTCGCACTTAAAATACTGAGCAATGGTGATACATAATTACATAACAAGGATATAAGTAATAGTAGAAATGTACTCAGTTTTTACACGTTGTTATTACATTAAGAAGCGCCTAAACTTTTATGAAAGAATAAATATGAAGAAAATGTTGAAAGTTTATGTGCCAAAGATCTTTCAGAGTTTTAGGTTTTTCGGTTTCTTAACCGTTATATTTCCTACCTTGAGATGTTTTCCTGGTGAGTGACTCTTGAATATCCCTGAAAAGAGGGATGTGGATTTGCTTAAAATAAAAACAAAATACAATAGAAAACAACAGATTTTATTTATTTCCAAATTAATCTCGAAATACATTGCTGTAAATTGCCATTAAGTCTACTTAACATAAAATTACAAAGATACTTGTTCAATCACCAAACATTCAAAAATTTCGATACTATCAAACTCGGTTTGCACATGCGCTTGGATAGATTTTTAAGAATGACATATAATGAATGAATGACATGTTTTGAGCTCCTTTAGCTTTAATATGCAAAACATTTAGAAGTTGAGTTGTAGTGGTGTGAATTTCTTTAAAAAATCTTCAACATCTATTTCTAGCAATGGGTGGATGAAGCTTACCGGAGAGGGTTAACTGTACCACCCATCACACCTAATCTGTTGTTGAAATCATTTAGTCTGCTACTGAGATTGTACAATATATAAAGTTTGTTACTGCATAATTTAATTTAAGCATGAATATTCGCAGAATTAACTATTAGGTTTCCTTAAATTACTCTTTGAAGCAAATTATTTCATTTTCAATATCTCTTTCTTCTCTCTCTCTTTCTTTCTCTCATTCTCTCTCTCTCTGTCACACACACACACACACACACACACACACACACACACACACACACACACATATATATATATATATATATATATATATATATATATATATATATATATATATATATACACACGCAGTCACTTCTGATCCAATATTTACTCTCCTGATACAGCAATACATACATTTGGAAGTGGCGTTTTTCTTTTGTTGTTTTCAATAAATACAACTTATGGAAGAATTTATGAATTCATAATGCATAATTAGTTGGCGAAGTTAATCGTGATATATATATCTAGTTTAAAATAATGAGAGAGTCTGCATAGGGCACTTTCAGTAGTGGTCATTATCTAAATGGGGAGCAGGGATATATGTCATCTCTAGATGATTACTGTTCTGTATAAATACAAGACTTGCTCCATGACAGTGTACTTGCCCAGCAATGATTTTTGTCTCACTCGCGTAGGCATGGTGAGATATAATAGTAACTTTTGGCCTTCGGTAGAATCTTTGTCGTCGTTGTCAACAACATAACATTTGTGAAAGTCAGAAAGAGTGGTCATAATTGCAAGCATACTGACGCAAGTGGTACATCAGGTTTCGCGGAACTTGTTTTATTTTCCTAACTTGTTTGGCATAGGAAATGTCATTACCTCCATGCATATTGAATGTGGGTGGAACCAGTCAAATAATATATATTTTGGGGCTATTCCATCCGAAAGGACAAAGGAGATTGGCTGTAATTGGGTTGATCATCTTATGCAGAATTTTTTAATGTGGATAAAGGCAAAATTACAATACATCAGTCGTCCATTGATTGCTGGTCTCGAGGAAACTTTAATTCGATCTCTGCTGGGTCTTTTTTTAAATGTGACATTCCTTATATGAATGAGGAAAAACATTTATTTGTACATCATTGCTGCTTTTTTCTGCATTTGTAATATTACATATATAAAATCATGCAAATTCACATACGCTATTATTTTTGTCTTAAAACTGAGTGAAGATGTTAATATATTTATCTTGTATTACAGGGTATAAGAAGAAACCGCTGACCTTTGAATAAGGAACTTCAAGTCTTGTTCACGAGGCTTCTGTGAACAGCTCATGCATGTGCTTTAGATACTATCAAGATATTGAAACTACTGGACATCAATAATTCCAGAAGACTTGGGCAAATTATTTTTTACATCAAATAATAAAAGTACCTGCACTTCATCGATGGACTTTTATAATATAAGTGGCTAGATAAAATGTGCAATTAGGTATTGGCTTTTTCTCAACCAATATGTGGGGTAATTTTCTTTAATAACTTTCTGAAAATTGTATATTTTGAGACATCAACTTTTTAGGATGCTTGTCATCACTTATTTCCTTTTGTTATGTATATAGAATTATAAAGATAGCCTAAACTTTTGATCTATGACTGTAGTTCAAAATACGGTCAAATAGTAAGTCGCACTTTAAATTTGGTCAAGTTGTCAACAGGATGTTGACTACATTTGAGGTCAAGGTCAGAGTTGTTGACCACTGCATGAGAAAATTCCATTCGAATGACGCATTTTGTATTGCATTTTGGATCGTAAGATAACACGTTTCCTGTTGTGAAATAGGCAATTTGCAAAGAGTATATAAGACCGTGATATACTCATTATCATCATTCCAATTTTAAATCCTGTGTTAAAACATTCATCTTTATTCATGATCAGTCTTTGGAATCATCAGATTGTTTGGAATTATAGTTGTGCTGTAATCTTGTAATGCTGTAATGATGTAATGCTGTATTGCTGTCTACATTATTCGAAAGGAATTATTTATTTGAACATTCATTATAGTTACCTAAAGTGCTCATTAACATTTGGATTGAAATATATTACTTTTGGATACTTGTGGACATTCTCAAAGATGATGTTGATTATATTATTGGGGTACATCAGTACATTCAAGACAATCGCTGTGGTACATCAGGACATTCAAGACTACCCATTCATTCGGAACATCCATTCATTCGGAACATTCATTCATTAGGAAGATTCATTCGCTCGGAAGATTTATTCACTCGGAACATTCATTCATTCGGAACATTCTATATTTAGGACATGTGAGTAGGACACTTAGGGTTATTGGATTATTTGGATTTTAATTCACGTTACTGAACGTGTCTTCTGAATTTTCACTTTAATTGTCTAGAAATAAATTGTTGATTTTACATACATTGTAGGTTTCACTTTCTTTCTGTTACATTTTTCTTAGACCATAGAATCGTAACACCTTTAAGCCGCTAAAGTATTTTACAGAAATACTGTAAGCTAATTAGGTGGATGTAAATGTGACAAAGTCCATAATTTTTTTCCCTTAGCATATTGTTTGGTATATTTTGTGAAAAAGTTTCAAAAACAGGATTATTTGGAGAAGTTTTAGAAGGACCCTTCCTATGTCCTGAAGTAATTTACAGAAATTTTGTAGGCTAAAATAAGTAGATGCGTATGTGTAAAGAAAAATAATTTGTTGCTGTAGCTCATATTTCTGGAAATTTCTTTAAATCTTGAAAATGAGGTGTATTTTGAGAAGCAACGTGATTGTTGTCACTTTTTTTAAATGCCTGGAAGAAGTGTACATAATTATTGTATGATAAATTAGTGGTTGTAAAGATGGGCAATACAGTTTTATTTTTCCTGTAGCTTTTCTTTCTAAAAAAGTTTGGAACTTTCTAAAGAAAATGGATATTTTGAGAAACAGCATTTCAGGTGGAAGATTGTCATTACCTTTATTAGCGTATCTGTAAGTAGTTCTAGAATATGTAAGAATTCACAGACGCGTAGGATATGTAAATAAGTAATGTAAATGTGCAATTAGGGACAAGTAACATGCGGGATGTGCAGAAATATGCATGCACGTGACATCATTTATATTTAGCTCTATTTGCAATTGCTACATTGCAGAATAAATCAGGATTAATAGGCTTTTTATTGTTTTGGTTTTTTTTTTTTGGGGGGGGGGGTGGGGGGTTGGAGGGGTTTCTCGCTTTTGATAAACTACAGAATACAAAAGTAAGGTGTAAATAAGACTTTATTCGTTCCTGTCCTGTTCACCAACGGAAGCTTATTAGCACGATTACAAAAAAAGAACACTAAAAGAAATAAAATAAAAAACAAATAAATGAAATTTGATAGGCATATTTCTATCTATATTTAAATGATATGGTTATATCCTTGCACAATATGGTTTGTTTTGCATGTTTACAATCATTTTTAATTAACTTATTTTACTATTTTTTTAGTACAAACCGTCTGTGCACTATACTACCAAAAACACCGCTTGACGTAAAGAAATTAAATGTGTTAGTCTTTTTTTAGAATGTGAACATGCACAAATCAGATTTAATATGAATAATGATGTGGATGTTGTAGATGACCTGGCTAGATTTCTGTATCATTTAAGCGGCTTTTATTAAAGCTTTATTAGGTTTCTAAATCTTGTCGGACTTTGGCTTTTCTACTAGAGTGGTGACATACTTGTATTACATGTACTGTGAATTATAGTTTTATAGAGCAAATAAATTTAGCCGAGTTACAATACTTTCACTACAATGTTAATTACTTAAACGATATTATAATGGATCCAGCATCAGTTACATGCGAAAATTGTAGCACTTATTACTTGAATTCACTGTGTGTGTGTGTGTATATATATATATATATATATATATATATATATATATATATATATATATATATATATATATATATATATATATATATATACACACAATATTATTTGTTATAGTTGAGAATTTCCATAGCACCAATCTATAAACTACTTAACCATGCAAATGCTTATGCCTGTCTGGTAAGTTTATGTATATAATTAGATTCGCAGATAATATAACTAAGTTTAGTGTGAGTTTTAATCAAATATTTGCATGATTAATGATGTATGTTTAGAACTGTGTGATCTTTATATATGAAAACTTTTTAATTATTTTTGGCATCACAATTTAAGAGGCTTTCATCCATTTTGAATGAGAAGTTTGTTTATGAATCATTTAAAGTGTCTGCCTTATTGGTGGGGACATGTCTTTGACATAATTATGTTGTTTTTTTGGGTTGTTGTTGTTGTTTTTCTAAAATAAATTTTTAAGATTTGCTAATGACCGTCGCATTTGGTATTTTTCCATATTTATTAATTTTGCTTATTTGTTAATATTAATGTTTGAGCGAAGTGGCTATAGAATGTTCACGCTTTTGCGATTTGAGATACTGAAGAGGAGAATGGAATATGTACGGTGTTCTTATATGATAAAAACTACGACTCATTCTCTGGAACTGCTGATAAAAAGATATTACAGGAAAAAAACTGAACATCGAACACAATAAATAAATATGCTATTGAATCAGAAGAAAAATATGCAATGTTGTACCTGCATGACGCAGATGGTTTTGTTATCCTAGCCACAGAATATTGTTTCATCACGTTTTGAAAATATTTAGTGTATTTAGAAACTGGAACGAATTCTTGTAATTTCTTGTGTTTCTGTATTACAAAAACAGCGTCCGTACTACAGAACTGTGAGAAAGGTTTGGAAACAGCGTCCGTACTACAGAACTGTGAGAAAGGTTTGGAAACAGCGTCTGTACTACAGAACTGTGAGAAAGGTTTGGAAACAGCGTCCGTACTACAGAACTGTGAGAAAGGTTTGGAAACAGGAGCGGATTCTTATTGTAAGCTTGTTTTTGCATGGTAAACAAGAGTTGGGGGTGATTTTCATATATTGTACACAAACTAAAATATACTTATTTTATTTCATGAACCATCTGTCATCATCGTCTTCATTAGTTGCATCTCCACAACTGATTATTCCCCCAATTGACAAATTAAAATCATCCAGCTATCTAAATATATAAATAGTTACGATGAACACCGTTCTCAAAATAATAATTAAATAAAATACAAAATGAGAAAGACAGCTTAGCTCTTTTATTATTATTATTAGTAGTAGTAGTAGTAGGAGGAGGAGGAGGAGGAGGAGGAGTACTGTTGGTCGTGTATATATGTGTATAAGAAGACTACGTCAAACTGTGCTTTCACTTGTTATTCAGTGTACCATTCTTGCTGTCCACCACATGTGGTCATCTGTAAAGCGATGCAACCGAGGTGTACTCTCGTAAGTATTTGGTTTTGACCTTTTTGAGCTTTGCTGAGAACGCATGCAGTCATTTTTCATCGTCACTAAGTTAGGCACTAAGCAAATTGGACTACTTTGACTGAACCAAAGTATACCAGG
Source organism: Margaritifera margaritifera (assembly GCA_029931535.1). Classification (NCBI taxonomy): domain Eukaryota; kingdom Metazoa; phylum Mollusca; class Bivalvia; order Unionida; family Margaritiferidae; genus Margaritifera; species Margaritifera margaritifera. Next base: position 756,389 of record JAQPZY010001042.1, read on the forward strand.
ATCTGACGATCATAACAATAGATACAGAATTTAAAATGTCGCTCAAAACAGGCGTTTTCTATTTGAAAAAAGTATAAAATGTATTGTCTTTCTCGTTAGCAGCTTACTTAGTATTGTCATAGTGAGCATTACTCAAATGAATAAAGTATTAACTATATTTAGTTTTGACACAATAAGCAAGGTATGAACTGTAGTTAGTATTGCCACAATGAAGAAGGTATAAACTGTATTTATTATTGCCACAATGAACAAGGTATAAACTGTATTTAGTATTGCCACAATGAACACGGTACAATTGTATTTAGTATTGCCACAGAGAACAATGTATCAAATGTATTTACTATTGCCACAATAAACAATGTATGAACTGTATTTAGTATTGCCACAATAAACAATGTATAAACTGTATTTAGGATTGCCACATTCCAAGTATTGCCACAATGATCAATGTATCAACTGTATTTCGGATTGCCAGATGGCAAGATACGAACCCACATACTACTAGTCGCGAGTCCAACACGATAACCACCAAGAATCCGATCAATAAAATGATGATGATGATGGTGGTGGGGATGATGTTTGTGGTGGTCATGAAAGGACACATTACCTACTTACTGATTAGCCTTTGTGTCATAAGTAGCTGCAGAACAGTGTCTTTACGACTGAATGCTAATATGAATAAATAAATGAATGAAAGAAGGAAGAAAGGACTGTATGAACAGAAGAAATAATTGAATGATTGGTCGAATCAACCAGTCAATAAAAATGGATATATATCTAGACAGAGTGTAGAGGCAAATCGGATCTCAAGAAGACACTCTATGCCGAATGGAGAGATAATTGTACTACCAGTATCCGCCGAATATCACCATGAACAATTGCAGAAATTACGGCTAGGATGGCACGAAACATTTATTCTTCGAAAATCCAACGATTTACAAGGCTTTTGACCAGTCAGCGTGGAGCACGCTTAGGACACATAGAACCTGTTGACTCAGACACTTTTCTCTATCTAGTACATGAAAGAATGTTAGAGTCACGATAGCAAAGTCCAAAGCTGGCTTCAAAATTGACTGATAAATCTGCAACTTAGATTTTCACTGTCGATAGATGGGGTAAGACTAAAATAAAATAAAATGCTTCCGTTTGGTATGGAGCCAAGTCGTTCTTATCTAAAATTTGGAGGTGTTGTTTGGCTGTGCATTTCACTATGAAATATTAATGACATGGAATGATGTTTACCATGGAATAATTGGGAAGGAGTCATTCATTATTTTGCTATGCCTTTTATTGTGGTTATGAAAGCAGTGTGGTGGAAGTGCACATGTAAAGTTAGTGTGAAATATGGTCCAAAACTATTGTTTTGATTGACCCAGAAATGGAATCATGACCCCAGTAGACTTTGATCAGCTGTTCTTTGCAATTATGCTGGGCAACAACTGACAAGTCTTGGTGTGTATAATGGACTATAATGGCACTTTCACCCCTAGCAATCCTAGTGTGATTGGAATGTTGGTCTGAGTTCAGCTTGGAGAAATGCATGTAGGTGATATATAGTAAAATTAATGGCCGTCTGACCCAAATACTTAAGAAAAGCATCCAATTCAAACATTATTGTATATATGCTTTTATTTGGAGAAATACCGTATCTTGAAATACCGTATCAAGATAACGTTACATGTGCAGCCACGCAATTGTTTTCTCATAACGAAAATGAATAAAGATACTAATTTTCTTCCCTTAAGTATGTTGTTTATTCATTTCTAACGCAACCATTTTAAATATAAAATGAAACATTTATTTATATGTAAATCTGACACCCTTATTCATGATGAGCCCCGGAGGTTTCTGTTTTGGGTGCTTGTTTAAACATATTTTATTGCCATAAACATTGACAAATAGGGCCTTTCTACAAGTTCTCACAACTTAGATTAAGCCCTTCCCTTATCACGTATTAGATATTTACATGGATAGCACACAAAACTAACATGGTTTTATACAATTATATTTAAGTATACACGATTCCGATAAAATAGGTAAAGAGAGAGAGAGAGAGAGAGAGTTTACATGAATGAAGTCATAAATAAATACATTAATGACGGTGTTATATATTGGACAAGAGTACATACACTAAAATAATAAAAATGAAGAAGATAATATCTTTTTTATCAATATGGCTGTAATTAGTTGAGTGGAGAAATCAAATTTTGAATACTCATTAACTATACAAAGCGTTTCGTGTCTTTAATATATGTTTGTAATAAGTCCATGCGCGAATATTAACATTCTCAATAGAATCATATGATCCATATAAGAAATATTTGTATTTGTTAGTATATAGAGATGACTTAGACTTTTAACCAATTTCATACACAGTTGTATAGAGTATTTGCAAATAAAATACGCAATGATATGCATTTTCAATATCTTCTCTACAAGCGCAAAGTGGATTGTCTCTCAATACTTCTGAAGATGGAACATTTACTTTCACCTTTTATTGAAACTGGGAGTAAATCCCAAGAATGAATAGAACAGCATAAGAATGATCTTCCGCTTATTTTGAGTCTATCATTTTTTCGAATAAAATTATGACTATTCCTAAGATTATACATTCTTGTCTCACCAACCAGTGGTGGTAGAAGGTCAGCAAGATAAGAAGGAAAGACTCCATAATCAATTTGATGAAAGAAACACAATTTATGAAATTTTCGTCTATCTGCTAAGGTAGGCCAACCAGTTTCTTCATAAATCTTAAGACACGATACACTTCTAGTAAGACCAGTCATAGCAGTTTCTTCCTGCTTGTTCTTTAATGTAAGAGAGTCTTAAGCCGAACATCCATTTCACACAAAATATATCCTTTCGAACATTTTCCTGCTAAATTTACATTTAAATATTTTCAGGGCAGTTATCATTTTGTGAGGTCGACTGAAATATGTTATCAGAATGTTTCGTCCAGTTGCTTAGACTACTAAAAGTTAGGCCAAGCTGTTCATGATAGTCTGGGTTGGATTAAAGTCCACTAACTTTGAGCAATTGTCAAGTGTTTATAAATCTGTATTCAGTATATATTCAATTTTGTAAGTATCATTTGATGAATACGCCAGAAAGATATCATCAACAAAGAGTCTCGTTACACTCAACAGGTTGTCACCTATATTATAAATATGCACAGTAAATAGTAATCGACCTAAAACAGAGCTCTGTTGTACGCCTGCCGTAACATTTTGGCTTTGATTAGACTCTTTGCAGCTAACTTTAGAATGGCAATCCCTAATGTATATCTGAAATAGTATCCTTCCACCAAATTAGCAAGTATTCCACTCAGAGTAACACTATTTTACGGAGAAGTGTGTATTTTACTGATACATTATTTTCGTCTATTCGAAAGGTTATAGGCCTTTTACCGCAAATGGTACTCAGTTTGTAGGCTAATCAGTGCAACCAGTCTACAAGTGGATTCTTGAATTTCACTGATCATTTTATTGGAGAAGATAGTTTTTCAATCTGGATTACGTAATATTGTATACATTTATATTATTATGTATATATTGTTTGTCAAAAGCATTTACCTAAAAGCATATAGTCAAAATAAATAGCTGTACAATACGTATATATATATATATATATATATATATATATATATATATATATATATATATATATATATCTATATATATATATCTAGATATACAAACACACACTAGTCAGCTAGTTAGATATTTATCTAAGAATAATTTATTTTTGTTTATGCAATCCGTCGTAAAAAAAAGTGGATTTTCCAAGATACAATTTTTATTGTTTTTCACTCAATATGTTTTTATTTAATAGACATGGATAACATTATGACCAATAAATATCATCAGCAGTGTTAGCAATCGCTTGGTGCAGTGGAATGATGTTAATATGTAACGAAAGAATAGCACGTTCGAATCCCGTTATGAACTTTTTTTATTTCATTTTATTCCACAGTATGTGCTTCCTTTCCTTGAATTAGGAAAGAGAACTATTTTACTATTCATACTTTTTGTGCGAATGTACAAAAAGCGCATCAGGACATAAACGGTAAACAGCTGACATTACCCTAAGAAATCTGCTTTTTATTTCTGTTATAGAATTTAGCTAGTCAACAAGTTTGAGCATAAAATAAAAAATAAAATGTCATTGTTCCGAGTAAATAACGGATATAGTACGTTCACCTACTTAATGAAATATATCCGTTATGCACTTGATACAACCAAACAACATCTATTTATTCCATTGAAATATGCTAATTTGATGTAAAGTATGGTTAGTAATTCTACAACAAAACATTATACATATATACATAGATATATATGTGTAAGCATTTTGAATCCTTCAAAACTCACCTTTAAGGTCTTGTCATTTTTTTTTCTTAATGTTCTGATTATTTGCCTGGAGTACAAATATATTTTCTATAATAATTAATAGTTTTCAACGCTTCAATAAAATGTGATATTTTAGTCTCAGGTTAGCATTAGCATTATGTATCTTTAATAATTAGAATACAATGGCTAATTGGTAGCTTTCCTGGTATATTGCGTACACCAAATAAATACATATTGGGCTGTACGTCTAGTTCAGTGTGATAAAGATGAGAAAGGAAATATTTAAACTAGATCCGTGTTGCTTTGACATGACTACAATCGTAGAAAAAAAAGGAATATTAGTCTGCTTTATTTGATTATAGAAAGCCGAAAATTACATTTCATCAGTTTACTCTTAATGTATAGAATTCTATGGATAATTTTAAATTGCAATAATTAAGAACTGGCATAATCCCTTGCTTATAAAGGCATCATCTAAAGCTCTCTCAACCAGTTCTATAAACGCTTCTGAAATTCTTTCTTTCTCTTGTGGAGCTTTAATGAAATGTTTCTATTTATTTGATACTGCGTTTAAACTCCATTGACTTGTACATAATTGGAATTTATATAACATTGTTGTTGAATTTTATATTTTCAACATTTTCAATTTTGTCATGTACTAGGTCATTAAAAATATTCTATATTCGATTCAATTGTGATAGAAAATGGACTGTTTATTAATGTGGATATCTTTGTTTAACCATACAAATTTTGATTATAGATCTTCAAAAGTATTCTGAGCGGTTACCACATGATTAAATTTTTATATCCATCCCTTTTTATGAACCAAAAATATCTTCCTTGATCCTTTCGTTTGTCTAGAAGGAATGTTTTCCAAGGTGAATTATTATGAGTGTCAAGCAATTTCTTACATAAAGATATGACATTTGATCTAAAGCCTGAATGGTTTCAGAAGAAGGTTTGCATTACTGTAAGATATGACATTTGATCTAAAGCCTGAATGGTTTCAGAAGAAGGTTTGCATTACTGTAAGATATGACATTTGACCTAAAGCCTGAATGGTTTCAGAAGAAGGTTTGCATTACTGTAAGATATGACATTTGATCTAAAGCCTGAATGGTTTCAGAAGAAGGTTTGCATTACTGTAAGACATGACATTTGATCTAAAGCCTGAATGGTTTCAGAAGAAGGTTTGCATTACTGTAAGATATGACATTTGATCTAAAGCCTGAATGGTTTCAGAAGAAGGTTTGCATTACTGTAAGATATGACATTTGACCTAAAGCCTGAATGGTTTCAGAAGAAGGTTTGCATTACTGTAAGATATGACATTTGATCTAAAGCCTGAATGGTTTCAGAAGAAGGTTTGCATTACTGTAAGATATGACATTTGATCTAAAGCCTGAATGGTTTCAGAAGAAGGTTTGCATTACTGTAATTCGCATAAACAGACTTGCTCATATATTTGTAACTAAAGAAGGATGCAGATCTACACAAAGGTAGATGTTTCGTTCACATCCGTTGCCTTTGTGCAATTAACTTTACTCTTGCTCGTCTTCGTGTACGCAGTAGTAAGGGTGACTGTGGCACGCTTTGGCAGAAATTTCAGAATAATATCGAGGAACATGGATTTCAGCTCGTTCCTGAAGTGTCCGTTCATAATTATATAGACCCAAAAGTTAGCTTGAAAAGTCAGTAACAAGGTAATCTCATATATGAAATGGAAGAGACGATTTTCTCTTAGTGCAAGGATTTCTAGGTCACTATGTGTTTTTATTACAGTCACCAGTAGGAAAATGCCGTATGGGATTTCTGAAATCAGAAAGATGATAGCAATGCAGACAACAATAATGGAGGTTCTCCTATTTTGTTGGTCCCTCTCTCGGCTTCCTTCAGACTTGAATGACCTTCTGCGAATATTTTGATGAAGCACCTTTTGGATCATTAGGATTGTGAAGACAAGTACTAGCACGCATGGCAGTATATTCACCAGAAGCAAGGTTATCCACAAAAAGGCGCAAGATTCCATACAAGGACGTTCAATGGCCCATTGACAGTAGCCTTCTCTTTTGTCTGCTTTCTTCTTATTAAGATGGTATGTATGGATAACGAACGAACATATAGTAATGACTGCGACTGCGATCAAAATACGGTGAATTGTAAACCAAGATTTTGATTTGAATGGAAACCAGACACAGGAAAATCTTTGAAATTCAAGCAACACTGTCTGCCATATGGACATCGTGTGGAAAGCCTTGGATATATAAAACTTAGATATCATAAATGCTTCACACCAGCCTTCATTCAGAAGGACCCCTCCGTCCTTTCCACTGGTGAAGACATGAATATACGTAGGCAAGGTGACAAGTCCAGTTAGGGAGTCCGATATTGCGATGAAAAGAAGGATAAGGTTGGTTGCTATCCGCATGCTTTTACGGATGAAAACGGCTACGGTTAGCATATTTCCAAAGACAATTAGAATAACCAGGAAAATCCAGAAGTTGATGTAGATCTTTTCTTCAAAATCATGCAATTCATAAAAAAAATCTGAATAGTAGTATTCGTTCATTGAATTTGAATCATTGTCGTCCTGGCTATCATTTACCGTAGAATCTTCCGAAAAATTTAGCCTGGATGTGCTATTGTATAGAAGCATATCAAACCCCTCGTGGCTCTCAAAGTCACTATTTCTATGTGACATCTTGCTACGGATGTGAATCTTTTCCAACTCTGAAAGTATTTGAAATGGGTATATTTTCTATATTGTTAAAACAAGGTTTAATTCTAATCCGTACATACTTGATTGTATCACACATTTACACGATGACTATCTGTACCACGCATTTACATGATGACTATCACGTACTTACGTGACAGCTAATATATGTTTCTGTCTGTCTGTCTATCTATCTGTCTGTCTCTCTCTCTCTCTCTCTCTTAATATATATATATATATATATATATATATATATATATATATATATATATATATATATATATTGTAACCATTATGTTCGTATGTGATAAATAACCGGTACATACGTAATAGCTATCAAGTATGTACGTGATAAATAATAGGTATACATGACAACTAATAGGTACCTAAGTATATGGTAACCACTATATTCATATATTATACATAACAGGTATATATGTAAAAGCTGTCAAGCATGTACGTGATATCTAATACCAACATGATAGCTATTACATTGATAACACGTACGTGCGTTGATAATTGTCAGACATGTATTTGATAACTGGCAAATACAAAAGTGATAGACTTTGTTATAGTGCCAGCAATAAGATTTTATGTAATATTCTAACCTAAATTCTTGTCTCTATATCCATTTGTCTGCTTAAACTAATATATTAATATATATATATATATATATATATATATATATATATATATATATATATATATATATATATATATATAGATACAAACAATTTATAACGGCGCAAATTCAAAATGGTTTCCCAACATTTCGAACTACACAAGCTCTGTGTCAAAGGGAATAAGCACCTTACATATATACTTACATATATAAAACAAACATTAAACACAAACTCTAAGACATAATCTGGATTCCTACATGCTCGAATCACTAGGGGGAATTTACAACAAGAGATATAAAAGAAAATAATTACAAAATATTATATATATATATATATATATATATATATATATATATATATATATATATATATATAGAGAGAGAGAGAGAGAGAGAGAGAGAGAGAGAGAGAGAGAGAGAGAGACTGATGTACCATCTTCATTTTTCAGTAATTGTTGTAGTTGATACATGCTTGCTTTCTGTCAATAATAAGGATCAACATAAGATTTTCTAAGTGATGGGTATAGAGGACAGATTAGGACATAATTTTATTCATCTTCGACACCATTATTTACACAAAGTTCATTTTTCCTTTCGTGCCGTTCGTTTCCTACATATCTACAAGTTTAAATACTTAATGGGTGTGATGAAACCTTTAATTTTTTTAAAGCCTTTCTGTAGCTGGCATTAACAATTATTCTATGATAGGAAGCGGTTCCAAGATATCATATCTTTAAACAAATATGAAGTTTTCGAAATAACTGCAGAGCTCCAGTCAGAATAAAATATGTCTTTTAGTTTTTGTTAAAAGAGCGATAAAAAGGAGATATCTGGACTGAATTGCGGTAATATGAGACTTCTACAAAGCCTGAGATGAGTAGTATCTATCTCACATTAGAAAATTCCAGTTTTTATAATTCTTTCCTTCGCAATCGGTAAGCATAAATTGGAATATTTTTCGAAGAATACAAAAATTTTGTGTTTAGCAATTTGAACGAGTACTTAATGAGGCGCACACATCTATTTACATAAGATGGATATGGGCCCAACTCTCCATATACAAATATATTGTTGGAAGCAAGTTTAACATCTGGTAACCACTTCCAATAATTTCTATGTACCCGTTCTATATTTTTAGCTTTCAGAAATCCCCAAATTTCACAGCAATGAGACGACACTGGAGATACAAAAGAATCATATAAATCACACGTTATATGCACTGGATATTGTAGATTATTAGTATTATTCAAAAGTACGTTAATTGCTTTTACACCTTTGCCAGCAATAGTATCTGTAGCACATCGGAACGAGCCTCTGTTGGTAAAAACAAGTCCTAAATAATTTAAATTGTCCACAATGTCTTGAAATACGTCTCCATACTTAGATAAAACGTCTAGTCTTCTAACTCTTTTGTTAAAACTCATAACCTTTGTTTAATCAATAATTAGAAATATATTCCACCTTATACAGTATGCATGTAACTTATCTAAGGATACTTGTAGACCATCTGCTGTCTCTGAAAAATAACCGACCGTATCATCAGCAAACAACAAAAGATTTTAATATATTTCTTCTAAAATAATATCCGCCCCTATATTGGATTGTAATGCAATTTCCAGATCATTAATATAAGGAGAAAACAGAAATGGGGAGAGGCTTTCGCCTTGAAGAAGCCCAAGTGAACAATCAAAATAGACTGAGTGATAGCGTAAGTGCTTTACACTGCAATGAGCTGTAAATAGACCTTATTACCGTTAACATTTTCCCAGTCACTCCGCATTTTACTGCTTTTTGCCATAGACTTGTCCTTTCTACATAATCAAATACTTTTGTCAAATCAATAAGGCCACAAAAAAGCTTTTTCTTTTCATCGAGTAACATTTTCATAAATCTTTTTATATAAACATGACGTCTACTGTACTATTATTCTTTTTAAAACTAAATTGTGCTTTAGTAATAATATTATATTTTATGGCCCAAGAGGAGAGTGTTTGAGTTAACATGCTAGCGGAAACATCTCCTATGCAGCTAAGCAAAGTTATCCCTCTATAATTATTTGCATCGGATGAATCATCGTTTTAAAAATTGGTATAATAAAACACTCGTTAGCAACTTATTCAGTACTGTCACAATGAGCATTGGCCCTAGTGAACAAGGTATTAACTGTATTTAGTATTGCCACAATGAACAATGTATCAATTGTATTTAGTATTGCCACAATGAACAAGGTATAAACTGTATTTAGTATTGCCACAATGAGTAAGGCATAAACTGTATTTAGTATTGCCACAATGAGTAATGTATTAACTGTATTTATTATTGCCACAATGAACAAGCTATACACTGTATTTACTATTGCCACCACAACCATGTATTGTCTCAATGAACAATGTATGAACTATATTTGGTATTGCCACAATGAGCAAGATGTTAACTGTATTTAGTATTGCCACAATGAACAAGGTATAAACTGTATTTAGTATTTACACAATGAACAAGGTATAAACTGTATTTGCCACAATGAACAAGCTATACACTGTATTTACTATTGCCACCACAACAATGTATTGTCTCAATGAAGAATATATGAACTATATTTGGTATTGCCACAATGAGCAAGGTATTAACTGTGTTTAGTATGTCTGCAATAAACAAGTATTGTCTCAATGAACAATGTATTAACTGTATTTATCATTGCCACAACGAACAAAATATTAGCTGTATTTAGTATTTTTACCATTGACAATGTATCAGCTGTATTTAGTATTGCCAGATGGCAGGATACGAACCAACACCCTACTGGTCGCGAGTCCAACGCAACACAGTAGGTACTAAGTTACCAGGGATGTTAAAGAAGATTCCGAATAAGATGATGATGATGATGATGGTGTTTGTGGTAGTGATGAAATGTCACATTACTTACTTACTGATTAGCCTCTGTGTCTGAAGGAGCTGCAAAAAAGCAGTTTTACGACTGAATGCTAATATGCATAAACAAATGAGTGAAAAAAGAAAGAAAGGACTGTACGAACAGAAGAAATAATGGAATGATTGTTTGAATCAACCAATCTATAAACAAAGGGATGGAAATATAGAAATAAATCAATACTATCGTTCATTCGTGATCACAGTGATCTTACAGTTTCACTTTCACGGGCATCCTTAAACTAATATATTTTAATTAGAATTTTTGGGCATATAAGACAGTTTCTTTAAAATAGCGCCATGACAACTACTTTCCCATAGACAAGTTAACATTTTTTTCTTCTCAGTTTCCTGCTTTGTAAAGTACCAATGGTCTTGTATAATGATGTGGAGCATTAACCCGTATATCTTTTGGTTCACGCGCTTGCAATGTCTAGCACTTTATTCTCGTATGGGAAAACTACAACATGTATAAATTGGACTAAAAGAAAGTGTCCAAGATAGAATTCTTGTGTGAAGGACGAGAGAAATGCATCCATTTTGACCTAAGAATTACATGCATACTGTGACTATTAGGTAACAATTTCTCAATCGGATCTCAAGAGGCGCTCTATGTCGAGTGGAGAGACAATTGTACTACCGGTCTCCACCGAATATCACCATGAACACTTGCACAAATTAAGGCTAAGATACCATAACTCATTTACCTTTCGGAAATCGAGTGATTGACAGAGCTATTGACCAGTCAGCGCAGAGCACGTTTAGGCCACATAGAGCGAATACAGTAACATAACAGAATCATTTGACTCCGACACTTTTCTTTGTAGAGTACATGAAAGAATGTTAGTCACGATAGAAAAGGCAAACAGCTGGCTTCAGGACTGATTGAGGAACCAGCAACTGAGATAAATACCTAAGAACAGCATCCACTTTCAAACATTATATACATGCAATTTTTTTGGAGAAATACAATATTAAGATGACGTTATATGAATGTCACACAATTGTTTTCTTATAAAAATGACTAAAGATACTGATTTGTTCCCCAAGGTATGTTGTTTGTTCATATTTACCGCAACCTTTTCAATATAAATTGAATAAAATATTTCGGCCATTTAATTATATGTAAACCTGACACCCTTTATTGACAATAACCTCAGTCCTTTCTGCTTTGGGTGTTTGTTTAAGCATATTTATTTGTCATACACATTGACAAATTGGGTCGGTCTACAAGTTCTCACAACTTAGAATAAGCCCTTCTGTTACACTCGATTAGATTTACTTACATCGATAGCGGCACAAAACAATACACAAATCAAGGAAGGTAGAAGAGAGAGAGAGAGAGAGAGAGAGAGAGAGAGAGAGAGAGAGAGAGAGAGAGAGAGAGAGAGAGGAAGAGAGATTACATGAATGAAGTCATAAATGAATAAATTAATGATCGCGGTAGATATTGGACAAGAATACATACACCAAAATAAATACACAAGACACTCGATAGCTAAAAATGAAGAGTATCATGTCTTTCTTGATCAATACGACAGTAATTAATTGTTTGAAGCAATCAAATTGTGAATACACCTTAATTATATAAAGCGGTTGGAATTTGTAATATATGTTTGGAATAAGTAAAATAAGCGATTATTAACAATCGCAATAAAATCAGATGATCCATATAAGAAAGCATCTGTAGCCGTTGTTATATAGAGATGACTTAGACTTTGAACCAATTTCTTACGCTGTTCTACAGAGTACTTAAAATAAATTTGTAATTATATGCATTTTCTATATCTTCTCCATACGTGATTAGAATGTAAATCATTATATAAATCATTACAGTTATTTATAATTCTAGTATGCAGAATAAATACCAACAAAGAAATAGAGTTATTATAGACAGGCACTTATGTTGGGTTAGCTTCTATTTTATGTCAGAAGATGGAATATTACTTTAACCATTTATTGAATCTGGGAGTGAATTCCAGACAGGGATAGTGTAAGAATGAATTTCTACTTATTTCGAGTCAATCGTTAATTCTGATAAAATTATGCCTATTTCTAAGATTATACTTGTTTGTCTAACCAAGTAGTGGTAGTAGAAGGTCAGCAAGATAAGAATGAGAGATTCCGTATTCATGTTTATGAAAGTTACACAGTTTATGAAATTTTCGTCTATCTGCCAAGATAGGGCAACCAGACAACCAGTTTTTTCATAAATCCTTCAACACGATACACTTCTAGTAAGACAAATCACAATTTCTTCCTACTTCTTTACAACATCGTCAAATTCTAGCAATAGGCCGATGTATGTTAAATATATCCTTTCTAACGTTCTTCGGCTAAATTTATATTTAAGTGTTTTCAATGCATTTATCGTTTTATGAGGTCGACTGAAATATTTTATAAAATGTTTGGTCCATTTTGGTCCAAGATAATTATGATTTTCAACAAAGGAAAATAGCGTTTTTTTTTTATTTTAGTTTCGGACAACGGGCTCGAGATTACAAGAGAGTAATATTATCTCAGTTTGGGTTGGACTGAAGTCAACGAACCACAGCCTAGACCAATCTTCAATGGTTTGTAACTCTCTGTCTTCAGTACATATTCAATTTCGTTAATATCAATTGATGAATACGCCAGTGAGCTACACTCAAGAGGCTGTCACCTATATTATTAATATTCACAATAAAACATATTGGACCTAAAACAGAGTTCCGTGTAATGCCTGCCATAACATTGTAGCTTTGGTTAGGTTCTTTGCAGAAAACTCTAGAACGGCAATCCCTAATATCTATCTAAAATAGTATACCTTCCCAAAATTGTCAATTATTCTAGTCAGATTAACTATATGTTCCGGTAAAGTATGTAAAGTATGTATTTTACTGATAGATTCTATTCGTCATTTGAAAGGTTATACGATTTTCATCATAAATGATTCCGAGTTTACAAGCTATGCAACGCAAGCAGTCTACAGGAGGAGTATTTCATTTGACTCATTATTTTATTGACGATGATAACTTTGCACGACAATGTTTTTGTTACCTTTAGAAATATTTTGATGCAAGGAAACCGCCTATGACGGCTGCTGTAGAAATTTTTTTTTTTTTTTCATGAGGTTTAAATCTTCAAATCCAAGTAAATATGAAAAACAAATCACTTTTCAATCTTTATTACGTCTTTGCGTGTACCTATTAGGTCCTCCTACAATAGGTCTTTGTGTGTACCTATTAGGTCCTCCTACAATAGGTCTTTGTGTGTAACTTTTAGGTTCTCCTACAATAGGTCTTTGCGTGTAACTATTCCTACAATAGGTCTTTGTGTGTAACATTTAGGTCCTCCTGCAATAGGTCTTTGTGTGTAACTATTAGGTTCTCCTACAATAGGTTTTTCTGTGTAACTATTAGGTTCGTCTGCATTAAGTCGAAATTTTAAATAGTCAGACCTGTTTATTATAACATATTCCAAATTTTGCTGCTGAATTTCTTCCGTGATGGTATAACTTTTGTGGATTTATGGAAGTCTGTAAAAGAAACTTTTAAAATGTTCAAAATTTTTTAAATAATTCTTTTTCTTCTTGATATTTTTCAATGACGTGGTTTATAAGTCGTGGCGTGTCCATATCGGCTATTCCACATATTTCGTGGTACAATTCCTTATCATTTAGCATTTCATATATTTTGTATGCGTTAAGATCGGTGTGCATAAGTATAACAACTCCGCCGTTGTCAGCGTCTTTGATAATAATTGATTTGTCGTCCTACAAAGATTTAAAAGCGTGTCTGTCATTTTTTACAAGGTATATTTTGTTTTGTGATTACTTTCTGGTGGATATTCTCTTAAGGTTTAAATGACATCTTCTAAGTCTTTGTCTGAACTTTTAGTTAGATTCCATCCCGTTTTATTTCTAACCAAGGGCTTCTCTTTTCCTTCTTCATCCTCACTTGCGTAAATTTTTCGCTTAGTCTTAATTTAAGACTCAGTTCTTTTATGACTCTCCGTTGTTCTATTATATTTCTTTTAGGTGTAGGGGTGAATTTAAGACCTTTTATCAGTAAACTTATCTCATTGTCAGAGAGCTCTCTACTAGAGAAGTTTATTACTTTAAGATGAATTTCCTTGCCTCGCTGTGTTATGCTATTATAAAATTTGTCTACTCCCTGTCTGTCACACGCAGACATGGTTCCTTTCTGTCTATTAATTATGTGCCTCCTTCACCTCCATCTCTGTCGTATTGTCGTTTTTCTGAAAATAGAGTCTCTTTCAGTTTTACCTATGCATGTCATTCCATTGTTCTAATTGAATGATTATTTTTTCCATGAAAACGATCATTTCCTGGGTTTGGTGTGATCCTTATTTTGGTAATAATATGTTGAAGGTAGATTTTGTTAAACATTCCTCGATAATTCCCTATGTTGATAATTCTGGGGTCTAGTATGAACAGTTTTGCTGAGATCATAAATGCCTCACACTAGCTTTCATTCAGACCCACCCATCTATGATTTCCGCTGGTGAAGACATGTATATACGTGTGCAAGGTGACAAGTCCAGTGAGAGTCCGATATCGCTATGAAAGATGGATAAGGTTGGTAGGTGTCCACATATATTTTGGATACTTAAAGTTAAACAGGACGTGGATGGCAATTTTTAAAAAAATGTCATTTATACATTGATATATGTGAAATATGAAGCCTTTTGCATTGGGCACACGAAAAATAAACTAAGAAAGAGCATGCTAGTACATAGACAGCAAACAAGAACATAAGATCTCAAATCATCAAAAGTTAATAAACATCTACATTGCTGTTCAGGAGGAAACTTCAAAGTCCTTCCTTTGTATAAATTATTAACTGACAGTGACTATTTAAGAGAAGAAAAGGAACTTTACTTCATGCGCACTCTACAGCCAGACCTTCCTAGTTCCAACTAATTATTCAAGATTCATGAAAAATTAAAACGGGATGCTTTGCACATTTTATCAATACACAGCTACATTTTCATAACATGACCACAGGAAACCCATATTTGTTGTTTTAATCTGTATGCACCACTTTATACACTGACTCATTACATTGATGTACTTTCATAACAAACTGTTTATAGCCCAAATTGAATGAATTTCTGTCAATAATTTTTTTTTTGTGACTTAGTAAGGGACAATAGCTAAGACTCATAACATGTTAACCATATTTTTTAAATTAACAGCCCACCCGATGCCTGCTCATATTCTTTTAAAAGAGTATACATTAATATATAGAAGATGACTCGAGGTTAGAACATATGCAGCGAGCTTCTGGTGGGAAGTACAGAAAAGTGCGGAAAAGGTTGCATCGTGAATATTACAAAATTCACCTGCGAATGCTACGCAAAGGGGGAGGGGGGAAGGTGGAAGGGAGTGGCACACTTGTATGCACGAAGTGTGGCGTTTGGGTTAAGGTTAAAATTGCCCGCTGCAAGTGATTTGATAGCGCGGCGTTATAGGCGATTCTTAAAAAAGAGGTCTCGTTTGACCACGAGTACAACGCCTCGAGCCGAGTAGACGGGTATAGAGATACATTGATACCCCAATAAACCTACAGGATTACCTAAGTATAAATTTCGACACACAGTTTATTAACATGGATCCATTTAGGCCGTTCTTTCCGCTGGGCCGAACACTACCTATGGGCCATGGGAGCAACATGCAGAAATTTGGTAACGTCGATTGGGCGCTATTGGGGGGAAGGGGGGATGAGGTTGTATTATCGGGTGGAGTTCCATCCACACAGAACCCACCAGGGAAATGCTACTCTTTTTCCTTCTCAATAATGATAAAGAATGGGAAAAGGAGGTCGGGGACGAAGACCCTTACTGGAGCGGCCGCTTCACATGGCCCGTCCGCAGAGCCAAGTAACACGCCAGCCCGCGCGGTGTTGGTGCCCTTTAGACCTGTCTTCCCACCAATTCAGTAATGAGTGGCGGAAGCTCCTACAAATATTTACACCCACCCCAGGTGGAGGTGGGATCCAAAAGCAACAGTTTAAGCTCCTAAAAATGTGGGTCCACCCTTGGTGGCGGAAGTTGGCCCAAACTGGCATTTTGAGGTTCCTACCCCACATTTGGGGTGGAGACATAATACCTATTTTGCATCTAATATATCTGCCCTTACATAATATATAGTCTCAACATTTAATTACTTCCCCTTCTCTCTCTCTCTCTCTCTCTCTCTCTCTCTCTCTCTCTCTCTCTCTCTCTCTCTCTCTCTCTACAGATAGAACAGATGATAAAATGTCCCTGCACTATGCTAATTTCAAATAATTTTCACTTGAATCATATAAGTTGTCATTAACTAAATTTGCCATCACCTGGTTCTATTGTATATCCAGTGTCAGCTAAACCATTGCCAAAATAACTTATAAATTCTACCGCAAACGATAAAAAAGCCCCAAACAAACACCTAAACAAAGAATATAAACGTAGATATCTTCTGTATACTAAAGAACATACAAATAGTAACATGTTTCTAATATTACGGAATCATTTCGTGCCTTACCTTGTCTGTTGAGTTGTGGTCTCGCAAAATGCAGTATCTTTGTTAAAATAATTTTCCAACTGTCTCACGTTTAGAACTGCGTTTACTTATGTTTAATACGCGAAGTTATATGCCTGAGATATAATTGAAGTGACAAACACGCCCTTTGTCTTTCTATCAGTAGTTAAGGGAGCCAGTACATAATAAGGCCATTATAACCACAAGGAAAAGTTAACATTCGGGGTCACTATAGCCACAAGAGTAATTTTAGGGGGGGGGGAGTGAGGTCAGTATGTCCACGAGGGAAAATTAACATTGGGATCTAGCACACTTAATGACTTTATGTGCAACTGACATAACGTGGAAAGTATCACGCTGACTCATATTACTTCCAGGCAGTACTAATGGAGTACCTACCTATTATTAGAGCATATTTTCCTCTTTTTTTTTGTAGTGGTGATCTTAAGCTTGGATGTATGCATTATTGGTAATTTTAAAGGAAATTATTTATTCTTAAGAATATGAGTATTATTGGTGTGGTTGTCTGTATGCGTATTAGCCACAGTGCACACTGAATCCATTGATGCTGTCGAGCAGACGAGTGACCGATGGCACGTTGCTTTATTAACGTTTGTGTAAGAAGATAGTTTTGATTAACGAATGATTTGTTTTGGTATTTGAACACACCAGAAGGCATTGTACTGAAATAAATATTCTGGAGAAAACACATTCACAATATAATCTTAACTATAAGACAATATGATTAATCACTGCTACGTTATTACAAGTGCATACCAATTTTAGGGAGCCGTTATACCAGCCCAGGCCAGGCCATATCAGCTGCAAAGGTGTGTAATTGGAAAAGGCACTTAATTCCGATTTCCTCAGCATAATGTAGCTAAAAATTTGTTAACAGGGCCATTTAAACAACAACAAAAAAACCATACCCATTTTAACTAGTTTCATGTCATATATATTTGTGACATGATATTCAAACACTTGAATTTCACATACTGCTCGTGTTAAAAATAACTACTAATGTAGTTATAACGCGTAAAATATCGAATTACATAAGTAATGAGTTTGAAAGCTTTGTATAATGCACCTAAGCAGAAGACAGAATTTTCATATTTTATATTATGTGTCACTAACAACTGATCACGTTAGAATTAAACATAATAACTAGAGATGAGTCGAACAAATGAATAAAGTTCCAACGTTTACATGTGTAATTGGTTTAATTTATTTTACTGCCAGGAAACATTTACAAAATTGGTAAACGTGCAAACGGACGTGCTTGGTTCCAGAAAGCATGTATATTCTAACACTGCTATGGTAAAAACGATTATTTTAATCCCTGCAATTGCATTTCACTCTTTAGCAGTTCAAGACATACAATTACCTTGGGGTGGCAATATAAAACTTTTATTTAATTGTACTTACCTATAAGTAAACCACAGTTCCCAGTACCATTTCCCAGCGCGAAGGACTTCAAGTTCTGCCTTAAAATGTATGTACCCTTGGTAGCCATTCACACAGACGGATATGCTGGAAACAAAATATATTGAAAATATGATTTAATTCCTTGCTCATGCTGCTAATGTCTATTAAATGTTCATTGTAACCAGTCATGCTATACTTTCAGCTATATAAAAACCAACCTGGAAGAAATCTGGCATATATAGCCAACAATGGCAGCTAAGAGATTCACAGTGCGCACCAATGATGAAATTTTGACCAGAAGAGTTGGGTTCATGAAGTAATAAATTCATTACATTTTAGTTTATCAGGATGATCGGAATTTTAGGACCGTCTCAGATCCCCTACACCTTCGACTCAGGGTTTATTGGGTTCAAGAAGGTCACAACATTATGTAAACCCCAGTAAATTAACATGTAACGAATATTACCATGTTTATTAAAATCTGATCAGAAATAATGTCTTAAAGTGTTGACAAGCTCAGCCAGTCAGATGTAATATTACAGCATTAATATGCTTAGCTCACAATCATAACTGTAATAATCCGAGATCTTGATAATTTTTCCTATTTACCCTATTTTATTAAAATCATATCAGAAATACAGTCTCTACAATAGTAAAAAGCTTAATCAATCACATGCAAGATCACCCCATTAATATGTGTGGATCCTACTCATTGTCAAACCCATGAAAGATCTTCATCATATAAGCTCTATATTTCCATTCCAAGTATGATCACAATTGGATCAGAAAGTTTGATGAGGTAAATCAGACTGGCATAGACGAGCGTTTAAAAATGATTACTGTTCATTTTGGCCCTTATGCTACAGACTATGTTTGTTCGATCTCTGTAAAGAATTGTAAATGTTATATTTATCAGGTTTTTTTTCAAAACGTAATAAATGCATGGAAAAAGAACACGTACATAATAAGAGGCTGCCCCACATTTTGCTTTGATTCATCAGCTCCAATGAAGTAAAAAATATTGAACATAGGTCACATTGACTTATTGTTCATGATCTTAATACCAAGACAAATCTACATATTAAGTTGCATGATATGGCATACAAGAAATGGTGCTTTGGAAACTGACTATAATATCATAATTAACAACTGACAAAGAATAACTGTACTAGATGCCCACTACTAATTTGTAAAGGTGCCTGGCATACTAAAAATTTTGGTTATAGATGAAAGACCCATTGCTCTACTTGCATTTTTGATTATATTGAAGGCATTTAATTACATTTTTGATTACACTGAATACAATTAGGTGTGTGAACAAGACATAACAGGTAACTAAAGATGGCTCAATTTGTACTTGAAGCTGTTAGTTTCCAATTATGAGTATGATTCCCTGACATTACCAACAATTTTCAAGATGGCCGACAACATGACAATGTTGGATGTCAATTGTTTGTTTTTGTTGGTTTTTCCGGCACTTTGAAGACATTGTTGGCTATATCATGCCAATGAAATCGAAGCTAAGTGCCTTTCCAAAGAACACATCGAGGCAGTCAACCTGGGCTGGCTTGGGTGGATATCGAGCCCGCGTCCCTTGGATTACGACTTTTATGCTCTGCCAACTGAACTGCTATAGGCACCATTTTCATCTGCAACAATCTACATGTCATAAGATTTCTTTTAGTGGACACTCTATTGATATGACCACCCATTCAGGAAGAACGGCAATAATAATAGCTGTCATATTGGGTGTCCATAGGGCACCATTTTCATTTAGAACCAACCTGACCTCAATATGAAACTGTGTGCCAAGTTTCATGACTTTCCTGAGCAGTTTAGGAGTAACAATAACAAACAACTAATGGATGACGGACAACGAATTAACACATAAGCTCTTCCAGCCTCTATTGTTTGTTTTTTTACCAGTAGTGCAAAGGGTACAATCTGGAATTGTGTTTGTAGAACATATATGTCCCCAATGCAAACCTACAAATAAAGTAAAAGAAAATCACAAAGTTGGAAGATTATGAAAGTTTGCTATAATGGCATGAAAATCTAGTCTTTCCATCTGCATAAGCATCCAAACATGCATACCAATTTTCATTTGTTTACGTCATGGTAGTCATGGTAGCAAGGTATTTGTCCAATCAAACTTTTAAGTCCCAATACTTCAAAATTAAAAAAATAAAAACTTGTAATGGCTTTAAAATCGATTCAGCTAATTTACAATGAGTACAATTACTCCTTTTGCTTGATGGTGCTAACAAGGTTCTTTGTCAAAGCAATGAAATCCAAAGGTTTCAAAATGTGTAAAAACAAAAAACAAAACAAAAGCCCCGAAAACTTGTTGTAATAGACGAATACTCTAATCAGAACATTTACATAGGATCTAAATAAAAAAGTGACACAGTTTGTGTTCATAAGTATGATCAAATATATGTATACATCAAACATGACAAATAAGCAGAATCTTAGAATAGATTGCGTTTGTCAAACACAAATCCCCATACTCCATTACGTTGTCAACCCTACCCCCCCCCTCCTAAAGGTAAGTATTGAACTGAAAATCATTTTGTGATAGTGTTCAAGCCATATATTTCTTACGGGGTGGAGTAGGGTGTAAGGTAAAGTCACTGCTTGCCGTAAGGTCACATTCTTGTGAGAAGGGGCCTTTTGTAGAGAGTTTCGATGTGATAGTGATATCTATAATTTCATAATGAAATATTCCGTTTATATTTTCTTCTCAGATTCTAATCAATCAAGTATAATTGATAAGGGCAAGAAGCAATGTGGACAGATATATTTTTCCCTTAATAAATTAAATGATATCATGTCAGCAGTATACATGCAAAATAACATTAATTATAAGAGAATAATAATATTTATTAGGGAACAAAGAAAATATTCTAGCTCTAATTAAATTCCACCATACACGGTGATTTAATAAAAAGATCCCCGTTTCAATGTAACTTGTTATATTCTACCAAATAAGCGCCCCCCTCCGCCATTAAAAAATGTGGTGAAACATTTCAGACAGTTGGCTTAAATACCTTCCGAAAGGATTGATTTAATCTTGCGAAGTATGCGTTTTATGAGTAGATTGCTTCAGATTTTGTGTTTGCCGAATTTTTACGGTGTATGTATATGCTCTGATATGCATAGTGCAGGACATCCCAAAATAGAAGGTCTCAACCCAATGAAACTCCTATGTGCACTGTAAACACTGTCCAAACCATGTACTTCTTGCATTTGTACATTTGTTACATGCATAATTCAGGACTTAAAATTAGAATTGGTTTTACTAACTCACATGATCACCAAAATAAATTTTGCACTGATCTTATCTAAATTTTACTGATCTTGCTAAAATCAAACAGAATCCAGTTCAGTTTCTAATTCAGCATTTATTACTCAATAACATTAACTCAAAACATTAACAACTGTATTTCACCAACAAGACTAATGAATGACATAACCCGAGCATTTTCGTATTTCTCAGAATATTCAGTGCAGAAAGTGCACAACATCTTCTGGGTCATACTTCAGCCATTTGTGTTCATTTTTCCAGTATTTTGCTACTTTCTTAGTCTCTTCTCTTGATTATATATGCAACTGCTCTCTCTCTCTCTCTTTCTCTCATCATCATCATTATCTAACTTCTGCCGTTTCGGTGGCTGCTGTGCACCTTTCGAATACTTCCACATGCTTTGACTGTTTATCAACAACGATATAAATATTAAAACACATTGTTCGGTATGATTCTGGATTATTTATTGAGTCATTTGTTATCATCAGTAATGAAACCAGTGCTTGTGGGCAGTACAACAGGCTAGTTCCACGTGCGCAATGACTGTTTTGACAATAATCACAGTAATTTACTTGATGAGTGGATGGGTGGTTTAACATCTGTCCATTTGAAGTGCAGGATGTTAGTAGGTACTCATTTAACACAATAAACAGATCAATTAACCATTAAATGTTATTCCGATTCACGACCACTGCTTAACTGTTATGATTGTGACCCCATAGTTTTCACTTCTCCAAACGGATTAGTGACGGCTTGGGTTTAGTGATACATCGGCAAAATCACTAACCGTGGTATAGCGGATTAGCGTTTTCTTCAAGCCCTATGCATTAGATGTGTGGGTTGGAATTGGAGTAGAGAGCCTCTAAGAACGACAGTTTACCTCAAGTATTTACCTCTAATACAAGTACAACTACATCCTGAAGATCAAACATAAAATAGCTAGGAAAAGTTGTACAATATCAAAAGTAACCATTCGCATTTGGCAGAAAGTATTATTTACTCAAAAATATCAATTATGCTGTCAAAGATTTATACTATGATAATATTGCACAAACAGTCACAAACACCAAAAAAAGAAAAATAATTTTAAAAGTGACGTGGCTCTTATGTATCTTTTTTTCTTTTTTTTATCAAATCTCAATTGCCTTGGTTCTATATTTTCTGTATATTGATTGAAGCAATATTATATATCATACACCCAAGTACATATACAGCTTCTCGTTAATTATTCATTCCACGTCAAAGCGAGGCTGTCCACAGGGCTGTGTATCAGGTAATATGGCAGGTAGT
The DNA here is from genome assembly GCA_029931535.1 of Margaritifera margaritifera. Classification (NCBI taxonomy): domain Eukaryota; kingdom Metazoa; phylum Mollusca; class Bivalvia; order Unionida; family Margaritiferidae; genus Margaritifera; species Margaritifera margaritifera. The sequence goes on from JAQPZY010001042.1 coordinate 779,546, forward strand.
GATAAACGGTGACAGCATCCATTTTGTAAAAAAAAGAATTTTATTTTAAAATATGCTTTCCTGGAAGAGCTGTTGTGTGCCGGAAAGGAGATTATTGAATGGTTGTGCTTTGCAGGTTTTATGATTTTCAAGCTGGGAAAGTCAACATTTTTCATTTGGCATGACACGGTTGCACTATAGGTGTAGATTCTTGCAACAACATCTGTGAAAGGGTAAGGTTTATAGTTGCATCGTTTTTTGTTTTGTTTTTTTCGTTTTTTTTCTGTAACATTTAAAAGGTTTATACACCGAATATTTATGCTTCAACACTTTTTATTGAATGTGAATGTGGCAAAAACAAGAAGCTAAGTTTATTTAATGTAGATTTGGAAGAAGAAAAAAAACAAGCTATAAATATTCTCCTTGCAACTTGTGAACTTTGATCAAAAATACGCTTCCAGACCAGACAGTTTGCAGTAACTCACTTTGATCTTGAAGTTAAGCTCAGGCGAGGGCATACACATGCCATTTGATTTTTAATCCAAGTAGAATCTGATTTGCAATCAATTATGCAAGCAATTCAAGTTTGAAAACAATTTACACAACAAGTTTAACTAAACAGGCATGTGGAAAATGACTGCTAATATTGCAGTTCAAGAAGGCAGATAGAACCGACGAAAGGGACAGAGGGGTGGTGTGGGGTGCGGTGCCCCTATATTTCTATCTGGAACACTGGTGATCTATTGCAATATTGAATGAAATATTGCAAGATTTCTGCATTAAAGGGGTGAAACGATGCATCAGTGCCGCATATCGATGCGTATTGCGGCACACACCCTACAATACGATATATTATCGATACAACACATATCAACTTGAACGACTTGGCTTCTTTAGAAGGATTGCTATTTGTAGGATGGTGCTGTTTGATCTGTGTAGAGATATTGGTTGCTATTGGTAGGGTGGTGCCGTTTGATCTGTGTCGAGATATTGGTTGCTATTGGTAGGGTGGTGCCGTTTGATCTGTGTCGAGATATTGGTTGCTATTGGTAGGGTGGTGCCGTTTGATCTGTCCGAGATATTGGTTGCTATTGGTAGGGTGGTGCCGTTTGATCTGTGTCAAGATATTGGTTGTGTTTCTAGTATGAAGATTACAGACTTACATAAACTTGTCATCGGTTCATATGCCATTCTCATTCTTGACAAGATAACAAAAATACTTCCAGACTACCTGCTAGCCATCAATGATTCTAATTTAACCTTTTTTGGCTATTAAAGTCTGCTCCATTTGATGGGATGCATGACTCGTCTTTCTCAATACGCCCTTTGTTTTGCATTGCATGAGTATTGTAAAAATGTCTTAATACCAGTCTCATGTCTTCACTAGAATTTGGAACTCATTACATTGTTATCGTCAAAACAGAAGGAATAGCGCAATAACCTCGTGCAAGGAAAGTTTTATCTACACCAAGTCTGAGTGACACACCAGAAGTTTAGACCTCCAAATACAATCCAAATAGACACGATAACTAAGCAACAGAGAAATTCTCGCAAAAGTGGCTATAAAATGATCAATAAAGTACTTCAATCGTACATGGGAACAAGTTTAGAATGTTTCATTTCGAACCGCCCGAATTAATAGCCCTGTGTTAATTTGTGGAAGGGGAGTGGGTGTTGTCAATAGTTTATCTTTTCTACTGCCAGAAATGAGTGTCTGTGCTTGTGACTGCTCTCTCTGATGAATACTCAATTTTAAAAAATAAAAAGACAAGTGACTATTCATTATTCAAGTAACTTGTATAGGGTAAGTACAATTTTGTGTCAATTCTTTACTTTTTGTATTGATGTGCGCATCGATAAGACAAAATTATTGATTTATCAATGAATAATTTTACCCCAACTGCATTATATGGAATTATGAAGAAGCGAGATAGTTCCTAATTTGTTGAAATTAAATGATTTCAAACATCAACAAATATAATTAAAATGACTGCTAACGCATAGCAAATTATTATTAGATTCTAAATTTCCTTGTTGGTACATTCATTGAAAAAGCCAGACTCAATTCAATTTAAGTAATTTGTGGTTCAATCAGAAACGTCAATGCTGTCTTCACATATTCTCCATTCTAAAATTCTGCAGACTCCTTTTTTCTAACATCGTATTTTTAGTAAGCGCTATTTCTGGAAATTCTTTTGTCTGGTCTGTACTGGATTTTGTTTTGTCACATCGGTATTTAGTATTGACCACTCGAAGTTCTTTGTAGTTCTTCCGTTTGACAATCAGAACTAATCGTTAATATATGAATTCATACATTAAACAAAATTTCTGACCTAACTTTTGTAAAGACTGTTATATAAACACAGAATTTGTGTTTTTACTGTTCATTATAATACTTTGCATTATAATACTATACATTGCTTAATATAGACCATCAAGAGAAACCTGTTTTCGCTGATACAAATCTATGTCATTCGTTATAATTATATATATAGCTGGTTTCAAATGGCATCCCGAATGGTACTTGGTACTACACCCCGATAACTTGGACACTATACTTTCATCTCATCTTGAAATGGCCAAGGACTTCATTCTGTTAAAATTGCTGCCATGTTGCCAAATGGTTCTGCAGGGGTGCGCAGGCTCCAACCTCCAAGATGAGTTCCGGTCAATACTTATTTCAATAATTTTTCTTGAACATGTTCTTTCATTTTATAACAAACTTTCTTTTTCTTGAAGACTCTTTAATTTATTATTAAAGACAAAATATGTGTTTGAAAATTAGGTCACAGACGACACTAGCACGTGATTATTTACGGAACGTCACCCTACATTGTTATATAAACTTCTAGCCACTCTTTCTCAAGTGCCACGCATTTAATTTACGAAAGCCTTGAAATGATGAATGAAGGGTGTATTCTATGAAGTACATTCGCTTGATAATCATGCAATTACGCCATATTTTCATATCACACCTCTGTTCTTCATTACCCCCCCATATTTACACATTTTCCCTTTTCAAAAAGTGGGGAGAATTTCTCCCCTAAATGTTCAGTTCAACATTACACCCTGATAGTAATCACATTAGTGAGAAAAAAAAGTCTCTTTATCCATTTTTCAGAACATTTGGTGAAATATATTGTTAGATGCAGCACCAATAATTATAGTCCGCTTCTGCTTCTCATCCATTATGAATCGTACCCTACCTTATATCTCTAAAAGTATTTACCTGGCATAATTACAATTTAGCAGAGAATTATTTATTCACTGCATAACTTAAAAATTTCAAACCATACCTTGCTCCATCCAAGCAAATGTTGGCAAGCAGACAACATGATCGTGAACAGCAACTGCAATGTGAAATCAATGTCATTTGCTTGGAGATGGCGCAGCTTAATGTACATGATGAGCTGCAGGAGTATCACGCAGACCCTCAGGTATGCAAAAGGAAAAGTCAGTACATATATACTATATAGAGTGTTGCACTTAGGATCCCAAGGACAGGGGACATTGTCTCCCCCACCCATCAAATCTAGGGTACGCACAACATTAAAGGGACCAAGGAAAATAGCAGTACGTAAAGTCTAGTAGTGCACACAAAAATTAATCTTACATGCTTTGACAGTTTTTCCACCTTAACTTTGTCGTCTGCACTATACTATCATATGTCCCATGGACACTAACATTATTGTTTTTTAATATGCATGCTTTGCTAAAGTACCTAATGTTTCAAATGAAATTATAGGTATCACTATGAAAGGAGTATATTACTGAAAAGGTGAAAGTAAGTGCTTAAGTGTATCAAAACCGAGGACTCCAGGATAGTATATTGTTTTCCAGAAGGCTTATGTCTATAACTTAAATATATCTAAAAATATGACTGCCTGTTAGACCCTACCAGCAGAGAAACTTCCTCTTTATGAAAATACATTTTGGCAATATTTAGTAACCCCCACCACCATCCTAAGAATTGGATCCTGTCCCTAGTTCAATCAGCTATAACCGCCAGTTAAAATTCGTACAAGGTCACAGTAAAGCACTCTCACCCATATTCTACAGGATATTGACCTGAAACGGTTCGACTTTACACCTTTGCCCAGCCAATTACTGCTATATCTTAGCCAAGGCAATTACTTTACTCTGAACAACAACTTTTGCTAAAAGCATCTATTCTCCATCCGGACACAGTTGCCGGTCTAGCAACATATTGGCCGTTATACCGCTACTTCCACTTTAAGCAGCTAAATTCAGGCTATTTCGAAAAATTTATTAGATCTAGTCTAGTAAGCTATAGTGTAAATTACTAATATTTAGAAGTTTAAACAAAACACTATATGATGTAACGTAAAGAAAATCACATTCCCACCAGCCGTAAAAAGTCAGAAGTTAATTCCTATTTAATAATTAAATGAGAGTTAAATCTAGGTGTTTCATAGTATGCTCAGTTATAAAAACAGGCAATCACTTTGATGTTGTTATTGTCACTTTCATGTTAATTCTTGAACATTTTTTAACTTCAATAATTTAATCACCAAAATTTTCTTTCACTGTTTGTATATACAGATGGAAGTTGTAACATCAGTAAATGTTATCATTCGTCTCTTGTTCTTTTCATTAGCATACTACAAAATATTATTATTCAACTTCCGCTAACACTGTATTATCCAGCAAGAAAATCTATTTTCTGTAGTGAAAGAGAGTAGTTACCTTCTCTGTTATCAATATGATATCTCAGTTCAGAGTTTGTCTTTGTGTTGCTCTCAAAATTATTTTCCTTGGTGATAATATTGATCATTTATTTGTTGACTGTTTCGATCTGATTTTCTCCTTTCCTTCCTTATATTTTGTATGTACGTCAATGCCAATGCTACCACCAATTAAAGCAGTTCCATCTTCTAACCATTTAAAAATTGCACATGCAAATATCATTATGTAAATCAAGTTTAATCTCTTTAACTTTATTAAATCTATCCATATTTTTTCATAAAGTATGGTAATTGAATATAATATTTTTTGTAAGTTCAGATACAAATATTGAAGCTTTATAACCAGTTTTAAACTCAAATCTATTCATTATATCAAATGTTAGGCAATATGCTGGTTGTGGCAACATGTTATGGAGATAAGATAATTCTATATATTATATTATTTATCAGTGCTTTTGTGAGGATGTTAGGCTTGTTGCTTGCTTGTTGTGGGATTAACGCCATTTTTCAGCACATGATAGGATATACATGGCGGCCAGTATATTTGGTGGAGGAAGAACCCGAGAAGAACCACTGATCCACGGGAAGCTACTGGCAAGCTTTCTCACATACCCACGTTGGCGGAGCCCGAAACTCGGACCCACGAGGATAGCGGTGAGATGCCACTCGGGGCCCCTGAAGATGTTAGGCAAGTTATTGGTTGTGCCAACATGTTATGTGTTAGTGGCGTGCCACAGGACTGGTGAAAGCGTCTAGTGTAGTAAGCTACTACCGCTGGTTAGCTCATCGCAAAAGAGAGCCGAGTGCGTAAGCCTCTTCTGCCAGTACATAGCCACAGTCAAGACTTCCGCAGTGCATCCTCGCGGCACCACACGAAGACTGTGTCTTTGCAGCCCCAGGCTAAGCTGCGGGGGATCTCGGAATAGACTTGATCACACAGGCATGATATGCAGGCCCACCAGCGAATGGACACACCCTGGAGTCCGTCAACCAAGCGCCAGCTATGGTTCAAATAGCACCCACTACCATGTGGGTTAGACTAGGGAGAGCCAAAGGTTAAGGGAGCTCACTCTGACAGAAAAACTAAAGTGGAGTCCCATTAGGCGGCTGTTGGACACTTTAGACACTTTCCAGCAACTGCTGCAACTACACAGGCACCAGACATATCGGCACACGCCTTTCCTCTGGACTCAGCATGCAAGGTCTAGAATGGGAGGGGGGATCAGATGCAGGCAGGTTAGAGACCCCATACATTTTCCCAGGCTTTGTAGTAAACCATGTAGAGAATACTTCATCCTTGCTCTCAACAGCATTTGTAGAACAATGGAGGCAACAGTTACGGGTTAAAAGTCCAACTCGATGGGAGTAGAGCACGGGCACTACAGTTGCCTCCGACGGTGGGAAGGATCATTACATTATACTAGAGCTTCTTCTTAACAAGCAGACGGCAACAGTGTACCCAGCAAAAGGTAAAGCAAACTTTGCCAGCATGGAAGCTGGAACGCCAGGACTGTCTGTCCTGAAATGACTAACGACCTTCAAGCCACAGAGGATGTCAACAAATCAGTACTGACTGACCGCAAGCTGCATAAATTGAACATCAGCATCGCAGATCTCCAGTAAACAGTATTGAGACCAACTACGCCTTCCACTGGCATTGAAAGAGCGCTGATGAACACAGTGAACATAGAGTGTGTTTTGCAGTCAGCAACGCATTGAAATGGTCTGTATGTAAAATAGTTGTTTTCTGTGTAACATACAATCAAACCTGTCCTAATGGTCACCTTTACTCAACGGTCACCTATTCACTACGGCCATTCTAATTTCCCCCCAGCAAATGTCGTATGTATGTAACGGTCACCTGCCTTCTGCGGTCTTCGTCCATGTTTCCTAATCAAACAATGGTTTCTCCCTGCCTTAAACGGTCACTGGCGGTATCTACAGTGACCGCTCAGTCTATGCAAACTGACTTTTTGCTTCATGAGGAAGACATTGTTTAGATAAAGGAATATCATGTGAATCGATGTGAAAACATTTCTTATCCCACTTGTTCTCGTACTCCAGTCACGTTGACAGTGTAAGTCAAAGGTGTCCATATGTCAAGTTCAAAAGGGGGGGGGGCGGTTTTTATCATTATGAAGAGGGTCGAAGCAATTCGTTTGATGGGTGGTGGGAAAAGTAGTCGTGTTATCGCAACAGAAATGTGCCAGTGGTAACAGGTATAGCTCGATATATTCATCTATTAGCCTGTGAATTAAAGCTATCTCTGAAGAAAAAGTTTGTCTTTGACAAGAGATACGAGTTACATCATTTTCATTAGGGTCAGGGATCATTCATTATTTCAAACTTGTCTGTAAAGTCAGGCGAAGTTTCGGTTCATGGGTCAAACAGAATAGTTATATACGGCTTCTTTTGATTTCCTATTCGTCACAGGCCTCTCACATAAGCGGACTGTCTTTTGATCTGGGCGAGTCCATATCTTATTTTTAAAATAGGAACAGCTGTTTCCAAGTGAAACTTATACAAGTTGGCCGACGAAAGAGTCAGTCCTCTTTTTAAAGTCATATGTAAGCTGTAAGTCAGTAATAAAATTATTGTTTTGTCATGGTGCACAAAACAAACTAAGATCGGTAATTATTTTAAATCAGTGATGGTGTAATTTATAGGATGGATTAAAGTGAGCATGATACAGTATTCTTGTGTGGAAGATACATTTGGGAGAGAACAATATGTACGCGTATTTTATGATATTGTTGAATAGTGCATATTAAACGATCTTGATAATGACGTAATGACAATAATAATAATAATAATAATAACAATAACGATAATGATATTCGGTGCACGGTATTTGTTCCAAAACAAATTTTAAAAAGTGAACCTGTGTCCACAGGTCATCTATTGTTCTAGCTTATAAGTTAATACCCTAATAGTGTAGCTTATAAGTTAGAACCCTAATAGTGTACTAAGTTTTACTTTAAAAAGTGATGTGCTCAGGGTCGGCTTGCTTCGCTCACCATATAAGGACCAAGAGTGAATAAAGTTTCAAATTTTTATAAAATATGTTAAAACCTCAGAGCTGGTGGCAAATACAAGCTCTCTGTGTTATTTATTCTGGTTTTGGGGTTAAAACGTTAGTAGTATCTGAATTAAAGAATGACTTTGTGGGCTCGAAAGCGGTTGGACCTAATAATATATGTCTTAAGGATTATAACCTCTTGGACTAATGGTTATTTCATTTATTTGTTTATTTTTATTTTTATTTTTTATTTATTTAATGTGAAGGCCTGAACGCATAGAAGCAAAAGTTTGTTTTAATCGCGTGGTTGTTGGTTTTTAAAACAAATGAAGAAAAGAAATGAATTGGCAGTGGCCTTGGGATCATGTTGTTTGTTTGTTTTTGTTTTGTGTGGGTGGGTGCTTGAGTGTTAGCATCTGAAATGAAAGCAAAGTTATTTGCGTCGGGGCCAGGACGCATATGGTATAAAAAATCTATTATTGTGTAGGGTGTTCGATTTTAAAGTAAAAGATTTGGTACTGGCCTTGGGTCCATGATTGCTATTATTTTTTTTATTTTTGTCGCTTTGGAAAAGGGTAGAGTGTTTTGTTTTTCTTGTTTTTTGTTTTTTTGTTTGTTTGTTTGTTGTTGTTGTTTTTTTTGGGGGGGTGGGGGGGGTGGGGTGGTGGTGGTGGTGGTGGTGGTGATGGTTTGTTTGTTTTGCTTTGTTTTGTTTTGTTTTGTTTTTATTTTTTCTTTCTTTTGCATATATGAAACATTTTGTCAGGCTCAGCCACATGCATTACATATATACTACTAGATTGTATTATATGTAGCAAAAACTAGAAATCTGTCCTTTGGCACGTTTAAGCTTTGTCTCCAAGAAGAAATCAATATGTAAATACTACTACTACTATTACTACTACTACAAATAATAATAATAATAATAATAATACTACTAATAATAATAATAATAAACACCAACTTCTGTCAACCACATCAAACAAGGAGTAAACCATCGATTTCTTCTTCTTCTTCGGTTACTTAAGTATAATATTTCGACCAGTTGCCCGAGAATCAAACCTAAATACTGACAAATTTAAATTTGTAAAGTCTTTGTTTTCGTTTTTTAACTAGTCGTGGCAAAATGCAGCATAATATTTAAATATATATTGAGACATCTGAATTGTTCGTCATTAAACACTTTAAAACACAAGTACAGAAGAAACATCCTTGGCTGAAACACTAATAACACGAGCACCAGGGGTTGCTCAGACTGGTGTATAATACTAAACAGAATGTCAATAATTATATGAATCCTTATTCTCTCCAGCTAACAATCTCCAATTCTGGATGTTCGAACATCAAGGTTCTACTGTATTTTTTTTTTTAAAAAAAGAAGAAAATCGTAGGATTCGTATAACTTGGTAGGATATTTTATGATCGGTATGCTTGTTAGTCTTCATGTTTAAGCTAGGCTGCTTGGCATGTGTAAATATGTGGCAATTAATGGTCATTCTTTTGGGTAACAACTTTGCGGATCGACAGCATGAAAATGATTTTTACCTTGTGTTTCTAAGAATGTCTTAATTCGTTACATAATACACCTCTTTTCGGGTAACTACTCACAATTTTGGAAGCAGTTATTTAGATACCGGATGTATTATCGTATTACATACAAATCTAAAATACAGTTTGACAGTCATTAAAATATTTTCGGTGCTTAAACTGCTATACTCAGAACAATGATTAAAGTCACAGAATTATATTTTCCTTATTCCTGACCTATACTTTGAGGTAGGTGACCTTGTTGTGGTGCCCGACACACCGACTATACTTAAATAAAGTTTCATGAAAATCTCCCCAACAATTGCAAAGGGTTTTGGTCCGACAGCCAAATGTGATGGGGACGGACGGGCGAACGGAAGGAGAATGCTTAAGGTATAATATCCCGGATTTAAGATGGTCATAAAATAAAGGGCATTTTAAACAGTTATTGTACTTTGTTACTTAATAATGTCAACTTAAGAAATTTTCAAAGGAAAACAAAAAAGAGTCATGATATCTTCCTCATTTACCGGGTTATCTGATTTGTTCATAAGCTGTAGATGTTGTAAAAGCCAACTTTTGAATCAGCTGAGTCATTGATTCATAATTACTATTACATCGCCAAAGAATTCCTAGACATGGTTTCTTTTGTATGCACAACTGACTCAAATATCTATATTTCAGATCAGGTACAGAAAGAAAACTATTATTTTACTTTGGCAACTATATACCACAATATCCAAACAAAACGTTTTAAAAAATGAAATTGGCATTTAAGTCAATGAATGAATAGCAATATATGTGTCTGTCTACACGAGAAACAGAGAGATAGACATGGATAATCTACGCTTTTTGAGTAGATACAAGGAAATATTTCAGGTGTAAAGTGCTACCATTGAATTACTACTGTTATTAAAGTGCTAACATTGAATTACTAGTGGCGAATCTACAAGTGACACTATACAATCTTTGCACGTCACGAGCCAAATATTTCATTATATCTTCAAAATGAGCTTAGATTTTTGTTTTATTATATATATTTTCTTAAGGGCGAAAACCGCCGACTTGCACAGATTTATTTTTTATTTTTTCTAGTCTGTGTCGATGCGGTTAAAGATTGTATTAATACATCGATAAAAAGAACTTCCCATATTTGACAATAATTTAGGACAGTGACTTTTCACAAGTTTATCTTCCTCATATAAGGTTTCAGATGGAGTATTTTCTGAAATTATTTACTGTTTTCATTAAAAAAGAATGAAAAGAGTTTTTATTTTCGGTAACACATTTCTTGAACATTGTTGGCGTTGGGGTACACTCATTACAGAGCGGTCAGATCCGACCGACTTAAGAGAGCGTACCATTTTTAAACAAAAGATTTAAAAGATTGTGAATTTACCTGTTATGATATTACTTATTTATTTTGTTTATTTCTCCATTCGAATGTGATTTATGTGGTCTTGGCAACTTTGCAGTCTAATTCAGTTGCAGAAGCTGCACCCAAGTTTTGATACGTTCTTAATTTCGATTTGTATTCAACACTTACCCATCCGCGATTTCTTCATCATTTTCAGACATGATTATGAGTGTGCTGAGAATTGACACGATCGTTACTTTTTTATATTATATTTAACGCAAAGTTTAGCTTTAAGCTCTTTTAGTGTTTGTCGTAGAGTATAACAGATATGTGTAACAGTAAATATCGAATAGAAATGGGTCATGTACGTTCAGTCAATTAAAATGTGAACGATTCATCTGAAAAACTATTTTAATAAACTGAATCTATTGTTATTGTTTTTAGCTGGGTTTGAGGCATTTATCGATGTCCCCTCCTCCTCCTCACACATAATGTACAGCGTTGGCATTATTTTTCTTCTGCTGAAAAGAATGAGGGGTTTGAAGAAATACCCATCAAAGATTTTTGCAAGCAATCGGTGACTATTTCTATCTATCTATTTGTCTGTAATATATATATATATATATATATATATATATATATATATATATATATATATATATATATATATATATATATATATATATATATATATATAAATGTTTACGGCCGGAAGATTTTTGTTAGAAGCTGAATATTTCGTACTAAAGAGCACATTATTCATTGAATACGGAAAATTACATTTCAGCTGCATGAGGCCACAACAAATATATAATGACCTTGTGCAAAAAAGTAAATAACTTCACGACGGTGCACTAGGATGATTTATCACAAATCACATGAAGTCATGTAATATAAAAATAACGCAGCTCTCACAGGAGCAATACTAACATTTATTTTTATTAATTCGATCTTAATTATTTAAATTCATACAAGTATCTTACTTAATGAAGTAAATCGCTACTTTTATTGATCTAGTTTGACATGTTTTATATACATTTCAAAGTTCATCGACATTTGTCTTATTACTATTGGATCCGAAGGAAAAGGAAAATAAAGAAAAAAGAAAAACAAGAAGTTAGCAGTCCCTTAATAGCAAGACAACTTACCTTTTATTGCTATTTGTACGACCGCAGAAACATTCTAAACACACCGTCCAGCGGTCTTGCTAAATATAATTATTTAGTATCATCGCCTTAGGCCACAACTCCTTTTTCCGCATTTTAAATCTGATCATTTGAAATGGATGTGGCAGATTAATTTTCAATATATGCTTTTCAGTGGATATGTACAGACAGTATAATCTTGTCTTTTTTTTTGCAGTTTGTTGTCCTTCTATACCGTTAAAGCTAAAGACTTGAAAGTATAAAGATCAATGCAAGAAGGCTGTCCAGAATGTTACCATATTATGCCTTACATCGTTCTGCCTTCGACCAATAAGAAACCGCATGGATGTGTTTGTTCATTTGTAGGGGTGTTTCTACATTAAGGTTATTTAACTTTAAAATAATTTTTAAAAAAACATCCATATAGAGTGGGGTCTTTTCTTTTTTTCTTTTTCTGTGCTTCTTGTTTTCCTCTAGGGTTCAAATGCATCGCGTTTGGATGCTTGGGTTGGTATTCCTACGTTCGACCAGCACTTTGAAAGTTATATTGTGTCTAGTCTATTTGGGTAAAGTTCCTTGCAGAAGGACACCCGATCCGGACTGACCTGATTATGGGAAGCGAACCCTAGCCCTTCTGGTCGCAAGTCCAAGTCCTCAACCACTGAGCTTCTAAGAATATATTGCAGCGATTGTCCTTGATTAATGTTTAGAAATTGTGCCATTACTGAAGTAGATATTTTAAATGTAGAATGAACGATAATACACGAGTAAACTGAATGTTTTCACTAAAATCCTGTCTTCAGGCTGTATACTTAAAAACATGGTTAGGTCCTTTGGGATTCGTCCCTAGATGGGAGCGTTTGGTGTGAAGAAGGGCTAGAGAGAGGGACTGGCATAATGGCACCAAAAAGAAACAAGACACAATAGTTAAATCCAGGAGAATTTCCTCTTTTCCGGCAAATTTTATTATTTTGTTTATGTTAGAAAACAAAAAATTCAAATTCTTTATTTTACTTCCATTTGTACTAAGCATACTGTACGGTCTCTCCAAACGACCAAAGCGTTACAGTTTCTTTGCTTAATTAGCAATCCGACATTAGTGTTTCCATCATGGAGTCTGCTTTGTGACTCTGCGACCCAGTCAGTCAGCGGGATCTATGTTTCAGTGACAACACTTCTTATGTTATCTCCTTCCGAAAAGGATTCTGCATTATCGTTTGATACTCATTACAATTCAGTAAACACGGATGCATACTCCTATTGGCCTTTTGCCGGGAAATCGTCTGCTTATCAAGGCAATAAGTCCTGACCTGTCAGCACTTAACACGCTTCTGTCCCTAAAGTAGGTTTTGCATGACACAATTTTACGTAACCTTGTAACTTTGTAAGAAGTTATTCATGACATTTAGACCCCCTGGCGAAAGAGACTTAGATAGGATGAAAATAATGTTGATGATAATGGTTACTATCATGGGCTTAATTATGTTATATATTACTCTATTTTGTATATATTTATATTAATGCCTAAATGATTATTAGATTAAGTTCATAAAATTGTACTATTACATGTTTGTTGATGTGACTGGTAAGAGATCTATTTTATGCTGCAATATACTGATGTACTGAAATACAAATTATATTGATTGAAATCTATGCAAAATTACGAGGGCAAGATCCACCACTTTCCTTTCCTTTTCTAACACCACACTCATGCCTTTATTTCTCTTGGCTGTCTTATCTGTTCTGTATTGAACTTTCAGCATGTGTTATTCATTGTTTCTAACTGTAATGTGATTTTGTTTCCATAATGGGAAGAAACTTCTAACTTCTTGCAAACTTGTTTCCTATCATTTTGCAAATATATTACTTTTATGGCAATATAATATGTTTAAACTAGATACATACTGTTTTGCAGCTATTTGCAACTCACAAAACAGGCAAAATAATGAAAGAAAGAAATATGCAGAAAACAATGTCGATTATTTATAATGTCATAAATACAGTATACCATACAACTCAACATTATTCGCTAAAATAATGGATAATAACTCAAAACGACTTGCTTGGTCCCAGTTATTGGCAGTATCTAGTCTGCAATTTTGAAAACATTAATGACTGAAAGCTTGAACAAAAATGTTGGGCTCATAGCACTTCTAATTTTGCTTGTTTGCTGTGATTTGATTAAACTAACGAGCAACTCATTTATGTAATATTAGACTGGCTTCCCATTTGTCCTTTAATGTAGGCCATCATACATCGAGGAAAGAGTTTAATATTTTATATGAGGACATTTATTTTTTTGTTAATGTAGATGTGATTGATTTTCTTACTCAATAAGAGCATTTTCGAATGTTAAGTCTAATGTTATAGGGCTAGGTTACCCATCCTAAGCTGCACTCTCACTATACGTTTGGTTACAATAGGTTAGGTCACTAAGATATTGGTTTATAGCATGAATACAATATTATCAATTCTTAATAAATTCTAAAAGTAAAGTACAGTGACTGAATTTTGTGCAACATATATTCATCGACATATGCACACACGGTGCAAGTTTTATGTAAATAAATTTGAATATATAGGAGTTACAGAATAGATGGGAAGAATGGACGCATTTTTAAAGCAATTTTAATGTATCCTGGAAATAAGGTTACAGCAGTCTAGCTCTAGTAAGAAGCAGACATTCGTCATAAGATGCATCTTAATTCCAAATTTGGTGGCAAGAGGTAAAATGGTAGTGGAATTAGACCAGAGACACATACTTTTTGTTTTGCTCTTAACAAATCCTGGAAAGTAGGTCATGGTGATGCAGTTTCAGTGCACAAAACATGCCCATCCCAAGTTCACCTATACTGAAATTTTGGTATTAATGAGTGAAGCAGCATAGGAGTTATAGCATGGACAAGAAAGACAGACTAATTGACACACACAGACGGACAAAGAAAATCCCATATACTACCCACTTATTGACATGACAGTATAAAAAGGAAATATTTTGAAAAGGATGCAACACTCGAATAATAGCTTTTATTCAAGGGTTGACTCCTTTTCAAAAAGTGAAGTGTGTTGTATACAGGTTCATGAAACAAGCTTTAAAATTGCAAATAAATATAAGAGGCCCAAGTAGGCATTAGATGGTTCATACAACTTACATTTACCTAAAAGTAAAAACTAATAGCAGTCTGCTGGTTAACCAGGTTCTCATTTTTCTCCTGGTTGCATTAAACCCAGCAGACATTTTATAGTCCTCCAAAGGTACAACTATTGTAGAAAATGTAAAAAAAAATCTTATTTATAAAGTTAGATTTAAATTGCCATTGATAGTTTTAAAATGTCAAAATATTTCCACCTGGTTCATATAAAAGTAAAATGGTTGATATGGAGTCCATAAGAAACAACATTGACCAGAACATATCACATGGAACATTTCCTGAAAGTTGATAACATTAAATGAAGCGGTTGTTATGAAGATGTCAAAATTATGTTTCTCAGTTGACTGTCATCGAGAATATAGACACATTTTTGTATATCACGTCATGATAAATATTTCCTCCAATTTTTTTTAATTAAAATCTAACAAGTGTATTTTTTTAGAGCTTTGAGAAATATAGTTTCTACCTGATTACTATGTAGTTTGAGTATTCGATATAGAAGCCATCAAAAACAAAACTTGTCCAAACTTATTCTTAAAAAGTTTTGCCCAATATAGCTGTTTGTTTTTTTTGTTTTTTTTTTTTTCTAGATACCAAATAAATTTGTGATCTGGCTGTTATCAAAACTAAGATTATATCACTTCCTAAGTTCATGCACTAAAGACGATAAATAAATAATGTATGATACTGTATTTGTCACGACGTGTCACTTTCTGTGGAGTTCCTAGCAGTTGGAACATTTCTAATATTCTAAGCCTGTTGAACAAATATGTCCATGTGTAGATTTCTTTGGTATCAAAGTTTGTGTCATTTTGAACTTACGGAACTTTATTTAAAAACATAAATCTTTGGAAAAGCAGAATGTCTGTATGTCTTTCCTTCGTGCATTACTAACCCAATGCCGCTATAGCCTCATGTGCATAGAGTTAATAAAAATTCCACTACAAAGGTATCAAAGATGCACATACACAAAACACCCAAACGTTTACTCAATATCACACGGGTTGATGGTAAGAGCCCGTTGAATACCCCCTCAAAGTCTATAACTTCGATCTTTATGGTTGCACGAATATAATGAGATGTGACACAACCTTGAGGATTTAAGTAGCATGCGTACATCATAGCACATTATATGAGTATTTAAGTAGCATGAGTACATCCTAGCACATTATATGAGTATTTAAGTAGCATGAGTACATCATAGCACATTATATGAGTATTTAAGTAGCATGAGTACATCCTAGCACATTATATGAGCATTTAAGTAGCATCAGTACATCATAGCACATTATATGAGTATTTAAGTAGCATCAGTACATCATAGCAAATTATATGAGCATTTAAGTAGCATGAGTACATCATAGCACATTATATGAGTATTTAAGTAGCATGAGTACATCATAGCACATTATATGAGGATTTAAGTAGCATGAGTACATCATAGCACATTATATGCCCATTTTGTGACCTTTTCGCTACCAATGACCTTGATTTTTGAGCTAGAAACTTGCCAGATGAATAATGTGTGGAGCTTGGTAAAATTTCAGCAAAATATCTGAAGTGGTTAAAAAGTGACAGCCTGGATAAAGAAACAAACCATTGACTTGCATTATTCCTTGGGGTTTTTTTTGTTATTGTTTTTTTTTTGTTTTTTTTACCTTAACCCTGAGGGTAGATAGGTATGAATATGAATAACAGGCTAAAGTTTCATGACAATGTCTTAATTGCTTCAAATGTTATACCTGTACATGGATAGAGGTTACTGATTTATATTTTCCCTTGCTGTGACCTTAACCTTGAGACTGAGATCATGCCTGTGGCATCTTACACTCTCTAGTAATCATGTATAACTGATTAAAGTTTCATTAAACTTTCTTCATTAGTAGTTTTGAAGTTATCCTCCAGACACTTTACAAGTCACAAAATCACTTTTTTCCTGGCCTTTCTGTGAACGTAACCTTGAGGCAGTGAGCCTGGATTATTATATATGAAACACTGTTTAGTCATGATATACATGGGCAGAGTTTCATGATATACATGGGCAGAGTGTCATGATATACATGGGCAGAGTGTCATGATATACATGGGAGGAGTTTCATAATATACATGGGCAGAGTGTCATGATATACATGGGCAGAGTTTCATGACATCTCTCCAGCTGTTACAAAGTTATGGGCTGGACAAGCAAAAGGATTAATTGACAGTGTCTTAACACACATAGCATGCCTAATTTAAGATAGGTGTATAAAAATGCATAAATATTCATATAATAATTGAACATACGACCAGTATTGCACGTAACCTGTAGTGTTCATGCCTTGACCTTGACCTTGAGAAATGACATAGAGCATGGTATGCAACACACTCTCTAGTCATATCAGCATACATACATTTTTCCCAATATCTTGAGTAGCTTCAGAGCTACTGCCTGGATGCAAAAATTTAGTACCTTAACCATCAAGATAGAACCATATAAGTGGTCAATGAAACACTGTCACGTAATCATGGATATGAGCATATGCAGTTTAGTCTCTCTAAATATGGGCATTTAGTTCAAGACCTGGAAAGACAAATATATATAGTTGCATGTGACCATAAACGTGAGGCCAATATTATAAAAGTCACCAAAAGGTCAAGATGTACACTTGTACAGTATTTTTAATGGCGTTAAAGTTACAACCATGACATTGCAAGTGAGTAACCTTGAGATGATTGTGACCTTAACTTTTCAGAATGGATCTTGATAATGGTACAAGATACACCATCCAGAATGTTTCATCGTCATTATTTAAACAGCAACTGACCTACATCCCAAGCATGAAAAATTACCTTGACCTTGAACATTGTGTTATGTGACAAGACCTTATGTCATGATGCAAGAATCTAAGTTTTATCTCACTATTACTGTCCTTGAGAATGTATGAGCTAGAACCATGACATAACAATAGATAATGTTAATCCACGATCTTAACTTTGATGAAAATACCATGAAATATAAATGACATATTCAGAAGTTATGATTTAAACATAAGTTTAATCACACTACCTTCAATCGTTTCTCAATTACAGTCCTAATACAAAAAGTGAGCAAGCTTCACATAACTTTGATCTTGCTAATATAATCAGGCTATCAATAAACATGATAGGTGCATGATAAACTTACAAGCTGTGATTTTACAGGGTAAAATGTTTCATTCCATTATCTGTAACAATTTAAAACTTCGGGTGACGGTGTGGACACATACAATATGATACTTATCTAAGACCTGGCCTTACAGATAGGTCAATGAAAGTTCTACGTGACAACATCAAGTCATGATGTATAGCTAGCTATACCACGTTTTACGTCTATTACTTTGTTTAAACGTTTCTGAGCTACAGTTTCCAAACAAAGAAAGTAATGTCCACCTTTGACCTTGAAGTGAGAACCTTGAAAGTGCTACATTTTACATTCTTACATTATTTAAAATTTTACCAATTGTTATACCACTAATTCAGAGTGATAACCAGCACACTACAAATGCAACCTTAATCTGTGACCTTGACCTTCAAGAAAAGACAGTAACACACACTCAAGCGCCTATGTGTAAATATTCAAAATATCATCAAGACAATAAGATGGTTTCAGTAAAGATTGCAAGGGGATCCACATTTTCTTCATGATGTATGTGGGTAGTGTCACTTGCTTAGTTTTCACACTGAATGTTTATTCGGTAAACATCAAATTTAGTGTAATCCAAAGTTAGATACAGAAACAAAACTTGAATTAGGTAAATGACATACCCCTGCATATCACCATGCTTCCATGCTATGCCACTAGAAGTATTACCCGATCCAGCATCAAATGTTTCAATAATGTAAATATATACTTCTCTTTTCATATCTAATGTGTGTATCTCTCTCTCTCTCTCCATATATATATATATATATATATATATATATATATATATATATATATATATATATGCCCATTAAATGTGTATATAGTTGTAGAGTGGGGATCTTAACAGTTTCAAAGTTGTGAGCCAGGGTCAAGTTCACTAGCCCAGGGTCTGTGGTGCATAATTTTGTATCCTCGTTTCCTTCAAACTTATGTATAGTTATAGGCTGGGGACCTCAACAGTCTCTAACCTTTGCCCCAGAAGCAAGTCCCCTTCCCCAGGGTTGTATTGGACATGTGTCTCATTTTGTATCATGTCCTTCAACAGATATATGGGTAGAAAGTGGAGATTTAAACTGTTTCCAAGTTATGACACAGGGGCAATTCTCCAGCCTAAGGTTCTTGACCCATGGTCTGTATAGAATATATGTCTGATTTTGTTTCATGGTCTTCAGACCTATATATATGGTTATAAGGTGGGGATCTCAACAATTTCGAAGTTGTAACCTAGGGGCAGCATCCCCATGGAGCCCACCCCTGGGGCGACACTAGAGAGTGTAACCCAAAAACCTTTTACATATGTTACAGCCCTGGACTTGACGATGAAGCAAACCAACTTTCAGACCTCCACCTACAGTACTTAAAATACTGAGATTTGTTGTTTTTCTGAAAGTTATCCCCAGCCTCTAGTCCCACTCCCAAGGGTCATGTTAAAATTTTACAACCATTGTGCACATCCAAAGACCACCCCCAATGATATCTCCAGGAAGTCATAATTCCCACCGTGTTTTTAAAATGCTCATGGATAGAGGTTGTTGTCAACTATTTTAGAGACTTATTTAAACATTATTATTGTCGATGATAACTATGACAAGATCTCAAATATTAAAAATACTTAGAGAAAATCTTTGATTGGTTCACAAAGTACACCTTAAATGAAACATCTTTGTCATGACAAAAGAAACAAACAAACAAAAAAAAAAAAAAAAAAAAAATTCACACATATCTGAGCTTGACAGATGTAACTAATACAATACACATGAACTATATTGATAAGACATTTATTTCAATTTTCAATATTAATTATACTTTTCTCACAGCTATTAACAACAGAAACTCTGGTTCAAACATTATTTTCCATCTACCCTATTAATATAATATTCAAATTGTCTTTAAATATTTCACAAAATATAAGTTGCTTTTTCCCATTCAACTGTAGAAGAAATGGTTATGAGGTATATACAACCAGTGACCGCGAAATGAAATACAGCCAGTAACCAATTTATACTGCAAGTGAATATTATTATTATTATTGTTATTATTATTATTATTATTATTATTATTATTATTATTATTATTATTATTATTAACTCCAGTTTTATAAATAGAAAAATAAAGCTTTTAAGCTAGGGTTTTTACGTGAAGCTGTCAATAGGAGATTCCATAATTTAGCTACTAAAAATGTTGGAGCATGCTATCTTTTGTTTTAAGCTTAAATTATTGATATTCGAAATTTTCTATATGAAATACCTGAAACAATATAGAACAGTTTAATATTTATAGCTGCACATCTCTCTCTCTCTCTCACACACACACACACACACACACACGCACACACACACACCCCAAATTATTGGTGCAAAACAATTGTCAAGAGTTACGTCTAAGACATTAAAATACCTATAAATTTTTATTATTGTTATTATTATTATTATTATTATTATTATTATTATTATTATTATTATTATTATTAGAGAGAGAGAGCTTATTTACTTGCATTTTGAGTTAAACAATATTAATGGCATTAGTGCAGTTTCTGGTTATGTAGATTGGATGTACACAATTATAGGTCAAAATGAATATATTCTATGCCCCACCCCCTTCACCAGCATTTATATTTGACTCTTTGGAGATGCCCCTATTTCTCTCATGTCAATTTGATGTAAGCTATTCCATAGGTTAGAAGAGTCTAGCTCTGGTATATATGTTGTACTGTATGCTACTTTTTCTTTCTCCATCTTCTTGATCAGTCTAAACTCATCGGTACCGCTGGTTTTTCCATGAGACACTTTTCTTCCTCTGGGATGTAGGCCTTCAACACTCTCATGTTTACATGGAGTCATCAGCTTCTATGGTAACAGCCGAAGTTGTTCGAAGATGTATACTGATTCATTTATTCACTAAAAATCTACATTGTCACTTTTCAAATCTGAAAGTTTGACTGCGATTATCTATGTAGGCCCAAATGTTTTACATGTACTTTATGGGTGGGAAAGTTGTGTTTTTGCAAGGACAACAATTTTCTAGAGTTTTATTGTTTTCATAATATAGATTAGTACAGCTTTAATGGACGTATTCCACATATGACATTATGGCAACATATATGATATATTGACCTATTACTGCTGTATGTATAGTACTTATTACTTGGCATTAAGTCAAATGTATATATAACTTTCAGGCAACAATATAAAGTCAACAGGAAAAGATATATGTCATGCAAATGAAAGATAGATCAGGAATATTGTTTTGAATACAGTGTTAACTGCTTTTAAAATACACCAAGCAAATTCTATTTTCAAAATGGTTACAAATAGTTGATTTAATTCAACATAAGCTGCCATGGCCCTAATCTTGTACTGTGGCCGGAATGATTAACTGTTGCCCTAATGCTAATTACATAGTCATATATATATATATATATATATATATATATATATATATATATATATATATATATAGTCATATATATGATATATATATATATATATATATATATATATATATATATATATATATATATATATATATATATTATATATATATATATTTAAAAGCGAGATAGTGGTGATTGGTAGTGGTTGTGGTGTGTGTGTGTGTGTGTGTGTGTGTGTGTGTGAAAATAAAATTAGGTTTGTGTCCTGTGATCCTTTTGTGCCTGACTCTTTATTTATCTCAAAATCCCTCTAAGAATTCCATTTAAAATTTTTTGATTGATTGAAAGCTTGTATTTTAATCGCCCTGTATTTATTTACAGAATTTTATTTTCTTCATTCATTTTTGGATAGTTTCAGATATTTCTTGTTTTCTTTTATCTTAATGATTCTTTTCTTTTTTTCTTTTTTTTTATTTGTTTTTATTTTTTTCTTCTTTATTTCTTTTTTTGTCATACTCCCCATAACCTTCATATGGGGAAGTCCAGGTTATTGTTGACACCAGCTGGACTCAGGCAGTCTGTCATGGTTGTATAAAGAACCGCCAGGGTTTTCTTTCTTAAACAATATTGCGCTCATATTGTTCAAATTTAATACTTATCTCATCTGTCTAATTATTTCATATTTGTTTTCAAAGATAATTAACCAATTTTATTATTTATTTATTTATATATTTCACCGTATTTTACTATTTAAATGCATACATTTTTAAATACTCATTTCACAAAAAGAAAATTAATCATCAGCTCAGTAAATATATATTCTAATAAAACTATCTTTCAAATATATTTAAATAATTTAACATATTCAATATTATAATAAATTTAATATTTATTTATGTATTCACTAATTTTTATTTATTTGTTTCTTTATTTGAAAATTTATTTATTCAGTTGAATTAGCTATATTTAAGCATTAATAATATTTTTATTGCATTATATTTCTAACAAGTGTTGTTCCCTGTATGCTGCTGGAAAAGACTGAAAATATGTTGTTTTAAGAATGTTGTACAAAAACTATTTGTTAAATAGATAGTCACCAAGTAAATAATTTACTGGGGACGGGGACATATTTTATAAAAATGAAGGTCACTCCAAGCTGTTATATGATGTCTGAAGGCAAATTTTGGAATTTAGATCTAAAAGAATATTTTGAAGGTAGGAAAGATGTAAAGGGACATGTAAAATTGGCGCATCGACCCATGTTTCACATATATGAAGCCTATTGCAAATTGCTGCATGATACCTGCATGCCATTTTTGAGAATGCAGGCCTAGAAATAATATTTTGAAGATATAGTGTGTGTGTGTGTGTGTGTGTGTGTGTGTCTGTGTGTGTATTTCTTTGTTTTCTTTTGTATTTATTTCTTAACCTGCATTAGTTGTTTTTAATCATTGGACACAAAAAGGATTGTATGAAGGAATGCTATATAGGAGCTGTTATTATCGATCCATAGAGCCATATTTCACAGTTAGGAAGCCTATTCCAAGTTGTTGCATGATCCATGCATGCCATTTTTTTTAGCAATTTCGGCATGAACAGAATATTTGGAAGGTATTAAATGTCTATATGAACTATTACTAACGCGCCGTGGAGCCATATGTCACAGTTATGGCGGCTGTTCCAACTTGTTGAATGATGCCTGCATGTCATTGTTGGGAAGTTTGTTATTATTTAGATCTAAAAGTTTATTCTGAGCTGGAAACGGTCTTAAAGGGGCGGATAGTATGTCCCCATTGAGTAATATTTCAGTTATGAAGGCTATTCCAAGTTGTTGCATGATGCTTGTATGCCCTATTTCAGAATTTAATCATAAAAAGAATATTCTGAACCGAAATAAAATAAGGCGTTCATGTACTACTTTATTTATTTCTTTATTTCTTTTTTTATTTATTCAGCTGCATTATTTGTTTGTAATCATTTGGACCTTAAAAGGATATTGTAATGACAAAACACATGGACAGTAATTTCGTTTCGTTAAAGCTCCAGTTTTTATTTTTAAATGTTGGCGGGTTTTGTAGCTCCATCTAGCGTCTTAGTTTTTGGTCACGTGATCCTGCCTGTTGGGTATATATACGAGCCAACTGTGGTTGCGATGGGTCGACGTAAATGGCCGAATGGCCGCACACGTCGTTAATCCAACTAACGAACGAACGTTGCGATGGTGGTGTGATATGGTGTGATGTAGCCTGAAGACGTCCCTTTGAGCAAAGCAGTATGGCCACCCCGCCGGAACAAGCACATTTGGTTGTAGTTCGCCAAACAGGAAAAGGCAAGACCGGCAAATTCTAAATGGATAGGAAGGTCTTTCGTCGACCTGAGTTGAGGAGCTTCAAGGCCAGTTCTAGAAGCACGGGAATCTTGTTATTACGACTTCTCAGGAATACAGATTATAACTGAGGATCCGGCTTCTCTCTTTATTACGTCTTTGTTCGTCTTTCTGTCGATCTAGAAGGAGAGACGATCCCGACTGCGACCTAGCCGGCGACCCAGGAGACGACCCCGACTGCGACCCAGTCGATGACCCTGACTGCGACCCAGTCGGCGACCCGGAAGACGACGCAGTCGGCGACCCAGGAGACGACCTAGTCGACGACCGCGAATGCGACCCAGTCGGCAACCCAGGAGACGACCCCGACTGCGACCCAGTCGACGACCCATGAAGACGACCCTGTCGGTGACCCAGGAAACGACCCGGTCGGCGACTCGGAAGACGACCTAGTCGACGATCCCGACTGCGACCCGGTCGGCGACCCAGAAGACGACCCGGTCAACAACTCTGACGACGACTCAGACTGCGATCTAGTCGACGACCTAGTTGGCGACCCGGCGTCGAGAAGAAGCCAGGAATACGACGATATCCCGCTGGGGCAGAAATCTGTCACACTCTGGAGTGCCAGTCCTCAGACAGATACAGCGGTGTATCACTCCAATATATAGACCTATCCCAAAGAACCCGAGAAAGCGAGACTCGAGGTAGTGTAGAGGAGTGAGTTCCGCTACAATGTTATGAAAGTAGGAAAGGTGTATAGGGACTGTTATTGTCGACTCGTGGAGACATTTTACAGTTATGAAGCCTATTCCAAGTTGTTGCATGGTCCATGTGTGTCATTGTTAGGATTTTCGGAATATAAAGAATATTTAGAAGTTATTAAAAGTTTAAAGTGACTGTTACAATTACCCAGTGACGCCGTATGTCACGGTTATGACGGTTAGTCCAAACTGTTGCATGATGCCTGCATGCTATTTTTTTTTTTTTTTTTTAATTTGGTGCTTTAAATACTATTTTAAAGATAGGAAAGGTCTTGAAGTGAGCTGTTGCATTAAAAGAATATTTAGAAGGTATTAAATGTCTAACGGGATTGTTATTATCGACCGGTGAAGTCGTATTTCACGATTATGATTGGAATCCCAAGTTGTTGCGTAATGACTGTATGCCATTTTTCAGAATTTCGTACTGAAAAGACTATTTTAAAGATATGAAATATATTGAAAGAAGTTGTTTGTGTCTTAAAGGGATGTATAGCCACGTGTAGCCATATTTCAGTTATGAAGGCGATTCCAAGTTGTTGCATGATGCTTTCATGCAGTTTTCCAGAATTTAAACATGAAAAAAATATTTTTAACCTAAATAAAATAAGGTGTCCATGTTCTTCTTTCTTTCTTTCTTTATTTATTTATTTATTTATTCATACAGTTGCATCATTTATTTTAAATAATTTCGGCTTGAAAAGAATAATTTGAAGGTAAGAAAGATGTATGAGGATTGTTAGTATCGGCCCATGAAGCCCATATTTATGACGCCTATTCCAAGTTATCACATCATGCCTGCATGCCATTTTTCGGAATTTAATCCTTAAAAGACTATTGCAGAGGTAGGAAAGGTCTTAGAGGGACTGTTACTTTGTCCCCGTGTAGCCTTATTTCACTATTACGGTGCCTATTCCAAGTTCTTGCATGATGCCTGCATACCATTTCTAGCAATTTCGTCCTTAAAAGACTATTTGAAGGGACTGGTACTATGTCCCCGTTGAGTCATATGTAGGTTCTCTTTGGAAACAATCTGATGGATAAGGATGTGAACAGACCAAAAGATTGAGACAGACAGACAGACATTTTTAAAAAATTTCCTATATCTTCCTTACGTGAACTGATA
Organism: Margaritifera margaritifera; assembly: GCA_029931535.1. Classification (NCBI taxonomy): domain Eukaryota; kingdom Metazoa; phylum Mollusca; class Bivalvia; order Unionida; family Margaritiferidae; genus Margaritifera; species Margaritifera margaritifera. Next base: position 805,180 of record JAQPZY010001042.1, read on the forward strand.
ACCAGGAGTATAATATCTTAAATTGTTAGTAAAAAGTATGTCAGCTATATCTACAAAGGGTTATATTTGATAAATGCATTTAAAGAAATCTTACACTGGATTAAACGTATGGTCGTTTAATATGTGATACAGAGGATAAACACAAAAAGTGAGGATTGTATGCATTTATTCCTGTTCATATGTACAGCTTTATAAGTAAGAAACAAACAACAAGCATAATATATATTAGGAACTAATTATGTATATAAAACTCGGTTCTTTCTGTTCATCATGTTGTAGTACAGCATTGAATGGTCCCCTATGAATAATAGTAATTGATGTATCCATCATCAACAGCATCATGATCATCCTAGCTTCTCTCCTTTCAAAAGTATATGTAGTATGTAAGTAATGTTTCCAAGCTCATGCGACAATTAACAGGGTCTTCTTTATCCCCAGCGAAAACCACTTTCTAAAACAATTTTGTGAGATTTCCATATGCAAGGTTACGATAATAATACTAATCTGACTTACTGCTTTAATGTGAATGGACGGATTCTATCACATCGACATTTGAAGTTCATCTCTCTTGATAGAGTCATGCAAGCACAGTGTGCCCATCAACAGCACACATTACATGCCACTTATCCCAGGTTGTCTCTTGATAGTGCAGAGAGCTGTGATGGCATATACAAACACAGTGTGCCAATCGGCAACTCAAATTACATACCACCCATTCCAGGCTGCCATCTTCATTGCACACACCAAAAGATTTATAGATATACACATCCATTGTATCATTTTCTTCTGGTGAGTAACGTACAGCTGGTACCAGGTGATTGAACCTGAAATGGGAAAATAAAACAAGCATACATACACATAGAATCGTCATCATCATCATCCTTTTCATTTCTCAACTGACAAAAAAAGCTGTACATATAAAAATTAATACATACATAAAATCCGCACTTAGTGTATTTTTCCCCTCTGTAAAGCAAGAAAAAAGAAATTATCATGAATAACTACCCTACCCGTATTCAGACTTATTTGCCATTGTCTGTAAACAAATCATTGGTTGTTAAGACTGAGTAGTTTTTAAAAGATTGATCCATTAGTGAGTCACCTAGCACAACTTAGGCTTTACAGCAGACATTTCCATCTTGTGCCCCTTCTGAGCCATTTGTCGTCTATTCATAGAAGTATGCAAATAATTAATATATAATATCACTCACAACATCTCTAGCCTTTCCATCAATGTCGAAACAAGGAAATATGGTTGAGGAAAGGTTCCATATATTGCAACCGGTCTCAGAAAGGAGCAAGATAACAAGTAAATTAATGTCTGTTTGTTACACATAAAAGATTTGTATCACTTTATAGCTTTATATATCCTTACACCAATGGATATGTGTATTTATATCCACATTACTTTCCAACAGCATTAGATGTTGAAAACAGTTTGAATGTATATATTGATACTACTAATTCTCCACTAGTAATTACCTGTCATCCCTGCAGGGTGCAACGAAATTATAACATGTTTAATCAGGTGTCTATATTATGCAACTATATATTAAAAGATACACGGATGTCCATCTTAATCAGTTTGTTAGAATGATCAACATACTGAAGGGTGGTAAAAATGATCTAGATTGTTTACACTAATATTACTAATATGAGTGTCTTTTCTTGTTCATCGCAGAAAAACTTAGTTGCTTCTGTAAAGTGCTGATCTAACATATACTCCTGTGGATAAAACATGTTAGGTAATCCTTCTACAGTTATCATTATTTTTTCTATTGCTGGATTCAAATATTTATGTGTTATATTTAATGTTAAATTCCCATCGATCCCCGTAGGATAGTAGTTAATGTTAATTCTCATAGATTCTAATTGTGTCCCTCTATATCCTATATCATCTCTCATAACTACTTATGTGTTTATAATAGTAATCCAAATGATATGCAAAACATTCGTATTATTTATTTATTTATTTTGTCTAAATCAAAATGAATTTGAACAAATTTATTTCCAAACTTAACTAATAGATTATTATTTGTCTTACTTAACTACGTATTGACAGAGTTTCGAGATGCAAATATCAAGATTCATATCATGTTCATATATGGTAGGAATAGTAGACATTATCTTCATAATTTATAAGTGTATGTTACCAATTTATTGGTGTTATATTTCATTAGATTAAATTATTAATTTAATATGTTGCATATTCTCTTGACAATAATTATATTCATTTCATGATAATAGTCGTGCACAGAAAAGTATAAATTATGCAACTTATGGGTAATTTTTCAGGATCCAATTTTACAACATATGTTAAAATCACACAAAACTACTTAAAGTGATAAAAGTAAATTACCATGTGCATCAATTTCTACAGCTTCTCCTGCAAATTGGCACATACAATTAAAACGTCTTCATGTTTTCCATCAAGTATATTAAATAGACTGTTCATATAATTCCGAGTAACAGATTTACTTGTAGTTGTATTGTCAATATCGTCAAACGGCCAGTTGTCGAGAGCCTTCTTCAATTGTGCGCCATGTTTCTCGCGATCTAACGCGCTTGTTGCGAGATATTGACGTCATCAGCTGTGTCACAAGTTTTCTTAAAGAGCGACAGAATTTAATTATATAGTAAAGTCAAACAAAATGAGATTCAAAAAGGTAATTTCATGTAATTTAAAAAAATCATAATGAAAATCTATTTTCACTAATGCTTTTTTTGTGTAATACACTGTGGCCTTGAATTTTCTATTATATGCTAAAGATAGTGCCGCCAATCACATGATGACTTTGTTTACATATTTTGAACAGGAAAACCAACTTTGGGAATTAATACAACTAGATAGCCAATGTAAATATTTGGTTTTAATCATGTGGAGTTCTTATACAACGTAAGAAAAATTTACACTCGAAATGTACATTTCACTACGGAGTTTTTCGTTTCAGTATTATTAAACATATATTCTACATCAAAAGACATTGAATCTATTATAACAAAATGTGTCTATTTTTAAATTTCTCTCTCCCTCTATCTCTCTGTATGTCTGTCTGTCTGTATGTATGTCTCTCTCTCTCAGTCTATTGAGTCATGTATCTATATGGTAAAGAACAAGCAAGCAGTAATGTAAGTGCACAAACTGCATATAGAATTAACGGAAAAAAAATTATTCATTTAAAAAAAAAAAAAATTTAAATTTCAAAAACACGGTCACACTATAAACTAATAATATCTATACCTTGGTCTAACTGGCACGGTCCGGTCGTATGCCACGTGACTTTTTAGTGAGTGTCACGAACCATGGATGTCACTTCCGGAAATAAGTAAACATACACACGCTCGGAAAAACGATAATTATCAACTAATGTACATGATTGCCAATTTTTTTTCACGCTGATTAAATGAAGTAGATATAGTTGAACACTTTTTATGGTTTATTTGAATATATTATCATAATATTATAATTCACGTTAAGTGAACGAAAGATGGTTACTCGAGGCTATATTTATCACTGCAAAAAGTTGTTTTTTTTTGTTGTTGTTGTTTTTTTTTGTGTGTTTTTTTTTTCTCGTAAATTAAAACAAAATCTTCTATTCAACCTTCACCCTCGTCAACACTCTCACGTAACTAAGTTGCGGCTTTGGTCTATTCATATCGTTTCGCATGTTCTTGCAATTTCTCGAGAAAGAGCGCAACCTCTCCGGATTTCAAATTGTGGCGTTATTCCAATTTGTTGCCCAACAATTACAACATGGAGGTACGGAGGACAATAAATAATTAAAAATGCATAAAATATGAAGTTGGCCATGAACTGTGTTTGGTGAGAGTGAGTATTTGACAAAGCACATGATAGGACATATTGGTGAAGAACCATTCAATGTGAAGTTTGTGATAAAATGTTTTGCCAGAATAGAGGTCTGAATGTGAACCTGGGAATGGATGTTGGAGAGAAACTATTCAAAGGGGAAGTTCTGTACTTTATTATGTATTACACTCTGGAGAAAAGTCAAACAGATGTACGGTTTATTATTAAATATTCCTAAAGGATTATGTTTTGAAGATGCACATGAAGAGAAAACCCATACAAGTACGAAATATGTCATACAATGTATAAACATCTGAAAGTGTACACGAGGATGTCTGCTATAAAACAAACAACAACAAATTAAAATAATTTTGAGAAAAAAAATATGTAAATGTGACATTTAAATGTTTTGCGTAAGTGAGAGTCTAACGATGTACATAACGTTGCATTATAGAATAAAACCATTAAAATGTGAAGATATGCGATGAAATGTTTCTTATAACACATGTGCAGGTACACATTGGTAATTTTTTTTACTGGATAAAAACCACTAGGTGAAGAATGTAGCTAATGAAATATTTAGTCAGAGTGGAAGTCAGCAGACGTACATGATGACAAATATTGGAGAAGAAACAATTAAGTGTGAAGTATGTGATGAAAGGTTTAGTCATTGTGGATATCAGAAGAAGCACACTAGGATTCATACTAGAGAAAAATCATATCATTGTGAAGTTTGTTATAAAACGTTTAGTCAGAGTGGAAATCTGAAGGTGCATATGAGGATACATACAAGAGAAAAACCACAGAAATGTGAAGTATGTGATGAAAGGTTTACTCACAGTGGAAGCCTGAAGATGCACATGAGGATACATACTGGAGAAAAACCATTCAAGTGTGAAGTTTGCAATGAAAGATTTATTCAGAGTGGAAGTCTGCAGAAGCACATGAGGATTCATACTGGAGAAAAACCTTTTAAATGTAAAGTGTGTGAAAAAATGTTTAGCCAGAGTGGAAATCTGAATGTGCACATGAGAATACATACTGGAGAAAAACCTTTCAAGTGTAAAGTATGTGATGAAATGTTTACTCAGAGTGGAAGTCTGAACAAGCACATGAGGATACATACTGGAGAAAAAGCATTTAAGTGTGATGTCTTTGATAAAATGAATAGTCAGATTGGAAATTTAAAAATGCACATGAAACATACAGGAGAAAAACCATTCAAGTGTGAAGTGTGTAATGGAATGTTTAGTCAGAGTGGAGATCTGAAGATGCACATGAGGATACATACAGGAGAAAAAACATTTAAGTGTGAAGTGTGTAATGGAATGTTTAGTCAGAGTGGAGATCTGAAGATGCACATGAGGATACATACTGGAGAAAAACCTTATAAATGCACAGAATGTGATGAAATGTTTAGTCAGAGTGGACACCTGAAGGTGCACATCAGGATACATACTAGAGAAAGACCATTTAAGTGTGCAGTATGTGATAAAATGTTTAGTCAAAGTGCAAGTCTTAAAATGCACACAAGAATACATATGGGAGAAAAACCATTCAAGTGTAAAGTATGTGATAAAATGTTTAGTAAAAGTGCAAGTCTGATGAGTCACACAAGGATTCATACTGGAGAAAAACTATTTAGATGTGAAGTGTGTTCTAAAATGTTTCGTCATAGTAGCAATCTAAAGGTGCATAGGAGGAGACATGCGGGAGAAAACCACTATGTGAATATTGTAGGCTAATTAAATATATGTGAATATTGTAGGCTAATTAAATATTTAGTCAGAGTGGAAGTCTGAAGGATACATACTTGAGAAAACCCATTTAAGTGTGAAGTTTGTATGAAAGGTAGAAGCCTGAAGAAATACGTTAGGATTTATAATGGAGAAGAAAGTTTTAAAGTGCAAATTATTATATACTCATTTTTTTCTCCGTTAACTTTGCATTGTCAAAATCGTGCAGTATTTTTCCATACTGCACGGCTTCATACTGCACGACACGTGTGTCTATAAATAGTAGCGCGTGTTAGGAACTACTTTTTATTGTAAACAAACAATGGACTTGCATGTGGCAGACGCCGACGCTTTTGATTTATTAGATTTGTCTATGGATGAACTAAACCAACTGTTTGAGCCATTTGAAAGCAGAGATGATAAAATTGACAGTGTGGATGAATTCATTGAGTCACAAAAGAAACTTTCAACGAAGCAAGCGACTGAACGTGACATCCGCAATGTCCAGCGATGGCTTTATGACAACAAACGTGAGCCACGCTCTATTGAAAATATAATTCCGGATCATTTAAACACTTACTTAGCAGAGATGTTTATAACGATTCAGATTATGAGCCGTGCTCTCTAGAGTCTATAAAAAATAGCATAGAAAGGCATCTTAAGGCTAAGGGCTATCCCGTCTCTCTTAGAGACCGCCCATTTTACAAGTCAGTCCAAGCACTAAATTCGAAAAAAATGCAACTGAAGAAGGCTGGTTTTGGTAGAAAATCAAGAGCCTCAGAGCCAATAAGCCAAGATGACGAAGAAGCTTTATTTTCCGCTGGTGAAATGGGCTCTCATACCCCAGCTGCTTTGCAATTTTCCCTCTTTTACTTTTTTGGGAAAATTTTTGGATTTAGAGGCCGAGACGAACAAAGAAAATTAAAGTTTGGAGATGTATCAGTATTCACTGATTCCACCGGTACCCAGTATCTTCAATATGCTGAGAGGGATAGCAAAACCTTTAACGGTACTGGGAGGGATGACTACAGGTCCACAATACCTCGCATTTTTTCCACCGGAACAGCACCTGAGCGAGACCCAGTTCACCTTTACCTGGAGTATTTTAAACGGAGACCCTCGGAAATGATGGATGTCGACAGCCCCTTTTATTTAACCCCAATTCCAGTGCAGAAACTGACAGAAACTTCCCAAATATGGTAATTATATTTCTACAGATTCTATTAATGGCCTTATTTAAGATAAAAACATAAATTTAAAAAAATAACAAATAAATAAATTTCAGACAATGTACTGAACGAATGAATTTTATGAAAATAAATAGATATGGAAATTGTCTAAAAAGAAAACGAAAAAAATCTTTAAAAAAATGTATACTTTGCACATACCAAACAATTTCAAGACATAAGAAAACAAAGCGATTTTTTTCAACAAATAGTAAAAGATAAAAAATAAAACATATCGCGACAATTAAAAGTGTACACTGCAAAAGAATTGAAATAAAGATATATTTTACGTGAGAAAATATTTAAAATTGCAGGTATTACCCCAGACCAATGGGAGTTAATCAACTGGGATCTCTGATGAAACTAGCTGCAGAAAGGGCAGAAATCCAGGGGAAAATCACCAACCATTCTGTACGGAAGACTACAGTGACAACCCCATCGAAAGCTGAAGTCCCTCCAACAAAGATCATGCAAGTGACAGGGCATAAAAATATGTCATCTATAGCTGGTAATAACAATGGCAATACATGTACTTACCTTTCTGCATCTTGAATTTCCTCAAAATGTAACATCTGAGTTATTTCTGCTAATTAAAATTACATAGGTTCTAAAAACTGATCCACAGCGCGAAAATGTACTATAAACTGTAGTGTAGACTACATGTCCAATAGAAATCACATTCCACAGGAGAATTTATTGCACTCCAAAACGAAATGAATTTGAACTTCCCTGACAAAAAATAGTTAGTCCTGAATCTTCTTGAGAATTTATACTAAAAGACTTTCATATTTTTCCAGCTTATGATTCCAAACTATCAATGGCAGAACAGAAATACATATGCAGCTTGCTGTCAACGCCAGTCCCTGCAGCCACATGTACATCGTATGGAATCGACCCAGCTAATAACCCCAGTCCATCACAAGTTGATAAGCAGAATTTAGCTGGATCGACAGAAAAACAAAATACCTTCATTCCAGACCAATTGGGAAAGTTGTTCCAAGGCGCAGTCATTCATAATATGACTCTAAATTTCAATTTTAAATAGAGGAAAATGAGATTTATTTTCTAAAAGAGTGACTGTGCGCGCGGTAAGCTGCCAAGTTCAAAGGTCGCAGGGCGGTGCTATGTGCGCATGAATACTGTTACTGTGTATTGTTTAACTACGGTTGTGTATTTACTTTGGAATGCGGCAGAAATTAAATTACTTTGTTTCTTATAGTGTGTTCTTTTCATTATTGATCATTCAGTAGAAAAACAAAATGACGTGCAGTATAGCTCAGACAAACTTGTTCATATTTTCCCATACAAATGCAGTAACCTATAAATACATGATGAAATAATGAGTTGGAGTGAACAGCTGAGGGTGCACGTTACGATACATACTCTCAAATCATTTAAGTATGCTGGATGAAATGTTTAGTAGCATTGAAAGTTTGAAGGTAGCTCATAAGGATAAAAACATTTAAGTGTCAAGTATGTGATGAAAGGTTTAATAACAGTGGAAGTCTGAAGGTGTACATGAAAACTAGTAGAGAAAAACACCAGTGAAGTATGTGATAAATTATTTAGTCATTGTGGAAATCTGAAGGTGAATATAATGAAAGATTGTGGAGAAGAACCATTTAAATGTAGTCATACAATTTTTAATGACTCCAAACTTGGAGGTAAGTCCATGGCTTTCATTTTCCATATCTCCCATTAAATTGACTTGTGTCCCACTATCTGTGGTAATTACTCCTGGTCTTGGATAATATATGTGCATTGTGTGCTTTTATCTGCTGTATGTCAGTCAAACTGTGAGCAAAATGTTTGACATGTCATTGTCAATTGTCTGTTACCATTTGTATATTGTATGTAGCATCTGCTAGCTTCTCATATTTCAGCTCTGTTTCATACTGCAACCCTAATCCCTGCCTCCGTTCTGTATAAATTGTAGAACTATCATATATGATAGTTTGTTTCAAATCATTTTTAGGTATTTTATTCAGCCATTTGTTTAGTAGCTTCTGCTGTCTTCTCTTTTCTGCTGGAACATGATTACCACTCTTGATCATAATCGATTGGGCATGACAATAAAGAGATGGAACTTTCATAGGTCTCTTTCACAGAGATTGAATCGTGTGTCAGGCAGCATTTTCAAAAATGCCAGATAGGAAAAAAAGGTCTCTTCTAGACTGAGAGCTATCTGTATCAGCCAGAAGAAGATAATCATAATTGGATCAATTGTCTTTGATGGAACTTGGTGGTAAAGTGTTAAACTATTAAAATGAACTTTTTCAAATTCTGGAATGGTGGGCGGCTACTTCTGTACAAATAAATCACAGAAAATCACTGGATACCGGCTTCTATTTAAACTCCTGCATGATGAAGGGATCGGACCAGTAATTCATTTCCCATAGAACTTAATGTTAATATATTAAAAATAAAAATAAGTTCTTCATTAGCTTGGCATACAAACCACACATGGTTCCATTCATTAGACTTAGAGACATTTTTTTTATAGCCTTAAAAATCAGGTGCCTCGTAGCATATATTTGTGAGTCTCATGATGCTATAGAGGGGGACTTCCTGGTTGACACCTAATAACATAGCCTCGAACCAAGAGTACAAATACTATTTTGTCAGTTGAAAATTAAATACAGGATATCAAAATAAAAGTTAATATTTGTTGTCAGCTATATTACATAGACAGGGCTGAGCAAATCCCATAGCCCGACGTCCCGGACTAGTCATTTTTGAAGTTGGGCAAGTAAAATTTTCCAAGTCGCTAGTCCGGGACAAGTGCTTTTAAAAAAAAGTCGGGCTAGTCTTTATTTTCATGCTTTAATCACTATATCTACCTTTATTTGGCCAATCATGCCCTCCGGGCGTACTGAATATTTGATTCTACCCCTCTTTGTGTATACATTTACATCCTGTTACCGCTTGACTGCATATTGGGCTAAGCGACCAAATTATCGGCAAATCAAAACACATCAAACAAAAGAAAGCCAGTATGATCAATTAGTAGTGTTTTAAGCGGCTTTGTTGCATTGAGTTTACTCAAGCCAGATTATCACGAGCGGCTCATTATGATTTTAATCCAGCAAGTCAGTGTAGTTAAATTAATGAAAGATACTGTACCGACATTAGTGTTGGTTTCTTTTATGAAGTGATTAAATGACAGTAATGATTCTTGAATTTTTTAATTGATTATACAGATGATTAACTTCCACGTGCGATATTGCGTTTGAAGCGAAACAATTACGCTAATTAATGAGCTGTCTCTGTTCGTATTTAAAAGAGAAAATGTATGTTATGATCACTTTAGAAGTAGTTGTCAAGCAAGCTGATAGTTACTCTGTGGATAAAATGAGTTTGCTAAATTATTTTCGCAAGGAAGGTAATAACGGCGATTTGGAGAAGGAAAATTTGTTTGAAAGTTGTGGCATAAAATGTAAAAACTGATACTGAGTGTTCGATAGCTATTTCTCCAAAGAGACATAAGCAACAATCTGTGATGGCAAAAAAATTTCAAATATTACACTACTAAGAGACAGAGAATTCTTGGAACACTCTTAGTGATACTCCACCTAGTCTCAGTCAATTATGCAAACTATTAGAAATCATGTTTGTTATAAGCCCATCCACTGCTGAGTGTGAACGAGGATTTAGTTCAATGAACTTAATCAAGACTTCTTTAAGGAATTCCTTAAACCAAAAGAGTTTACAAATGCTAATGAACATTTCTGCAAATGGACCAGAGCTTGAGGACTTCAACCCAGACACAGCTATCAACTGCTGGCTTAGTGCTGGTGCAGGTGGCAGACATATACACGGACATTTTTTCAAGTCCATCAGCTAAAACATATATACATGAACCTGAAGAAGCCAAATGTGTAACAACCAATGTTTTTGAAAAATTAAATTCTTTTAAGAAATAATTATGTTGTATATTATTTCGTTTGTTTTTTCTATGGATTAAGTACATACATCTCATCAAATCTCGGCAAGTGATGACCATTTTGGGACCAGTGAAAAGTAAGGTGGGACTAGTGAAGAGTAAGGTGGGACTAGTGAAGAGTAAGGTGGGACTAGTGAATTTTCTGAAACCACTTGTCCTGGACTAGTGGTTAAAAAAAAAAATTTGCTCAGCCCTGATAGACTGAAGTGTGTGAAATTAATAATGGAACAAAATTTAACCCATTTATTACCCAATTAGTGCATCTTAAAAGATTCAGTACTCTATTTTTTATTCCCCCACCAGTAGACTGGTTCCCTGGCTGTAAAATAATTAGTGGTCAGATACCTATACCGAACATAAATTTTTTTCATTTTTGTGTATTGACAACATTAGGCACCAATTATGTACTATCCTAACTTGGGCGATATTCAAAGTGCACTAAATGATAATAATGATCACTTATGTAATGCCTACAGATGATAAAAATGAATGTTGTATTTCAAGAATGTTTACGATGGTCATATATTATAAATTTAGATAACTGAATAAATGCAGTGATTGTAATAGTTTGTCTCATGTGTTTCTTTATTTCCTGTGTGTTTGCTATTCAGATATGCATGCATGAAATATCCACCTATAAGCATTATGTAATAAGAGGTATCAAATTACACAACCCCCCATTTTCATCAATTTCTGGTATAAAGATCATATTTTGGTTGTCTAAAATTTCCTTTATTGGAGATTTTGTTTTCCTGAATCATATATTAAGAAGTATTTATGGCAACTAACAGGTTCGTTTTATTTTTCATCACTTGTCACATGAAAAAATGAGAAATGTAGAGGTCTGGAACCTGAAGCCAAATGCGAGTCTGGCCAGACTGTAAACTGATACTAGCTTCTGTTGATGTAAAGAGACAATATAAACAGTGCGGAATGTAGTTCTAAGAGCACTAAACAGATACTGAATTCACACTTTGAAATCCAAACCATAAACTACAGTTATATTACTGTGTCAAAAATGCCAAAAGTAAAGAGAAAAACCAAAAGTTGTCATAATACGCGAAAGTTTCACTTCAGAACAGGAAATATTCCTCGTAATAAAGGTGTAACAAAACTGTAGAGAGTGATATCGCAAAAAACACTATATAAAAGACTTTCAGAGGAAAAGTACAATATTGTCACAAAAGACCAAGTTCACAATTTGGTATTGAGAAAGAGGAAGTTTCTGTGCAATACAAGTTCCTACGGCCAACTTAAACCAAAGATTTAGAGACTCATCTGCATGCCAGTGACTCTGAACGAAAGAGGTAAATAGAAATTCATCATTATTTAATGCTAAAAAAACATTATCAATCAATTAGGTTTCTTATTTTTCATTACATAATTCATGGAGGAAAGTAATGTAAAGAAAAAAACAGAACAATGATTAACAGGTACAATTTCATTGTAAAAAATGTATCAGACAAAATATGTGCACAAATGCCATATATTCTGAGATGGATATCTCTTTGTATGATTCTTAACTGTAGTTTAATAAAAAAAAAATACCATTTGAGTGTTAAAGTTCAGATTTTGTTACAGTGAGATATGTTTATAGCTCATTGTCAAACAACGGACTAGGGGAGTTAACCTAACCAAGGAAACTAATACCTTGACACAGAGAGTTGTTAATAAGAAATTAATGCATTTAAAAAGCACCAGGCAACATAAAATATGATAAATGTAAGATTCTATGCCCCAAAAAGGGTAATGCATTCATAATTTGTATGTCAGTTCTGGTGAAAATAGTCCATATAGGTTGGTACAGATAAAAAAAAAATGAAGACCTGTGGAATGCTGTGTTCACAGAACACAAGAGAACATATCCAATGTGTGATAGGAGCCAAGAATGGGAGACATAATTAAACAGTCTAATGCATTTACAAATCTGATGCCAGGAAAAAGCAAAATTGAATGCGAGAGGATGAGAAACAATTTTGCAATAGACCTGATATAGCTTTGTCATGCCGAGTTTAATGCTGCCTTTCAGAGATACTGTGGGACACTTCTATGATAACGAGGGGCATATCAAAAGCGGTAAATGCGATAGTGTTCTCTTATCAGGGTGGTCCTTTCCTTAGCAAGACAAAGCCATATGTTTGCACTGGTGAAAATGAAAATTGGGTAGTTAAAACTCATAGTTGCCTGGCACATTTAGAATAGTAAACTCTACACATACAAAATCAATGGTATGAATGCTTGTTAACTACTGGCTAGGGAAAATGACAATTCAGAAGACATTTCTCAACATTAACACACAAAATTCTCAAAATATAAATAAAGTAATTCAAAGAAGTTTACCTTGAAGTGTAAAATTCATGAGGAATTTCCATGCACAATGTTTTAGTGCAGTACATTACAGCAACTAAAGGTCTATGGAGTCTATAGTTAAGCTGTACTCAGCTTCTGGGTGCCCAATAGCAGCAAACTCCAGTGTGGCTAAGCAACTGAAAAGAAGACATGGAGAACATATTATTGATAAGACATTTTACAAGAAAAAGAAAGCATACAAACATAATTGATGTAAAAAAGCACTTTTATTCAGACTCCTTGAGAAATATCAGGAGGAGAGGAATTATGTACAAGGCAGATTGTTACATAATAATAGAAAGAAACTCGGAGGTAAATATGACAAGTGTATAAAAGATTTACTTTGAATAAGATCCATTATATTAAACAGATGGGTTTGTGGCATTTTGTTCATAATCCCTGGACTTTACAGTGATCTCTCGATAGATAGATGGATAGAATGGGGTTTCAAAACTAAATGGTCAGTGTTCACACAGATTTTTTCAAGACACAAATGACTAACATTAAGAGATCGATTTTTCTCATCCAGTTTAAGTCGGGTGTAATTCTTCATATATTACCCAATGGGCGCATCTCAAAATGATTTAGTACTCTATTTTTTATTCCCCCACCAGTAGACTGGTTCCTTGGCTGTAAAATAATTAGTACTCCTATACCTGATAGGTTGTGTCACAGTTGAGGTTTGAAGAAGCACACGAGGACACATCACACATAACAACTGGAATGTAAATTTCACAAAAAATGTTCATAAGCGAGTGATAATTTTAAGACTAAGCAGCATGTGATGATACATTGTAGAATATATATAGTACAGAATTCATGTCATACAATAAGTGTTGCATCTCAGATAAGGTTTCCCAAAAATTCCAATCTTATTTCAAGTTGCCTATGTTAATTACTTTTGAAACACTAGATTAGGGGCAATTTATTTCCATGTGAATGGAGATACATGTAGTTCCTCATAAGTACTGTGTGAAAAATTAGCTTTTTTGGGTTCAGAAAGGGAAGTAATGTAAGACACCAAGGGATCTTTGTCATACAATATTCTCAACATCGTTGAAAATATCCAACTGATGTTGTGATGTGTCATAACAGAGACACCAAAGAACCAATCTTACTACCAGTATATTGAACATTAAGATCAATCTATTAAAACTAATCTTTAATTGGTTGGAGATGTAACAGGATGCCATTTTTGCTTTTTTTGCCAAAGATTACGAAACACATTAGAGGACTCTCCAAATGAATAATCATAAACTTGAAAGATTTAAGTTGACAGAATTTTGTTACATCCTTCTTTTGCAGTTTTATTGGGTTAATATTCTTAATTTGGGTAATTTTAATTTTTGTGTCCTTTGTTACAAAACTGAAAGTATTTTTGTTTCCCATTGACGTTTTTGGAATCGCCCATGGTCTCATTGCATCATCTAATACAATAAATATATGATGGATTATTTTTCTTTCATTTTCTGTTATGCTTACAGACAAGCAATTGGTTTTCACTTGTTGTTTTGTGTGTGGAAGAAATGCAATGTCAAACACAGTTAAACTATATCGCTCCATGGATAGGGAACATGTTACATGTTACATTGCGGTTATCCAATATGCCCAAACAAGATGTGTTTACTAGTATTGATTACATGTGACAACTTTCATTTTTATTTTTCCAGAAAGAGAACATCCTGAATCCAGTATCAAAGAGTGTTATTTAAACTTCAGGGTTCTCCACAGGATTTTGAAAGTTGCAGTTCAGGGCGGCTTCCTTGAAAAGAGTTGAAGTCCCAGCACTAAAACTTGCAGTCCCAATAATGATACTTTTTTCCCATGCAATAATTTACAATATCATGAGTGTATTGTTGTGTCACCATTATATAAGTAATCATTTTGCTAATGTTCACTCATTGTGAAATATTTAGTACTATAACAAACGAATGATAATTATGGCAGTTGATAACCATGATAATTGTGAATGTTTGTGATGTTATAACTATAACAATTCTCAATGCCTTTAACTTGCCATTCTTTAATTTTGTATGCAGCTAGAAGGAATCAAGGAAGAGATTACACTTTCTTTTCTATATTAATTTAGTCAAATTTGTTTAATTCCGTTTCAGATCAATCAATATTCAATTCACATTTTTCATTTCGTCTTTAAGCAACACAGCATACTGCATTCACTTTTTCCTTAAATGAACTTTAACAGATTTCTCCACAGCAGGTTTAGGCTCAAAATCCTTAAGTTCTGGACCTTCATCCATCACCCTTATCAATTTCTTCTGGACCTTCATCCATCACCCTTATCAATTTCTTCTGGACCTTCATCCATCACCCTTATCAATTTCTTCTGGACCTTCATCCAGCACCCTTATCAATTTCTTCTGGACCTTCATCCATCACCCTTATCAATTTCTTCTGGATCTTCATCCATCACCCTTATCAATTTCTTCTGGACCTTCATCCATCACCCTTATCAATTTCTTCTGGACCTTCATCCATCACCCTTATCAATTTCTTCTGGACCTTCATCCATCACCCTTATCAATTTCTTTAGTTTATTGTTTTAAATGTCCACAGCCCTTTGTCTTCATGCAGTTATGTTGAACTTTGCAAATTCACTGTTCCTCGAGTTGCCATTGCATTATTCATTCCACAGTCACAACACCATGTGCATAAAGCTAATAATGTTCCACTGTTTTGTCATTTTTCAGCCCATGGGAAATGTTCTATTCCATGATTCATTCCACGAATCTCTCAGTCTCTTTGGCATTCTGTTTTCTTTACCAAAACTAGATGGATCTATTAATTTATGCCAGCTAGTCTCGCGAGAATTGTACTCATCTAATGCTTTGCGCTTGGCACCATAGAAATTATGTAAAGTTGCCATCAGAATAGTACAAATATGATAATCACTTGATAATGAAAGTATATCTGTACATGACACCAAAAAACATATTATTTTATGATGACTTATGATAATTAACAAGGGAGTTCATATTCCTCCGACATACAAAATATTTGTCAAAATACGGTATACACTAATATGCAAGTGTTCCAAACATCAGGTAAGGATTTTTTATATGATGGATCAAAACGTGCTGAGTAATGCTTATCAAAGAGAGTTGTTGAAGCACCTTCAAGTTATGTGGCAATTGGCGAGCGACAAAGCAGCAAGTGTGTATACATTGGGAGCTGTAGCTGCAGACCTGCACACAGGCAGCTCAGGGCATAGGGTCGCTTTTCATTGGACTGAAGCAGCAGTGGAATTCAGCAGCCCCCTGCCCAACTAAGAAGCCCTCTTTACGATCACACTGCTCACCTCCGTAGCATGAGGAAGGGACTAGAAAGTGCCCTAAACATTACCTGTTTCGCATTAACCCTGGTCAGCATACCACGTCGGATAGGGACCCCACCGTAGTCGTCAAAAATCTAACAAGAAGATAAAGGTGACACAACTTGCCATCGGTACTTGGAATGTGTGCACACTAATGGAAAGTACATCAGCAGATAGACCAGAGAGAGGAACAGCTATTGTTTGTAGAGAACTACCCAGATTCAACATCCAGATAGCAGCCCTGAGTGAAACTCGCCACGTTGAGGAAGGACAGCTCACCAAACAAGGACCCAGCTACACCTTCTGGAGTGGTGGTGTAAAGAAAAACGATGTGAAGCTGGTGTAGGGTTTCCCATCAACTCAGCAAGCTCACAAACCTCCCAAAGGGCGTGAATGACAGACTAATGCAAATGAGACTCCAACTGACTGTAAAAAGACATACAACTATCATCAGTGCCTATGCCCCCACCATTACCAACCCAGATGAGATCAAGGACAAATTTTATGAAGACCTGGAGTCTCTTATTGCAAAAGTACTGAAGGCAGACCAGCTCATTATCCTTGGTGATTTCAGTGCTAGAGTTGGCACAGATCACCAGACATTGCCAGGTGTCATTGGCAAAAATGACTTTGGCAAATGCAACAACCACGGACTCCTCCTAATGAGGAAATGAAATGAACATGACCTTCTAATCACTAGAATGGTCCAATGCCTGCCAAACTGCAACAGCATAACTTGGTGGCACCCACGCTCCAAGCACTGGCATCTCACTGATTATGTCTTCATCAGGAGAAGAGACAGGAATGATGTCTGAGTGACAAAGGCTATCAGAAGTGCAGAATGCTGGACTGACCATAGGCTCATAGTCTCCAAGCTCAATATCCAGATTCAGTCTAGCAGATGACCAGAAGGCAAAAAAGTGCCCAAAAAGGCCAATGTCTCCAAATTGAAACGGGAGAATGTGAGACAGGCATTTTTCGAAGAACTGTATAGCAAACTAGAAACAATTGATGCGAACTTTGAGAATATCAAGAAACACTGGACATCCTTCAGAGACTGTAATCAGCTGCATCCAAAACCTTCAGTCCCACCACACGTAAACATCAAGATTGGTTTGATGAGAACAATGCTACCATACAGATACTACTGATGAGAAATATCAGCTACAAAAGGCCTGTTTAGAAGACAGCACTTCATAATCTAATAAGGCAATCATCAACAACATCAAGAAGACTGTCCAATGCAAACTCAGAGAGTTGCAAGATTCATGTCTGAGCAACAAGGCAAATGAGATTCAGTCCTACACAGACAGAAATGACATGAAGAACTTCTATGATAATTTCAAGACAATCTACGGGCCACAGTCATCAGGAACATCTCCAATATTGAGTGCTGACAGCACCACACTGCTCACTGACATAGAAAAGATACTACAAAGATGGGCAGAACGCTTCAGCAACATCCTCCATGAACAACCATCAGTCAGTGAGGAGGCAATTGATCGACTGCCCCAAGTAGAAATCAACATATCACTTGCTGGTCCTTGAACACTGACTGAAACTGAGAAAACACTTGACCTGCTGTCAAATTGCAAAGCACCCGGAACAGATGATATACCAGAAAAAATCTACAAAGCCAGAGGCACGCACATGGCACAGAAACTGACTGAACTCTTACAGTCAATGTGGACTCAAGGAACTATACCCCGGAAGTACAAAGATGCATCCAGTGTCCACTTGTACAAGCGGAAAGTCAACATACAATACTGCGAAAACCATTGGGGCATTTCCTTGCTGTCAATAGCCGGAATAATTCTCACCAGAATTCTGCTAAATCGCCTTGTGCATCACACTGATCAAGGGCTCCTGCATTAAAATCAGTGTGGCTTCACGAAAGGACGAGGGACCACAGACATGGTGTTTGCATCTCGTCAACTCCAGGAAAAATGCCAGGAACAGAACTCCAACATGTACATGATATTAATTGACCTGACAAAAGCCTTTGACATGGTCAGTCATTGGGGCCTCTGGAAGATCATGGCAAAATTTGGTTGCCCAGAGAAATTCATCGTAATGGTTCATCAATTCCATAATGGCATGCTCAATCGTGTCGTGGATGATAGTAAGTCATCTGAACCATTCACAGATACTGGACTGATGGCAAGCTCTGCAATATGAGGAGACTACAGGCAAGGACGAAGTTATAGGAAGTATCTGTTCATGATCTTTTTGCTGACTGTTCTCTGAATGCCAAATCTGAGTCTGACATGCAACATAGAATGGACCATTTCTCTTCAGCTTGTGACAATTTCGGTCTCATAATCAGTATTAAGAAGACAGCTGATGCACCAGCCTGCACCAGGAAAGCCTTACGTAGGGCCTACCATCACAGTAAATGGCCAAACCCTTCTGGCAAAAGGAGAACAAGAAAAGCAATTTCACATATATGAATTATCCCATAGTTTGCCAATGAGATAAATGCTGGAAAAACGTATATGATCAGTGTCGATGCCCATCTCCACACTTTGGGAAGGAGCGTGTCCATATGCCGGAAGGTGTTATACCATTTCGACGCTCGATCAACACACACATGGCTGTTAACAGCGTTGTCCATGTCTGCCGCAGAAGCAATGCGCCGACGGATTATGATCTATGCTGTTCGCATAAAACATAAATAGAAAGAACAGCGTAGACTCTGATATCCCCGTGCTTCATGCGGCGTTAAATATTTTTTTTTTTTTTTTTTTTTTTTTTTTTTTGTCGTTTTACGGAACAGCAACATTTTGTAGGTTATATCGTACCAAGACAAACATAGTAGAGTGCCTTGCTCAAGGACACATCACCGAGCTAATCTAATGTGGGAGACAAACCCACACCCTTCTGGTCACGAGTCCAAAGCTTAACCAATGAACCACTGCAGCTTCAGATCTGGGTATAGACTGTACGCAGTTGAGTGAATTTTATACACGGGAAGAATTCCCTCTTTCCCAGCGACCACCACCAACAACTGCACGCTATATGAGCAATTTTACAGGTCTCGCGACCCTCAAATCACAAGCAATATATGCCAGTAAAATCTTCTGTTCAATGGCAGCAAGGGATAGTTTCGTATTCTGTTCCCTGTCAAATTTCTTAATTTAAGGGATAAGGAATATGATTCACGACTGTAACTCTTTAATAAATTAAGATATGGCTATATTTGTGTGCTTTGAGTAGTGAGTTGTTCTTGAAATAGATATGAGGCATGTACGTGTGTTGTCATCCTGCAGTACTCATGTACTGAAATACTCCTGTGTGACTGGCTCTGAATTCTAGGCACGCGTAGCTTTATAAGGTGTGTTTAAGGCAAGTAGAATAAAACAACAACGGATGGCAACTTTTCAGCATGTTTTAAAGGACTCCTGGTATTAATTCAACTTTCATAATAAACCTTTGGAAACACCGTGATATTAAAAATTCAATAACTTTAAACTTCTAAAGACTCATGACCAAACCTATATCTCTTAGTATATACAAAACCCTTGATACAAGCTTCTGTGTGGAGAAAACGATGTGAGCTGCGGCATTGTTTTTGATCTACATGTGTGTGAAATATGTGTTTCCAATTCCGCATCTAAAGAATCAGGTGCTACTTTAAGTATTGAGTGTTCCTAATTCATGTCAGTAAAAGGACTAAAACTGCATTTATATAATATTGTCTCTGTTTTTGTCAGTTATAAACAGGATAATCTCGCAACATATTCATTTTACTAACATTTTACTTTCTATTATAAACCAATCATCAGTTTCCAAACCCGTTTAGATTCTATTTTATACTCACTCATTTCTAGATTGGTTCCCATTTTTACATATAACTGGTATCTTGATTCCTATAAAAGTCAGTTCACATTGCTCATTTAAATTATTGCATCCTAAAATGACTTGTGTTGGAAATAAGTGCGCTACAAAGCTCCAAAGATGAGCGTCGGCCATAACAATCCATATATCTTTCAAGGGTAAGTGACATATTTTTTTACAACACAATCTAAATAGAGGCTATCAGCTTTAATTAAGTATCCTAACATATTTATATGTATGTTAGATACCGAGAAATACATACTATTGAGACCCCATTAACATTTTGTATTTATTGTGGGATTTTAAAAACAATATATAGGCGTAAGATTTTTCAGTTTTGTGCCAAAGACTGTCCCTTGCCACCTAAGGTATACCAACAAAACTGATTGAAATCTAAATCTCGCCCTAATCATGTTTGAAGGTTACATCTCGCTCTAATCACGATTGAAGGCTCAGTCTCGCTTTGATCATGTTTGAAATCTAAATCTCGCCTTAATCATGTTTGAAGGTTACATCTCGCTCTAATCTCGCTCAGTCTCACTTTGATCATGTTTGAAAGCTAAATCTCGCTCTAATCACGACTGAAGGATAAACCTCGCCCTAATAATGTTTGAAGCCTAAATCTTGCTCAGTTGTCGATTGAAGGCTAAATCTCGCTCTGATGACGATTGAAGGCTACATATCGCTCTTTTGACCCCCCCCCCCAATTTTATGGTAGAAGGAATGAGCCTAATTAGCATAAGCCTAGTGTTTATAAATTCACACGTAAGCTAAATCTACAATATGGTTTACATTTACTTTGAGTTAGGCTTGAAAATTATTTGGCTTGTTTGGTGAATGCATGTCACAGTTAGAATAGCATTGGAGATCAAATGCTTAACTTGGACTGCATAAGAACAGCCGACTTAGCTTACGCATTTATGTATGTCTGCTACAGCGGTAAGTATCTCAAAATCGAGATGGTTAAGGGGTGATGAGAAGTATGTTAATTAGTTATAATACCAGTGAACTTTAATCATGCATAAGGCACATACTGATTCTTTGAGCCCCCTTGTCAAAGGAAAATATTCAAAACAGCTCATTGCTGTCAAAAATGAATGTAAAAAAGAGGGGTTGGTGGTAGTGTCGATGAAGTAAAAAGCCTTCAGTTGTCAACGGAATTGACCTGAATACCTCAGTCAAAATCTTACAAGCATACTTTCCACATAAATCATTGTCTAGGTTTCATTTGTATCTTTAATGTAAACTTATTCTCATTTTTCTGCAATATGTCATTGTCGGATGAAAATTCATCAAAACAACTGTACAGCGAGACTTTAAGAACTGACGTAATTTTTTCATTCTTGTCAAATCCTATTAGCTGTGCCAAAAATCATTTCCTTATTACCTCTGTGCCTTGAATCTGACACAGTAAGGTATTCCAAACACACACTTCCTATAGATTTGATATATAATATATCATATTAGAAAAGGGAGCTAATTCAGCACTGTCAGAGTTAACAGCTATCTCTTCTGATCCATTCTGCTAATGAACAACAAAAACCTTATAAGTTTCATAAAAGTTGGTTTAATTGAAGTATTTCATTTCCTTATTCAGTTTATCAATATTTACAGTACATACTTTCTATATTTTCTTAATTTAATGATGATTGCTTCAATTGCATGCCTTTATATTCTTATCTACTCATGATATAATATTTCAATACATTTATGTCATCTTATTTACAGAAATTTAAGCTATAATAGCCTTTATATACATTACCAATATAAAACTTGCTGAAAAGCAGCAATTTCATGTTATTTTAAGCAAGAAAACTGTCAAATGGGACACATGTACAGTTTGGCTTGGACCAAAAACTTCACCAGGGTATGGAATGATTCATACACATTTCAGAGGGAAGCGAATAAAACTTCCTAATGTGTCCATCTAAAAAAAATCTACATGTGTCCCATATTTGCCACACTAAAACATGCATAGAGATTTCAGATTTATCTTTGGAAACAGCATCGGTTAATAATAAACGTCAAATTTGTCGCAACATCGGTAATTACACAGAACATTATGGCTTTCCAAAGTGCGTACTGTAAGGTAATAATGACAAATTATTTGCATTTTTTCTATTTAAGTACTGTTCTGTTTATGTTGTTGGATTTAAACTCTATTCATGTTCCTCGGCAATCTCCTGAAGTCCTTCAGAGAAAACAGAGTTCTAACAGATTGATTGTTTTTCTTCTTGCGAAGAAAGCATCTATTTCTTTTGTACTGAAAAGTCATATGCCTCTTGCTGTCATATTTTACCTTTGTATTAATTTTGTTTAATTGTTGATAAAATGGATCATGCGATTTAACTTAAATTCCTGTATATTTTGTAGACTGACCAGATCCGAGTGAAGATGAATGAGCAGCTCAATTACACGACCAGAAAAATTGCGCCTCCAAACAGTATTTTTGGAGCATAAGTGAAAACACGGTGATGGAAGCTCTCTGCTTTAATAGTGGTTGACATTTTTGACAGTTTTGACATTTTTGACAGTTTTGACATTTGCTTTAAATTTCCTTTGCTGCTTTAAATTTCCTTTGCTGCAAAGATTATCTATTTTAACCTGCAATTGTTTATATCTGACTTACTGAGTTGAAGATGTTTACCATAGGGAAAAAACTAAGTACTGTAAGATGCAAGGTATGCAGAACAGACCATTGATCGAGATCGACACACTGTATGCTGCCCTGGAAGCAAAGTAATACATTGTCAATGTCATTTTTGGAATTTTGAACAAAAACATCATCTGTTGTACATCGATATCGCTGTCTGACAAGTTCTACCCGAATCCTGGCCCTAGCACATGATGCTAATTTTTAAATGTAAAAGTTTTCATCATATGCTTTGGGACAACTACTTAATTTTATGTTTTTGATTTGCTTGTATGATGTTCGTAATCTATGAACAAAACATCTTTAGTGTACAAGCCAATGATGTTTGAAGTAGAATATTGGCGTAAGGCTTTTGCTGTTTGCGAACTTGCATCACTATTGATTGAACGCACCCTTAATAGTTTACGAGCCTGAATGTTTTCTAAATTTCTCTCTAGAAATTTGGATTCAGTTGAGCCAACTGATTCTTCATTTTTCAAGTTTTTTTTGCGTTTGTTGTTTTTGTGATCGCACTTAAGTTTTCGGCACAGTTTCTTGCCAACTTGCATGGAAATTACTAGTTTTCTCCTGGTGTTTCTCTCAATTAATGGTGCAAAACTCTGTGTTTATGCCTCACACCCAGCTTGTGGTCTACAGGCATATGACACATCCTATTCTGTATCAACTTCCAGCAAGAAGGTTGATATGGTGCACATACTGCTAGTTTTTCTCCATTTTGTTCTTCGCTGAGATCTACGATTTTGTCAGATACAATATTCAGTTTTTCTCCTTAATCCATGTGCATTGGGAACCTTAATGTTCATACATGAGAGAACTAAAAGTACATCTGCAATACCAACTTTGGATTTTATGACTAGTACAACCAGGGCTTCATTAAGTAAACCAGCAGCAGGCCAACGTGACTTTTTAACAGTTTCATACAGTTCCAGACCTATAGATTTGAAACTGCAGTTTGTGGAAGTGACTGAAGCTGTAATGAACAGTCCCATTCGTTTCTCAATGATTACATGCGGTGTTGGCACATCACACATCTGGAGTTGAAAAACTTCAAACAAATGTGATAGTTTTTTAAAAAATTAATAATTACATTTTCATCTGAGTCTTCTTATGACTGAATGCATTCTTGAAATCTCGGGTTTTCTTTCCTTGTAGGCCTCAAGGTATATGGTAGAACACCTGCCGAAGTGATACTGCTGGTCTGGACGACATCACAGATTTCCTCGGGAGTAAGCCGTACCAGTTGCTGTGGAGCTTTCATAGGAGTATCCACATCAACTTCATTGGAGCTTTGGTGAGTTGTGTGAAATGGATGTCCCTTTTTAAATTGTGTTTTTCTCCTCTCCTGATTTCTTTTGCACGAATTCCTTTTTGCTTTGGATTGATTCTAGGCATGTTACAATCACTAGCAAAACAAAATGACCCAAATGTGACTTTCTTATTGTTCTTAAAACAATCATTTTCCATAAATATGTCTTATCAGCAGGTGGGGTGAGACTGGGTATAGAATTTCATTGTTTAAGTTTCCCTAATGACGGGGTTCAGTTTACTAACATTGGTCCATATATTTTGATTACCTGAGGAGTTGCCTAACATATACTTTGCCTCAGATATCTCTGTTGTAGCATATATTTGACTCTCTTCATGAAATCAGTGAGAAAGTGCTGTTTATATATGCTGTGCATTGTTCATACTTTTTAAGCACTTAGCATGCACATTTTGCAGTTATTTTACAAGAGAAGCAGCTTGACTTCTTTTACATCTCTTATTCACTACATTTTGAGATTTCATGAAGAGTTTTACTAAATCTTGCTTTAATCACGATTGAAGGCTAAATCTCGCTTTAATCATAATTTAAAGCTAAATCTACTCCTAGTTATGTTTGATGGCTAAATCTCGCTCTATTGACGTTTTGAGGCTAAATCACTCTCAAATGACAAGTGCAAACAAAATCTCGCCCTAATCTAACTCGCACATTCTTACTTTAAAGTCACCTTCAAAATCGATAGCAATTATTTGAAACCTTTCCATTTTCAAAAGCGTTTCATTTTTTCTCCTGAAAAATGCATGTGTTAAAAAAATGATGTCATACTTTTTTAATTTTCAGATTCTCCTATGTTCGGCAGAATGGAACATTTCATCGCTCTTGGAATTGCCGCACTAAATGCAGTTTCATGTGTCTTTATTGCAATAAGGAGCCTTTCCCTATGCGCGGGTATTACGTCATTCATTACTTCAACACTGATGATTATAGGTAAGACAAAAATATCCTTATATCTGAAAGTATACTGAACAGATAAAAAAGAAAAAGAAACTATACATATAATAACTGATAAAGATATGTGAGAAGAAAACATGACCTTATACCTAAAACATATATTTATTTGTCGGATTGTAAGGGTCTTACTTTTAAATACAAACAACTTACATTATTACATTGTTGTATTTGTTGGTGCCCCATTTAACTTGGCGGCACGGTGACGCCAAATAAGTATCGGTGTATTGTAGGGATGCAGTCGATTTCGGACAGTGTCGGCGCTAATTTGCATGTGTGTGCAGTTTTAGTTTCTGGTCTAAGACGATCATGCAGATGTATAGTTCGAATGTGCCAATCGTGTGTTGGCTTCATAATGCGATGTCTGCCTGTCCTTAGCCAATCAGAAGTACCTCAGCTTGGAGAAACCTTGTCCACAAGTGATGGAGAGTTAGCCGTATCATTTATCTGACTCGTTCCGGATAGGGGAATTCCAATGACCCGTTCACGCAATTATCTTTAAAACTTCCGTTTTGTAGTCAATTACTCCTTATCAATGCATTTAAAATCAGCGTCAAGGGTACCGATAGCTGAAGCGAAAGCACCGATGAAGGGATGAAGCAAAGCCGAACGATCAAAACGTGTTGCATACCCGGTTACGCATGACTCAGCATGTCGATAGCGTTACTTATTTGCACGGAGTTCCGAGTTTTGCTGCTAGACACCCTAAATATAGTCATGCCACTTGTTCTAAATTGGTTCATGAATAATATATAGTTTCTTTTTCAGTTCAGAATATATTCATTCGTATACCGGTGTATAAATATATACCCGAAGAGTTATCACAAATGTATATGTAAAAGGTAAGCAACACACTTCTAAAACTTGTTTCTACATAATGTAGACAAATTTCCGGTATAGTGGTGAATTCAATTTATTTCCACATTTAAGATTAAACTACAGATAAATACTTTTATATTGCAAAGAATTGAAAATTGCACACATGCATAGCTAAGATTATATGAATATTCTTCAATATTTTATTTAATTCAGAAAATAAAGTAATGTCACATAAATCTGGTGCATCCATTATGTCTTGTAAGGCGGAGATGTAATAACAGTTTTTTTAATATATTCAGCGCCAAAGGTAAGTAGGGAATCTTGTAAATAAATTTATGAAATGAATACATTAATATTATATGTCAAGGCCTGCTGGCACCGAATGACATTATACTATTCATGATATAGAGGATCTCAGATGGGTATTGATTTAATATTGAATTTATTCAACTCGTTGAATAAATTCAATATTAAATCATTACCGATTTGAGATCCTCTATATACGTGTTTTGTTCAGAGTATGCGGAAAGGACTAGCCTGATATGGGTTTCATATTTATTACATATCCTCTTTTTTACGCTTTCTAAAATATTTCTAGCTTTTACAGTGTGAATGAATTCAAAACGAATTGCGATTTATACAAGTCCGATTTGGTGCGGACGGTTGTGAAAACACCTAAATAGCTCCCATCTGGTTGTGTGATGCTGAAATACGGATTAGATATCTGTATCGAACGCCAGATCAACCATGTAAGTAGATAAGTATGGACAAAGTTGGCTCATTTGTTACGATGCAATATTAAGGTCTGTTTTGATGGGCGGGTCTTTTCTAAACCACTGAATAAAAATAATAAATTCTATGGGTATGCATTTTCTGACTCATTCAATAAAAAAAATGGATTGGTTGTGCCAGTGTTTATAAAGTGGGTTTCTTAGCCATACAAAAGTCGGGCTTCTCGCTCACTTGTAACTGAAAAAAAAAAATTCGATCAGTAATTGTTTAGAAAGTGGCTTTCATAACTACACAGGATCGGATTTCTGTCTCAGTCGAAAAAAAAAATTGTATATACTCTGTCTGGCTCACTTCCATATTAATAACGGAAAACAAAAATCACCGACGTTTCTTGTTCACACAACCATATTTGATGACAATACACAAAAATTAGCAGTGAAATATATTTTTGAAATAATGCATGTTAATAAATCAAGGAATAACATTTCATTACTTGATTTACCAATTCCAAAGCAAGTAACCAGAAAAATGAAATCCTCCTTTAATACAAAGGAATTAAGACGTTTAAATAAGCAAAATACAAACAGAATCATAATATTTAGACTTCAAAAATCATTTAAGATAAATCCAAATGACTACAGATTCTACTGTGGTAACAATACAAATGTGTATGAATATTTCAATGAAATTGAGCCATGCTTGAAGAAAGTGGTGATTCGCAAAATGAGAGAAATGGGTTTTGTGAATGTTCAGTTATAGTTAATGATTTGACTCAAGAAGTAAATTCTGTACAGAGATTTTCACCATATAACAAAACCTAGGAACACAATGAATAATTCAGATAGAATATCTTGCAAAGTGCATAATCCAGTAACTATGGCGATAGATAGAGATTATAATAATAATAATTGAAAATAATGATGTTTTTGAACGTTTATTTTACATTATACAAACCAAACTTGGACAGAAATTAAGTGAAAATACGAAATGGATTTTCGATAGAATTGAATATTTAACATCACAAATAGATACATATCAACGGATCAGTGGAAACTCTTATATAGATTTGCCTCATTGGGTAAAGATCAAAGAAGCTTGGATCTATGTACAAAATACTGACAATAGGTGTTTCTGTTATGCTGGGAATAAAACGACAGTAGAAAGTCCTCTAGCCAAACAAAACACAACGAAATATTGATATTAGAAAACATTGATAACTTCAGCAAATGACGCAATAATTCAATGAAAACTTCATGCAAAATTATGAATAAATGCAGCAGAGAAGATAATTCGAAGGCGTTGTGGGCGGTTTATACTTTATTTGCTGCTTACATGATGGAAACAGTACTTGCGGCTGGTACATTTTGAACGCCAGTGCCTGTCACGATTTAAGAATATAATTTCTTCTCCTTTATGCATAGTTTAGATTCACACGCTATGATTCATGATATATTTTTGTACCCTGTGTCTTGTATACTTTTAGCTAGGGGGACTCAGGCTTTACGGAGTGTCGTAACTGTCATTTTCCGAACGGAGTGATTGGTAATTCTACTCTGAATGCCCGCATTTTTAGCTACAATCTCCATCGTTGAACCCAGGGTATTATGCTCCATCTGTCTTAGAAAATACATGAAAATAATGACATAAGTTTGTTTTTAGTCATTTGCATTTCAATAAATTCTTAGTACATGATTAAACAGTGCTATTCTGAATAGATATAAAGTGCAGTGTTTACATGAATGAGATGTTGATTGATGCATTGTATCAAAGGTCAGTCTCTCTCTCTCTCTCTCTCTCTCGTGCTACCAGCAGCAACTAGCGATCACTAGCAATCTATTTTCAATATTTTGTTATAAATCATATTTAGTCCCCTTTCATCGCAGTTTAAGTATCTGGATGTATTCATCTTTTCTTTATTTATATTGGATGAGAGCTAGATCTATCGTATAGAAAGAGTAATACCAAATATAACAATTCTCAAACAGTCGATTCTGTTGTCAGATAGATAGGTTACTGTCAGTGTTGGCCTCTGTTGTGCGTCCGATTTATGACGATGACAGCGTTCGACATTTCCATTGCCATTTTGATTTAGCAGTAGCCAAAAATTAGTTCATCGAATGGGGGCAATACCGTAAGATATTGTATAGTAGTGGTTAATATTGACCTAACTAAGTTAATACCGCTGGATATTTTATGTTAGCAACAATGTTAATGTAATGGCACTGTTTATAATGTATATAATAACCAGCGGTATTAACCGCAGCTAGGTAAATATTGACCGCTTCCTTAATTGTTAAGAACACGTGCCCGCATTCGATGAACTACTTTTATCTACGGCTAAATCAAAATGGCAACGGAAACGTAGAATGCTGGCCATGTCATAAATATGACGCCCACCAGAGGCCAGCAACGACAGTACGGTAGCCTTTTCTACCTGAGGCCAGTGTCGGAGAATCGACTGTCTGAGAATTATGATGTTTAGTATTGCTCTTTATAAATAATTAATCTAGCTGTCAACAAATTAAAGAAATAAAATGCATATCATCCAAATTAAATAAAGCAATAATGAATACATCCAAAGACTGTGTTGCCTATGTTTGTACCAGAGAGAGAGAGAGAGAGAGAGAGAGAGAGAGAGAGAGAGAGAGAGAGAGAGAGAGAGAGAGAGTCAAACTGGCCTTTGATAAAATTGATTAATCAACAACAATTTCACATAAACAGCGCACTTCTATCAATTTAGAATAGCATTATACCTAATACCTAATTTTTTCCTGATATCAATATTTCGTTGTCTTTCTTTGGCTGCAGAATATTCTACCCTCTTTATTAAACGTAGCTTCGTTCGCTGCTGAACGATGATTGTGCCACATACCATAGTAGTTAAGTAGCCTGTATTACGGCACGGTGCTCAGGTTTCACTCATAAAGGAACTACATGTAAAAAGTTCAATAAACCGTTGAAATAATTGTTTGCTTAAATTGTGATATTCCTATAACATAACAGATTTATTAATACGCTTGTTTTTAAGTATACAATACTAGGATTATTGACTGATTATTGAAAAATACTGAGCAAGCTCGGGATTCTGTGCCACATGACCTCGGGCCCAGTATTTCTAAAAACTTAATTAATAACCTATACCTATGCATCTGAAAAATCATCCATGTAGACAATTCAGCACTGACTGCATGATTATGGTTTAAAGAAATACAGAGTTCGGAAAACACTAATGGTATAATAGAGGAAATCGCATGAAATGGCTCAAGGAAAATAGACATCTCACAGTTGGAATGTTAAGAAAGTAATATTTTCCGATGACACACAGGTTATCATCACTAGTGAAAACCATCTGTACGAGTGGAGAACCAGCAAAGAAGCATAACGAGCCGAGTGAGTACAACTACATGGAAATATATCAGGGTAAAAGCCACGTTTTGGGGCTGCATTACGTATCATGAAATGGATACTTCGGCAGAAATTGAAGGAAATATTAATAGCTAGAATTCATTTATAGCTAGTCGGTGCAAAACAGTTCGCAAATTCACAGTTCATATTTGAAGATGACAATGTACCTTGCCACCATTCTGCACGGTCTCCTGCATGGAAACAGGAAAACAATATTGACAACCTTGAATCGTCATCACAGTCACCTGTCCTCAGCTTAATTGAAAATGTGTGGCATATTCTCAAAATCATACTTTGAAGATCTCTGCATATATATACATATTTTGTTTTCACATATAGTTTCCATGCAAAGGCGTATTTTTGTAGAGTCCATATATATATATATATATATATATATATATATATATATATATATATATATATATATATATATATTAGATATACTTTCGGGACTCTGCGAAAATGCGCCGTTGCATGGAAACCATATGTAAAAATTACATAATGCATTCACCTTTTTAATGTTTGTTTTTATTTTCTAAAATAACATGTGCGTTCACACTAGTAAAATTGAGCATGGAATTCTTTTACATTTTCTACATGAGAAATATCTGTAGAAGTGTATTAAATTTTTTTTATGACGACACTGCTAATGGTTTTTCTCTATTTTCACTTTGTAACCCTTGTACACAAATGATTTCTTGTTTATTGATTAAATGGTGTTAATAACATTCCGACGATACAGGTGCCTCAGTTCTATTTATAATTTTACCCAAACTTTTTATAACTCAGTTTTGTTTTGATTTTTTACAGTTCTTCATTGTTTCCTGATGTTATGTGAGAAAAAAGAAGGTTTAGTTTTGTTACTCTCATAATCAAAGCAATCAAAATCTATACCCGAAAAAAAACCCATAATCAAAGCAATCCAAATATGTAACCCTACAAGAAACATACTCAGTGATGTATCTAAATCTATAATTAAACAACAATTAAATAAACAAAACATTAAAACATCCCCGTTCAAGTTTTGTTAAAGCAAGCCGGATGCTAACTTGTGATATGGACTATAATTTGAAACAAATAAGCCTCCTCATTGAAACGTGGTTACGGTATCTGTAGTTATAAAATACGGCCATGTTATTAATTGTCGTTTTACTGAAGCATATATAAATGTATATTTTCTTTTAATGAAATTATGGAATAAACACGTGATTGATTAACGATAATAACAATGTATTCGTCAGACTTTATGAATCGTACAGATACAACAATGAACTCTGGATATTCTCCCCTTCCTGTAGATATCAGGAATGTAAGGCAGATCAGGTGGTAATTGTTTATAATGACACGTACCGGTATTACTGGTTTAGTTGTCGATTGTAATTCTATTTCACGAAATCTTTTAAAACTGGAAACATACCCATTATAACGTATGAGACAAACCATTTTCGTATTTATTAAATAAAGTATCCCTTTACCATCTATAGATTGTGCGACCAACTGTAATTAAGACTTAGGAATGTTTGATTCCTCCGAGTCTTCATTTGAAATAAATTTTATCGGTTTTTATACAGCGTCAAAATTGATCATCTGCAATAACTAATTTACACTTCCCCACTTTAAGTAAATGCTAACTGTACATTAAATGTATCTACAAGACGACGAACATTTTTCGGCCAACTCACGTTCTGGTATCTAAAAAGAAGAAAACTGGTTTCCAAAACGAGCAGCAATCTGCAAAGAGCTGTGTTCCATCCAACCGGATGTTTTTCGGCAGCCAGTTTTTCTCTCAAACGGACATTCTATTTCAATTATATACGGTGTCACCCTAAAACTGTTCTTCTTCTACATATATAATTACAGTATTGTATGTGTAGCGTAGCACTGTGTGTCCTATTGCAAGATGATGCTTACATGTTTACCATTGTCAAAAGGAGTAAGCATTGTGACGATTCAGGTTACGCACCAGTTAAAAAAAAAACAACAAAACAAACTCTTCTTCAAACGTCTGCATGAGGATGAATATGTCCTGTGTAAACTGTCGAATAGTGCGGAATGTTCGTCTCTTGGGGTCAAAAACATAATTTTTTATCAGTCTGGCCGACGGTTTTATCATAGTAAAAATTCGTTTCAATTCTGCTTTTGCTTTTAAACAATCACAACTGTTTTTTTTTTTTTTGTTTTTTGTTTTTTTAAAAAGAAGATATGTGGCATTTTGGCCCTTTCCATTTTCTGACAAACTAATCTATTTGCACATATACGCATATTGAAGTTTAAATGCCATATGTTACCTTTCTGTAAATAAAGTTAAAGAACAAGTGACCGGCTGAACTTTTGTAAATGTCACTTCAGTATGTACTACTTTTTAAATGTCATTTCAGTATCTAGTAGAGAAAAACTTTCAAATATTATTACAGAACTTTAATTTCAGTTCGTTCTTTTGCCTTTCTTTAGGCTTTGTGTGTGTCTGGTATTTTTTTTTTAAGTGCGGGAAATAAGTCAGCTTAATATTAAAGGAATCATCAACTACCTCTATTAAATAAATAGTAAGAAGTACCCCGAATACAGCACTGTTTTGAACCTACATCTCAATTTATTGTTTGTTCATAGGTTGTATAAAAGTTAAAATGAAATAAATAACAGTACATTTAACAAAAAGCATATCAAGATTATTTATTTCGAGGTCACCCTTTTACCTTCAGTTTGTAAGTATAATTGAAAATGTATGCTTTAATCTGACGAGCAAATTTGTCGTGTACATAATGTGTGCTTCAGATATTGGTGAATGGTATGCGTATTAAGAGTGTTAACTGAGATTTATTCGTTCTTGTAATTTTTTAAAACTACTTTATGGGACATATGGAACAGGTACATGGTGTTATTTTTATCATTTGTATCATAAATTTCCGCCACGAGTTGTATAATACCCAATCACATGAGTTTTCCTTGATCATATGACACGCTTATTGGTATATATGAGGTACAAGCATCGTTTATCAACATACATGTGCTCCTGTCGCCGCAAAGCCGAAACAAAACATAACAAAAACGAGCAAACGCATTTTAAACGATATTTAAGCAAGCTAATACGCACGTCCTCTACTGAAGTCAAGGTAAGTGTGTTTCCATGTAATTAAATTCTATAATTGTTTGTATATTTGTCTGAGATTTTAGCGAAAGATACTGTATACTTCTGTCCAAAAAAGATTTGTATTTTCTTTTAAATAAATAAATCGATTCTAATAGACAATTTCTGAATTACTACCATTGGGCAATAGCCCGGTGACCTCTGAGTCTCTCCGGCAATTGTGATAACTCATGGTAGCGACGCTATCATTCAAATAGGAGAACCATACATGCCGCTTTCCTCTTGGTTCTGTTATATCTAGCTTTGGATTAAGCTCGTTATTATCATATTATTATTCTTTATATACTCGGATGTACTACATGCTTACTGAGTATAACACAAAATGTATAGTGAATTATGGATTAAAATTATTATTCAATCATGAAACATAATTTCACATGAATATTGAAAGTTCTAGTTGAGGATGGGATCACATTAAAAAGCTTGCTTTCTTATTTCAAATGTTTAATTACATATACGATTCATCAGCTCTGCATATATAATCCTTGAGGAGTGTTTGCAATTATATCTGTCATTGAAGGTTTTTGTCAACAAATAATACTTACTACAAACCAAATAATACTTACTACAAACCAATCAAAAGTGATATTTGTCATCAACCTCATTATGATCACTCAGTTGCTATATCCTAAGTTTCTATTTATCCGAGTACAGCCAAATCTACATGAGACCCTTAGTTTTGCAGGTATTGTTTTATATTTCAATACATATTTATTCAAATTATATATATATATATATATATATATATATATATATATATATATATATATATATATATATATATATATATATGACCATGCGTGATAATATGAATTGAAATTATATATGGAGAAAAATATTATCATGCAGGATTGAGAATTTCAAACAATTTTTCCCTACTGAGATTCGAACCCGGGTCCGCGGGTTACTGCACCTATCGTCTTGCATGCATGCACCAACCTCTGTACCCTCTTGACTAGGTACAAACCCCACACCCACCCGAATGGACGGAACATAGTCGTGAATATAGGCATGCGTGCGTAGCAGACACACTCTCATATCCAGCCAGTAATTAGCACTACAGAAAAATGCGTGATTATATGAAGCGAAACTATAGATACTTGTATTTAATATTCTTTCTCCATATATCCTATATGATCTAGGGATAGCGCTTTCCACTCTGTCGAATCTTAGTAGGGGTCGGATTTTTAATTCTCAAACCCTGTATGACAATAACCATTCTCCACCCCCACCCACCCCCATATATATATATATATATATATATATATATATATATATATATATATATATATATATATATATATATATATATATATATATATATACACAATTTCATTCCCATAGACCGTAATGTTAATGTTTGTCCAAATGTATATACTTTCTTGGTAAGACCTGCAAGACATACTTACACCTTATGCACGATCTATCCAAGCGGAAAATTTTAGAACGATGAAAGTGATATGCTGGGAGCCTCGATTTTGAGAAAAAAATTCTATTGTAGGTTCCCGGTATAACAATGCGGCCCTGTTAGATCTCCTCGTTTGCATAAAGTAGTATATGTGACGCGACAGCGATAAAATAAAAATCGTTTTAGGTTCAAGTCTTCAATTGTGTAAAATTTAGCCATGAAAAAAATACCTTAATTTGTACCAGTAATTAGTTTCAGCCAATCCGTTACCTTGATTCTTTTAAATAATTTATTTAATACACCACCACCCAAACTCGGGTTCCGTAGCTCATACAATAATACATAATTAGTTACCTGTGCCACACACACACACACACACACACACACACACACACACACACACACACACACACACACAGGGAACAAGAATAAACATACACACACAGTGACACGAGCAGAACAATAAAAATTTACATTTTTAGCACAGATATGAAAAACTATCCAGAATACCGAAGTGGTCTAAACTGAAAACAAAAAGTGAAATAACAAGAATTAACTACATGTCTAGTAATGGATCAATTATGATATATATATATATATATATATATATATATATATATATATATATATATATATATAGAGAGAGAGAGAGAGAGAGAGAGAGAGAGAGAGAGAGAGAGAGAGAGAGAGAGAGAGAGAGAGAACAGGGCACAAGCATTATCCAATTGTCACCTTTTCTTTACTGTCAGCATACTGTCATAATGTGATCCACTATACTGATCAGCTCACATTTTGGCGTGAAATATGGGCTGCTGCTGTTCTAGGCCAGGTATCTGCAACCTTTTAGAACTGCGGTGCAAGGTCCGCTCAGTTGTACAGTTTTGTGTAGAGTGCTGCGTGCCATGAGGCAAGTCATATTCCAAAGACTTGGTACTTTCCAAAGAGTCTGGCATGCCACCGTTGGCACGCGTGCCATAGGGTGTCGACACCTGCTCTAGGCTGTTTACAATTGACCAACATCCGGTGTAGATGTATTCATGTCACATACATCTAGTATTCATCATTAGATGTCGAAAATTTACTTGTGTTAACGAAATTACTAGGAACTTCAAGGGAGATTTTGCCAGAAACTTTTATAATTTTTTTATTGGTCATGTAAGAACAACGGAACATGTACACGCATACTCACAGGAAACAATGGAACAGACACAAACAGGCAAACAGGCGTTTGTTGCTCTTGAATTTATGGATTCATTTTCAATGTAATGGTGGATGTCTTAAAAATTGTGTTGTTGATAATTTGAAGAAATTTTGTGGGGTATTATTTGTGTATGAATTTGTACGGATAGTGTCTAGTTACTGGTGTAAGTAAGTACAGAATCTTTCTAAATTATTTAGTCATTTTTAGTTGAATATATCATTCTTCTTTCTTAACTAATGATTCAATGTAAATGCAGTGTCACATATTCTTGTTATAAGACTATACCGCGTATTATAATTCTTTTGCTTCTGACTCTTTTCCAATTCGCAGTTTGTGATTTTGAAATGTACACCAAATGTCTTAAAAATTAAGTTACTAAATGAAAAGATACCAAAGACGTAGTAATTTCTGGTAGATTGTCTTTGAATATTTCATGCATCCCCCCGTCTGTATGTTTGTCTGTCTGTCTCTCTCATTGTCTAAGTTTATTCGTTTTGATATATTATCACACGGATGATGCTAGAGTAAGGTTGTTTGCTTTTCATTAATAATATGTGTTTATAGTTTATCTTCTGGGCAAATTACTGTTTTAGTTTTAATCTCTACTCTTTCATCACACCTCCACCCTCACGTCTGCATTTGACCTCGGACCACAATTTTTTTCTTTCTATTGCATATATAAGCATTCAACACTATGCCACTTTTACCATAACTGATAGACCTCTATCGCTTTTTGCTACACATTAACCCACCTTAGTTCAATAAATCCTGCAAGGTTTCGTCATAGGTTGACCGGCTCCATATGTGTATTACTTATGTAAATGGCCGTAGAGGAAGTAACCAAAAGTGTCTTCATGACTCAGAAAGCAGGGACATTTTACATTTGGGACAAGCACACTTTCTACACTGTAACAAAGCAAATTTTAACTCGGACATGTTTCCTGGCACAACTCGTGCAGAAAACACGAAGCACAGAAGCCCCTAAGCAAGGATCTAAAATCTAGATGTAATATACTTTTAAAGGAGCTAATGAAAC
Organism: Margaritifera margaritifera; assembly: GCA_029931535.1. Lineage (NCBI taxonomy): Eukaryota > Metazoa > Mollusca > Bivalvia > Unionida > Margaritiferidae > Margaritifera > Margaritifera margaritifera. The sequence goes on from JAQPZY010001042.1 coordinate 842,081, forward strand.
AGCGTGCAGGTGATATTTCTACTTATAGCAAATACTTACCATAAGTTCTTGAATCCACTCTGCTGTGCTGCAGAGGAGACTGTTCACGGTGTGCAAGATACTCTGTCGTGTGTGGTGTAGGAGTGACCAGCAACTGGTGGCATCGTCCCAAGTATCTCGGACCACACAAAATTCACTGACCTTCATGCATAAAATTGACAATGTGTTACTTCTTGAAATTTTGAAAATGAAACTGAGTGTATCAGCAATTGAAGAAATGAAACTGTATACTGATACTCAGAAATGCGAAGCAGTTAACAGATCACTGAGTATTTCACTACCACAAAAATGTGAACTATTCTAGGAATATGGTTGGTAGAGCTTCTTCAACCATTCACATATTGAATAACAATTCTGGAACATCAGCTATTACAAAGTGTGAGGATTCTGGTGTGGAACTTTCATCACGTGCAAAACAGGCACTATATCAAATGGATAGGAAAGCTGAATATCAAAAGACGTATCGAAAGAGACCAGATATTGTGAAAAGGAAAGTTATTCAGCAGGGAAATAATACTTCTGAACATTTGAATATAGGCAGTTAAATAGGTGCCAATCAGATTACAGTAAGGGACAGCTGGATCCAAAACCCTCAACAAGTTCTCAAGGAATACACAATTCAGATCAAACGTATTCAGTGTGATGATGGACAATTCTGTGTACAGGACATTTACTTATGGACTATTGTCAACTAACTTTTTAAGAGAAATACATCATGAACATTTTTAATATTTCTAGAATTATTTCTAAATTAAAATTAATTCAATTATGTGTTTCAATATGATGATAATTCAAATATTTATGAATGTTATACTGCTGCATGAAAAGTAATATATTATTAATTAATGTTATTAATCAAATATGATACCTTTGTTATTTTTTCTACATCTTTATATGAAGTAGACATCGAGAATATTATCCATGCCCTTTGCAAATACCTCTGTTCGCATATTTAATCAACAGACAAGTGATCTTTAAATATGCACAGATAGTTATGACAGAGATGACTCACTTCCAGGTTGTATATCTCCATCCTCTCATTACAGACCATATAACTGAGTCTGTGAGCATTTGCTCTGTGCCATTTGCCAAACATTGGTGACTTAAACTTTCTAGCACCATAACCACTAGATTTTACAGTCCTGGTCCAGATCAAACATTGCACATTGGTTCTTGGTACAATGTGTACCAAAATTACTTCGCGTATTTCTTAAAATAGCCCTACATTTCGTACTTTTAGCAGGATATAAAGATGAAAATGAGGCTAAAGATGCTGAGTAAGAATATAAACTATGATCTCTGACCTCATCATGATTCTAGTTGACTCATACAATGCTGAAAATTAAATTTAATATTAAAAAATTAAATTTAATATTTTTATTCGAAAAAAATTACATTAAAAAAAAATATTAACATTTTATTACCAACCAATTTTCTAAAGTATGGACCACAACTGTGGGAATTTTCAGCTCTGTATCGTGAGTACTTGTTTGAAAATGAGAGATCAAAGAAACATATCCCCCCCCCCTCAAATAAGAACTTCCATACAGACCATCCAAAAGATACAAAAAAACCCCAACAATAACAACAAATTAGGTGTGCTGATAATTAAAGGATAAAGCTTCGAAAAAAGGAAAAAGAAGAGAGATATCCATGGCAAGTAAACAATGATGTTATCAAACTTAGGAAGGAATAGGATTTAGTATGTAATGCACCTACATCACTATCAATTGGTCATTATACAGTCTGAGAAAGACTAATATTAATAATAACAAGAATCCCTTCATATTTAGAATATAAGGAAGAAACATTGGTTAAAAGCCCTCGTATCCTTAATATACTTTTGAAAAAACTTAAAAATATTCAAATTTTGCTCAGTTGCAAGTTCAGGTGTGCAAGATTGAAGAGTGTTTGTAGAGATTGGGTCGAGCGTTGCGATAAAACTAAGTATTAGATTTTGCCTTTGAAGTGTGTATTGAGTGCAAATGAAAATATAATGACATGCACTTTCTGCTTCTATCCCACAGTTACACAAGGGATCTTTTTTGAAGTCGCTACATTGGTTTCTGATCCTAGAATGAATAATAGAGTATTTGCGATCACCAGAAAGATACTAAGAAGGAACGCTGTTGTTTAACGGGGTAATATACCTTTTAAACTTTAAGAAATCTTTTTCCGATTTGACATTTTCAGGCAGGGTATTCTGTATGAGAATAAAAGAGTTAATGAAAGATTTTTTTTATTGTTTCATGTCTGGCATTTAATATAGAGAAGTTTGGTCGATTACGTAAATTGTATCTTGACGTTTCTACCACCAAAGGAGGGAGCAGTTCGTTTAAATAACTTGGTGAATCATTATAACTAATTCTATGAAAGTGCAGAGTTTGTGAGATTGTCATCTTTCTGAGCCGGGGCCAGCCGCATTCCTCCTAAATACTACGTGCGTGGGCACTTCTGGTTAGACCTGTGACTATCCTAGCAGCCTGTAACTGTAATCTCTCTAATCTATCTGAGTCTGCTTTTGAACTTCCATTCCTAACGACATCTGCATATTCTAATATAGGCCTAATATATGATAAGTAAATTATATCGAAGGATTTTTTACTCAGCTGGTATTTGAGGGATCTTAAAATATTTAGCAATTTAAGTATATTTTCAATATGTAGACTCCAAGTACATGTATTACTAAATGTAAGGCCCAGTTGTTTATGATTGTCAACAAATGCAAGTGATTCGTTTTGGAACTTCAATTTGGGAAAGAATGGGTTATTCTTTTTGCTGAAAAACATGACTTCGGTTTTTGCTGGGTTGAAGCTTACTAACCATTGATTTAAGCAGTCATGTAGAGTTTCTAAGTCGGCATTGAGTATATATTGGATATCTTCCATACTTCTCGAAGCGTAAGGGAGAGAATTGTCGTCGGTAAAAAGTCTGGTAGATCATGAGCAATATCACTGATATATGCAAGAAACAATAACGGTCCTTGAACTCAACCCTGTGGCACCAATAGCTGAAACATACTGAATTGTAGATTATGCGGTTTTCACAACAACAGTTTGTGTTCCATCGGAAAGATAGTTGAGGAACCAATTAATCAGATCTGACACTATTCCACAGCTTTTAAGTTTATGGATAAGACCTTTATGCCATTCTCGGTGGAATGCCTTCGATACATCGCAAAATATTATACACATGTCTTCTCCACGATCGAGTGCTTCACAAATACTATGATACATATCTATCAGTTGGTACACGGTTGAGTTATTTGGAAGAAAGCCCAATTGATATTTGTAAATGAGATCATTTGCATGCAAGTAATTTTATACATGTTTGAAAATTACCCTTTCCATGATTTTACCTACACAGCTAAGTAAAGAAATGGGCCTGTAATTGGAGGGATCATTTTTGCTATCTTTTTTGCTTATTGGTAATACTACCGCTTTTTTCCAAAGAACGGAGACAATTTTCTCATTAAGAGATCTGTTGACTAAAATACATAGAGATCTTTTAATTGCTGGTGCTGCACCCTTTTAGAAGATTGTGACTTATCTTATCAGAGCGACAAGCTTTATTTAGAAGAATTTTTATTATAACGTCTAGAATTTCATGCTCACTTATTACAATCCTTGTCAGTTTGTTAATTGTGCTTTCCTTCTATTGGATTTATATAGAAGTTACAAATCAAACAGAATTTACATATCTGTCTTCCTCAGAGAGTTTTGGTACATTTTTATCTGGTCAAGATATTTTGAGTTTTTAATACAGAATGATAATACGGCAACTATAAGACGACAGCAGCACTTTCTAATTGCAAGTATATACCATGAACTGCGCTAAAACAGCACATGCAGTTTAATCTGGAGCATTAGGCAATCAGTTGCATTAACATATAATTGCCAGTAAAGGGGAGTACCTTCAATAGAAGTTGTTACAAAGCCACCAGCACCCATAGGACACCTGTCAATATGTTTACAGATCCTGGCTGCAGTGGCATAAACTAAGTGTTGACACTTTGTTGCTATTTTAAAAATGATAATGTAATTACTTTATATAGCAAAACTTAACAAAATAGTAATGTACATTTATAAGGTTTATCATGTAAATTAAAGCATTTGAATATTAAATGAAAACAAAGTATCTCACAATAACACCTCAATTTTGTATATTACCAATACTAAAAGTCATAGACTAGTAACTGATTCTGCAGGATAAGTTATTTATGATACGTTACATGTTCAGTACAAGTACATAAAAGACAAATTTCATCAGATCTGCCACCATAAAAACAGATATGGCTTTATTAATATAAACTATCATCAGAAGACAAAAAACAGGTAAAGACCCTTCAGTATTGAATCTGAGGCCAGCTGATAGTCTGACGTATCGAGATAGTTTGAAAGCCTCAAATAGTATATATTTGTGGCTGTCCTAGGGTTAAAGTAGACAATTAATTTTAAATAACAGTTCCATGTACTATTAAAAAAAGCTTATGGTTTTTTTTCTTTTTTTGTTTTTTGCTTGTTTGTTTGTTCGGCTTTTTTTAATACGTTTTTAAAAAAAAAACAACAAACTACTCTTTAGTTGCCTTAACTAAGATCTTCACTTTATTGCATCTTCTACTTTTAATTTCACATTCAATTCATTTCTGTCCTAAATTTCTATGGCGACCTAAACATTAGATTATAGGAACCTAAAGATTAAAAAAGCCGTCGAAAATAGCTACTAAAGTTAGAAAGGTACTTAGGGCTGTTTCACTTTATCACCTATAAGAGTACAATCACATCGTTACACATGTCACAGGTCTATCCAGAGACATGTAGGTAACTGCTAAATGAATCAGAAGATGACAAAAACTTGCTCGCTCGCTCTCTCTCTCTCTCTCTCTCTCTCTGTGTGTGTGTGTGTGTGTGTGTGTGTGTGTGTGTGTGTGTATGTGTAAATGCATATATTAGCCACTACAAGGTGCAAACTACTAAAATAAATTTGTGAAGTAATCACGCATTTTTGGAAAGTTTATGATTGTTTAGTTACATTACAACTGACCGTATTAATAGTCAATAGCGCATTCGCATCTTCGAGGTCAATCCTACGGATCATACCTAGAATGAATGCCAATATTTGCCATTAGCTGATATTCGGACCACCTACATTATTTACGAGAGAAGAATTGACCGAAATATAATTGCAAATGCATCGAAACTGTTTTCTCATTTGCAACTTCTCGGTGAATCCTACGGTCAATTCAATCTTAGAAATAGCCGAAGTGGTCCAAACACATTGCGGTTTCCATTTTGAGAAGAAATTTCCGGCGAACAAAATGTATGAGTTTCTGCAAATTACTACGTCGACATACATCCGATACATATTTTTCTTTCGTAGAATAACCAAAGTGGTCCGAATGCTTACAGCGATAACGTCTGCTGTGATACACGAAGCAATGCTACGAGCACACAAAAGACCACTATCCCACGGACATGACTGACGGGAAAGGTTTAGTTTCGTTAAACCTGATAAATTATGGTAGCCAAATTGATCCCGAAACTAGCATTTTTGTCGCAAAGATCAGAAAAATCACGCCATATCTCTGTTTTAGTGGCCTATGTCTAGTTGTCTAGACTATATCTATCGAGTGCCATATATATATATATATATATATATATATATATATATATATATATCTATCTATCTATATATATATACGCATATAGTATGTATCTTGCAAGTATGTCTGTAGGTCCGTCTGTCTGTCTCTTTTTACTATTTGTATGTATGTAAGTATGTATTTCGTTATTTCTATTTGTTTATTTGCAGATGCTTGTTCTTTTGGTGGTGTGCGTGACAATGACGTCGGCAAATCGATTCTTTGTCGAAAAAATGGATGTCCAGACAACTGCGTTGTGTTCTGACGAGGAAACAAGGTGCCCGGCTGATCACGCATGTTCCAAACTGGAAGGAGGCAAGATAGGATGTTGTCTTCAACACGGAATAGTAAGTGTCGACGAAAAAAGAAATCATTAATATATAGCGGTTCAGTCGAATAGAAATTAAACAAGGAAATACATAGAATAAAGAAATTTTAGTGGAAGGCATACACAACCCTAGTAAATTGTGTACAATTCATGAAATTGGCAAGGTTAGACCAGTAAGTCAGACTTGTTTAAGAGACCTGTTTTATTGATGGAAGAATGTTCGGACACATACGTTTCTTAGTTAGTCCCCTTTCCTGTGTTCTAAAATTCCAAATGGAGAACCTTTATAATGTCCAACATTCGAAAGTTTATCCCAATAGTTTTACTGCATTCATCCACGAGCCTTTTTATGTCCTTATTACAACTGGATCTCCAGGTCTGATCTCCTAAAATTAATACAGGCAACATATAGTCTCATATAATCAATAATTTTGACTTCAGTGTTTTTTTCAAACTCTGCCGGTTTTCTCTTCTATTTGATTGTTACATTTTTTTATGCAATATTTTAGTTTATTGTTGCCTACAGGATGAGAATTTCTGGTGCATTATGTGGTTTGCGTTTTAGAAATTAATTTATTTCATTTAGAAGCTGCGGAGAAGCGAACTGTGAGGCTGGGAGTCGCGAAGCATATACAAATATATGCCGGTTTTTAAGACCTGTATTATCTATTTTAAACGGCGTTCGTTACTGCGTCTTCTTTAAAATGACATTTGGTTTCACCGTGTCTTTGAACTCAACATCTTGCTTAATAATTTCACTATTTTCTTTAAGCCCTGCCCCTGCAGTTTGATAAGAAAATCTCTTATAATTGAAAACAACTTACGACATTTATTCATGTTTTCCCCTCTACTTAAAGTAAATTAGTTCCAAAATTAGCAGAAGCATATTCAAGAAGTAATTGATTGCATAGTTTTATCGCATTCAATGTTGGGAAAAAGGATCAGAACTAAAAATATTGAAAAACCTTTAAATAGAATATTTGCTCCTATGTTAGATATGTGTAGTCTGATGCACACATTATATAGTTTCTGAGCAACTACACAATAAAAGTTTATATATATATATATATATATATATATATATATATATATATATATATATATATATATATATATATATATAAATATATATATTAGCACATCAAATACCATTGGTCGACAAACCATCGACCTTTGGGAGACAGCTGTCGCCAAGAGGATATAATTTAATGTCACCCAAAAGTAAAACAATATTCCCAATAATTTCTGTTTTTATCCAAATGTATTCGCTTTTTCATATGTATTAATGTGATAGTAATGAAGTTGAACTTATTCTAAAACCTAGTTTATTGGAAAGGATGCAGAGATTCTTACCTTATTCAGTTTTGATATATATTCACGTTGCAACATTTCGGCGACATCATGTTTTCTATGTTGACCTTAAGTATGTTTACAGGACTATGGTAAATTTTAAAATGCTTTTTTATCATCATCGTTCTTACACAACCGTTAGTAGAAACAATGCAAAATATCATAACCCTACGTCTTAAAGCTCGTGAGCTAGCGTTGGGCCAACTTTGAGGCTTAATCTCGCGTGGTCATGCATGCAAATGCAACGCATGCCTATAGTCAGCTTCCTGACAAGCAGACCGGCATGTTTAAAAATAAAATAAATCCAAGCTTGCCATTGGATCAGGATCAGGCAGCCGCTGATCTTAATGAGAACCAGGCCTCCCAAGAACCTGTAGTCTCCCACAACCAATCTGAACTCGCGGAAAGTTACGAGGTATTTGGATTACCATACGACTAATGAGTCGAATACAACGATGCAACTCAGATTTCACTGGATGATACACACCAGGTCAAACATCAACTCAAACATTGTTAATGTCTTTTTGTCATCTTTATCATCAGTGATCATTGGAAGTAACTGAAATATGGATAACATTTCAATAAAGGAATGTAATTTTTTAAAAATTGTTTTATCCAACCTGTAAACCAAACATAATAGTAAACCAGTGCACGCAATATCTCCCCTTTCATTAGAAAGATTCATGTTTTTATTAATGCGTAAACGGAGAGATTTTGTTTTATTTCCTCTGGTTAATTGGGTTATACAATGGCTCTGACCAATAATTATTTCGTTGGTTACGGTTATTTATTAATTATTAATTAATAATTATTTCGTTGGTTACGGTGTGTTCCTTCAAGCCTCCGAAATTATGTATACATTTTTGTACATGCTCAGTTAAGTCATACGAGACACTAGAAAATGAATACATATTACTATGTGATGAATCTAATTCCCGATTGGCAGATACATTCATCTCTTATTTAAGACAAAACGTTTTCTGAAAATATTGCCTATTTCCATCTGTGCACGTACAATCCAAATACATTAATCGTATAATAGAATTTGTATATTGCTTTTAAACCACGTCAATACTTGCGTAGAATTCTGACACGTTTCATGAAAAAAGGACCTAAAGAGGAAAGAATGCAGAGACAATCATTCTCCTGTATTTACTTTTATCGTTACTCCAAAAACTAGGAATTAATTAAACCCCGTCTAAGTCAGCAGAAATATGAACGGGATTTGATGCTTCACGTGCATGCACCTCAAGGCTAAGGTGAACATTGTTCATAGCAGAGAAAATATGACGGTTGACTCCGAGTTTCAGAAATGTGCTCTTACCTCAACCCATGCTAATTAACCCAAGAAAATCTATTCTAACGTATACAAATGTGTGAAACTTTCCGGGCATATTGCTTCATTTCAAAGAAAAGAAAATTATACATTTAATCCTAATCCCAGTAATTGTATATAAACGTTTTGTCATATTTTAAAGCTGAGACCTGTGACTAACAGATAGGACTAGCATACTAAATCATAATCCTTGGGTGATAACGATGGTATTCTGGATAATATACCCAGTTTGTAACAATACGATAATGACATTTTCAGAACACGTGTAGTAGAAGTAGTAGTGGTATATGAGAAATTTCAATCCGTGAATTATTTGTTTCGCGAGATGCCGCATCGGTGAGTTGTCTTTCGTAGACCAACAAAATTTACATGTAATATATATGCGAGTTCACATGTGCATGCTTGTGTGTGGGTATATGTGTGCGTGTGTGTGTGTGTGTGTGTGTGTGTGTGTGTGTGTGTGTGTGTGAAGAGAGAGAGAGAGATGGAGGCAGAAATAGACAAAGAGTGAGAGGAATATAAATAAGTGTATCTTTTCATCTTGTGCGAGCACGTGAATGTGTGTGAAAAGTGAAAGAGGCCGATAGAGCACCATATTGAGGACGAAATAGAGATATATTTGTTCTCAAGTGTGTGTGTGTGTTTACACATCAACATTGTGAGGTCTTATCGTGTGATTTGTATGTACACCAACGTTGAGATGACCGTAGTAAATAGGTATATATCCTCTCATTTATAAAGTAATTATCGTAAAATTTTAGAAAAATAAGAAATGCATAATGTCAGATGTCATGCAAACACGAGGTTTTCCCCCTAATGTACGTAATGTATACACAAGTTAATCATTAATACCTCTTAAAGTTTATGTTTAAACAAGTCACATTATATGACCTCTCAAAGTAGATGGATACTTTTGTCGTCCAAGACCTTTTCATGCTGTTGCATCAGCAAGTTATAATTTATACAACTGCGTAGTGAGGATGAAAAATCAGTGCTGTTGATATATGTCATTTGACAAAGCAGTTTTGATTTCATTGTAAGATGCATTTCAACATATGATGATTTCCGTTTTTGAACTTTTAACTCTTTGGTAAAAGACCAAAGGTAACTTAAGTTCTAAAACCAGTGACTTTCTTTCCCTAATACTTGCATAGAAATTACAACGTCTACAAAATCAGCACCTTGAAGAGATATACATTTTTGAGGTATCTAATATCTTTTAAAAATAAGAGTGAAGTTACGATGTTGGACATTATAAGTTCGTATTTTAATATTGCAGATGGTGTTTAAAATGTGTTCAGAAATCTTCATAAATGTTTTGAGACCCATATTGACCCATGCAAGGTCGACTGAAATGATTTATGTGTAAATTATGGCGTCGTATAACTTGAGAAAACAAATTTGCCAAGTGTGGCGTTTAATGTAACGAACCTTTTTTTTGGTTAGGTAATGCTTTCTATTTATTTAAACATAAGAGCTATGGTTCATTTAACATTTCGCTGCATAGCTTTAATTCAAATTTTATCTTTTGTCATGCATTATCAAGTTTTGATCAAACTATGCAATTACAAGCTAGACCGAAATAAAGGTCATCTTTAAAACTGAATCCGAACATAATCTAGAATGCTAGTAATCGGAAAGATATGCAACATTTAGTTTTTCATTAAACAATAATTTATATAAGTAGTAACGTCAACAAAATAAATAAATTAAACAGAATATTTACAGTAACCATTATATAATAGATCTATATAAAGACCACCTGCATATAAGGGGAAAGGTCCACGGATCCCATAAAACATGTATATAAAGACGTCCTGCTTGTAAAGATCACTTCCAGATTGTCTTCAGAGTAATCTTTGCAGACAGGTTTGACTATACCTCGTTAACAGATCTACATTTCGCTATGGATTTTCAATTCTTAAATCTGATTCTTTGAGGAAATCGATATAAAATGACGTACATACAAAATTTATATTGCTTGACTTCTCCACGCGATAGATCAGCGGTCAGCCAGTGAATTGAAGTTAACGAATGTATCACTGATACGGCTAAGATTAGATTCGGTAGATATCTTGAGCAAGTCATCTTCACGTATGTCATCTGGCCCTTAGGCATCTCTTGCATAGTTCTGACTCATGAGTACAGTGGTTGCCTATTTCAATGTGATTTAAGACTTGGAATGTTTAGTTGTCCCCAAATAGTCAGTGTACCGTGTTAAACGTTGTAGGAAATATTTCACATGAATGCATTAATTGAGCAAACACTCGTAAGAATAGGAAAATACGAGCATATTAAGAAGGATGATTTTCCGAGTCATCTGTAATATACCCGTCTCAAAATAATCATACTGAAGGTAAACAGAGGTGTGTGTATGAGAGAGAGAGAGAGAGAGAGAGAGAGAGAGAGAGAGAGAGAGGTACAATTTCGTGGGGCCTGGATTCTTAGCTATATTCCGGGTGAGCCACACCTTATACCTCTCTAACATGTTTCACGTACATAATGTATTTTCGTCTCAAGAAAGCTGAAAAAGATTTAAGATTGTAAAAGCTATTAAGATTTAATGTATTTACCTAACTGTTTAATGCATATTTATAAGCTCAATTTCAGAGTCAACGATTTTTTAAAATGCATGTTCTTCTTTGATTCTATCCCGGTTGAAAATTGAGTAACCGTCTAATGCATATGTATAAGCTCAATTTCACAATTAACAATTTTCTTTCATGCATTTCTTTCTTTGATTCTAACTCGGTTGAAAAATTGTCTAACAAAGTTATTAGTATGTATTTCCACCTCGGACATGTTTCTCCTTATTTGCGTCGATGAGAAATATTGTTATACGTGCATAAATTGCAAAGCATTGTATATGCCGTATGCCTACGAAAGCAAACACTCGTAAGAGTAGGAAAACTTCGAGAATATTAAAAAGGGTGATTATCCGAGTCACATGTAATACGAAAATCTTCATTCTTTCACCCGTCTCAAGTTAATCATATTGAAGGTAAACAGAGGTGTGTGCATGAGAGAGAGAGAGAGAGAGAGAGAGAGAGAGAGAGAGAGAGAGAGAGAGAGAGAGAGAGAGAGAGAGACACAGAAGGGGTGGGGTGGGGTAACATAACTTAGGGCTTGGGTTCTTAGTTATATTCCCGGTGGGCTACAAATTATACCTCTCTAGCATGTTTCATATAGATAATGGTGATTTGCTATGTAACTTCAATTATATTAACACGTTTTCTCCTTTTGGATCCAGGGATACATCCCATCTGTTTGGTATAGAATTCGTAACTTGGAGGAATTATTCATGTGTAACTAAACTTTTTCCCATAGGAATAATGAAAAAGTCTGCGTTAATATTCACTCATCCAAGTTTCTAGTGTAATTTTCCTGTTAAGTTGACATGAATGACCGATGAAATGGAAGGCATAAAAACTGGGATGGAAAGAGGGAAGTTGGTCAAGGGTTTAAAAAATAATTGCTGTTTGCATGATCTCTGTACAATATCAGAATGTGGGAAAATATATTATCAAGCTTTTGCAATGATGCATGATAAAGTTGGAGAAGAAGGCATGATGCACGGACGCAATGGCAAAACGGAGGGCAGATGGTTGATGGGACGGAGGTTTTCAAAATACCCTTGTATCCTCCTAAGGAAATAATCAATAATCACGATAAACAACTTAATAATTATTCCTTACTTACAGATAATAATTCAATTAAAAGACAGTATCGGATTCTAAGAGAAACTGCATATTTTCTCAAAACCTTACCTTGATTGTTTTGCCACTGGGCAAGCGTGTTTTGTTGTCTGTATAAGGGTACTAGCATGTACATGGAGAGGAAATATATAAATACTGATGGCTACATTATAAGTCGTATGAGTTACGATCAGAGTTTATCTTCTTTAAATAAACGTTTGATATTTATATCGGGCTTGTAGAAACCTTATCCTTTTGGTCCATGGATTAGTTGTTGCTAGTCAATTCACGTTGTATTAGTTTTAAAATGGTCTGGAACTTTTACCGCCTGAGTCAGAACGAAACAAAAACTATGCATTTCGCACGAACATGGCGGCCAAGGGTCATCGATCCACTTCGTTCCACATCGACCCTTGGCATATGTAGCTAGCCAAAACAGTATTTTAAACAATTGCCCTCTTGCGAATGAAAAGTTACTGTCTACAGCAAGCAAAATTATTTGACTAACCAGAGAGCTTGTTTCTTGACCTGTTAGGTTTTCAATATAGTGACTTCCATGATATCCATGTGCCTTGACTTGAAAGATAAACGTGTATGAAAGGTTTAAATTGGTGAAATTTACACAAGACATGTGCCGTTGTCTACCGATGCTGCTATTATTATTCCCAACTATATATTCCTAGGTAAATGTAACGAGTAATCTGATTGGATCAGTTTCTTTGAGCTGCATCCAATCAGATAGCGGAGCGGCATATACTGTTTTGGCTCGCTACATATGCCCATGATTGAGGTGGAGCGACGTGGATCGACGACCCCTGGCTAGCGAATATGGGTGGCCAGCTTCTGGGAATTGTGTCATTGGATTTAGAGCGCGGGGTGCAATAGTCAGCCTTTACGTCATAATGAGCACAGATGAAATAGCCTGCTACGAAAACAACCGAAACACCCCTTCCTGGTGGATTTGTCCAAACATAACTGCACATATTAGTATTGTTGCTCCCGCTTAGGATTTCAATAAGATAGCTGAACATAACGGTTGACACTCAGTGGCCGATTACCTTTCAGTGTGATTTAAAAAAGAAAGAATTAAAAATGTGGCGTTAACTTTTTCAGTAGATTACCAATAACATGATAATTGTGCAAAAAACAATGAATAAGCACTAGATTTGTACTTTTCATTGTTATTAAATGCATTTAGCATATCTCGTTACAACAAAGCTGATACTACAAGTGATGTCTTTCAAATTAAACATTGACATGAATAAGTAATGACTGTTTTTGTTACATTCGCTATTGTCACTAATGTACCCTATGCATTTGTCGTATTTTAAGTCAACGTAATAACCTTGGTGAAACTATTTAATGTTCTAGTTTAATAGCATAGCAGTTTCATTATCACCTCCAAGCCGCACTTTAAATAAACGGGAGTGTAACATATCGCCGCAGCTTTAAGCAATTCTGTGTAATGAATCAGCAATTCTTCAGCTGTTTCGAATCTTTCAGCTGTAACCTCTGTTCATGTTATGCATTCTACAATTGTCTCTTCAAATGATTTATATAACCTATTTTCCCTGCAACAAAGATAGTTGAGAATGTTTGAGCCCAAACACCGATCAATTTCCGGTGACTTAAATTTGTATGCTACCTTATGAAACATTTAAACTCTCGCATCATCGAGTTTAATTGTCAGGCAAGTGTTTGAAAGCGATTTGTCCACGTGTACTATTAAATATTTTTAAATTTTATCAAATTTTGCAGTTCGTTTTAGGTCTTGAATTACATAGTAGACTTTTATGAAGTAATATTTACGACTGATATTCAGATTTAAACATTCAAGTATTCAATGAATATATCATAGTCTTCATCTGCCGATTAAACCTTTGTACAAAGCAGTTGTGTTGTCTTTCACATACGTGAATTTTACATAGAGATGTGATAATTTTATCCCTGTTTGGTAAAAACACTTTTATTTGTAGATTTGAAATCTTTCTTTTATTCTGTGTCAACATTATGTAACCTTCACCGTCATTTATGTCGTCATCAGCGAAAGCTTTGTAAATCACTAAGTGTCGCAAAATAGTTTTGTACCCGGTTCGAGTTTAGCATTCGAACGACTATGATATTTGTTCACGTCTACGTTTTGAAACATCTTGCAAGATATTGTGAGAAACTCATTACTCTAAATTTATTTGTGCGTGATTTTCTTTAGAAATTCAACTCTTTTGACAATGCTTTGCGAGTGTTATTTTGACTCAAAGAGAGACTGTTACAGCTCTCTGTCATCTTTTATTTTATCAAATAAATTTTAATATAAGCTACCAATATGTTCAAAATCAATTATCACATTTATCATATGCTTAGTGCGTTTCTAAATACCCTAAAGTTTGTGAGGGGCTGTAGGATTTTGGCAAGTAGGTGGATCGCGCTGCTTATTTGGTTTTATCCGGTTTGATCTGGTTGATGCGCTCGCACTGTCATATACATAGCCGGAAAAAGCGACTATATGGTAGTTGACAGTGTAGTAATTTGAATTTTTCAGTGGATCATTTTGTATTTGTATAAATTGTGTGTGGGCAAAACCTAAGCCAAAATTATGGTACTATTTTAAAATGTACAAGTGCGCTCCCACTGTTAACTAAAATCATCTTTTCGTGACTATTCTTCGGTATTTCCTTTAAGCCGTCAAGTAAAATATATACTTCAGCAACAAACCTTGAAATATAATCAATAAATAAAAAAATAAGCAAAATGTAAGGACTTTGAAATTTGGCCTTGCACAAGGTAGATATAATTCTCTGAACTGATCAATGGTCTACAACTGTGTTTTCTGCTATCAAATGCCATTTACCAGAGGTGTGTGATCTATTTTAGCAACAACTTTGTCCTCTCAGTGTACATGGAAAACGCAATATGTCAATTAAACATACATTTAGCCTTCACAAAGTGTTACCCCGGCGACGCATCGTATGTAAAAGCAAACAAAATCCACTATAAGCGGAGCGTATCAATGCTTTCTTTGAGGTGGACCTCCTAATGTTAGCAAATTTATAATGTCCTCTTAATGTAGATGATGCACGCGCGAGTCTCTCTCTCTCTCTCTCTCTCTCTCTCTCTCTCTCTCTCTGTTTGAAGAGAGACAAGCAGATAATCAGAAACGTCCAAAGAGAGAAAATAAATATTCTAAAAAATAAGTGCTTGTCTGTTTCTTGTGTTTGGGTGTTTGGGTAAAAATGTGAATTTATATGCGTGCGTGTGCAAGTGAAGATACAGAAGATGACGAACATAAAAACAGATAAATGAGCATCAGTGCATATATTTATTTGTGTGTACGGACGGTTGGGTGAAAATGTGACTTTGAATGTGAATGTCTGTGTGAAGAGACAGAGTCATATAGACAGTCAAAATAAACATGATATTATTTTTGTGCTGAGATGATTGGGTGAAAATGTTATTTCAGATGTGTTAGCGTATATATAAAAGGTATTACTACATTCATTCAGTTCCATATATATGTCCTTCATTTTTTCTAAAAATTTTATTAATCCAGTACATTAGTTATTAGTTCAAATGCACCAACATTATTCTACTTATCTTAGGAACTAACTTGGGCACAAAGCATAGGTTATATTGCCATGTTCTGAAAATAGTTCCATTTTAATAACAATGACTGGATTTTTTAGTGTATGTGACCTTTCTGGAACCGGCCGAATCACGCCTGTTTGTTTTCTCGTCCCAATCAAAAGTCCAGAGGCTAAAAAACCTAAATAAATATTTTATTGTCTGTTTAGGCCTTGCTACTGATTTATATTGAATACAAGTGGGATTCTTCACTATTTATCTCATCTCCATTACAAATGAAAGGAAAATAGTAATGATTTCTACTGGACTTTAATAGGAACCAATAACAGCTGATTGGTTTAAATAGTATAGTGACATATAAATATCAATGGATAGCAGGAAAAATACATCAGTGACTTTATCATATCCTTCTATATTTAAACAGCGTATCCAATCGATACTAATTATAAACTGGAAAAAACTTAAAGTTCTAACCTGTCATCTCAGCTCAGCCAACGCATTGAGCCCCAAGACTATACAATTATGACATTCAAATAAACAATAACACTGTAAATTCATCTATTTCTTAGAATCAGTTTTTGTTGCTTTCTAGAAGAAGACTTTTGTTGATACTCATTTTCACGGATATATAAATGAGGGAGGAGTTGTCCCAAGTTCTCTACAGGTAGATACTTTTGTATCGGGTCTATACATTTGTTTCTTTTTAACTCGACTTTTTATGAGACTTTATTGAGTATTCTCAGTGAGAATCAATATATTTATATGGATAATGTCGTGTTCCCGCTCAAAACCACAATAATCACACGCTTTATGCGCATGTCACAGCTTAGAATCAACCTTTTAAACAGACTCTAGGGTGGGTAAATGCAAAGAACCAGCTATATCCCCAAACAGAGCGAAGTTTAACAAAATTCAGCACGAGAGTTTAGAGGCAATATATGTCCTACAACAGAAACTAGATTCGATTTATCAATTCTCTGAAGAGTTTTAATATATATATATATATATATATATATATATATATATATATATATATATATATATATATATATATTAATGGTTGTATAATCTTATTTTGAAAATGTGGCTTCAAAGGTGAGAAAGTACATCTTTGACCCTGACAGTAGCCGAAAACTATTAGTGCTCCAATTTATATACTGTTCAGGCTTACGGCTTACTTCTTCGGATTTTAATTTCATACTTGAAATTTATTGATATTACGCTTGCCCCTGATTCAGTCAAATGGATTACCAACGTCGTTGCGTGGTCTTCGAATTGCTGACCTGTCACGTGTACAGGAAAAACCCCCTCGCTACACTCGCTCAGTTAACCTACCTGTTCACGTGCAAGGTAGGAGGGCAACCTGAAGATACGAAACTTTTGCGGTAATTTTTACTTACAGTAAACCCTGATAATAAAATGTAAATGGGTAAAAAATGGGTCATATGAAATATGGTTATAAAAATTACGCTAGTGTTTGATTGGCTTTGCACATCAATATTTGTCGGTGGTTTCTGAGGTAGATGTTTATTTCCAATCGTACTATATATAGTAATAGGAATCAACGTTGAATGGCTTAATGTGGGAGAAATTCGTGTCCACAATGCTTATGACAACTGGAAGAGCCCTGGCCAAGTAGCTCGTTACTCGCGAGAATTACATGCAGATCGTCTTTATGAAACTGTATCTAAATTTATTTAATGCAAGTATTGCAAAAGACGCAAAGCGTACGTAACCCGCTATACTGTATCTACTCAGACTCCGGATGTTTTGTATTGCTCCGGTTTTCATGCGTTGTTGAATGTAAGCTGTGATTTTAGCACGTAAAAAATCTTTTTTGCAATCTGTTGAAACTATAACTGATGATATCACTCCCATTTCTCATGCTGAACAGTTTTCTGTTTCGAAATACGTTGAAAAAATGCATTATTTCGAGTACCTAGTGCACAATATCAGTGTGTAGTTTGGTAAACCCAACAGTTTTGATAGTTTCCGGTTTAATTTGACTTGTGTGTCTATAATATCATTCATTTCTTGATACTATTCTAAGGCATTTAAAATGTTATTTCCATTCAAAGTTCACTTATGATCAGCAAAAGCAGCAGGACAGGGCAACAATCATTGGTTTGCTTACTAATTGTTTTAATATTTTTTATTTATTTATTTCTTACAATGATTTTAGGATAAAGATTGTACATAACCAAAATGTATCATTTCGTTACTTTAAGTGCATTCATTTTGTTACTTTATACCACCCATAACGTTTTCTTTCCTTTAAACCTTCAGTAGATTCTTGTTTACTCTATTTTATATGCTAAAATAGAAAGATTACATTGTGTTCCAAAATTGAGATGATAAAGTGTATTATAACATCTTTACTTAATCTAGAAATCTTTTCCGAAGTAAGATGTCCTGCACAAGTGGCTTGGAATAATATTTGTACAATCCTGAAAGTACAAAGGTTAAAACAATGCCATGTTAAGTTCCTGCGGACCCAGAGTTAAAGATTAGGCATGTATCCTACCGTTTTTCTGTTCAAATTAATGACACAACTTCGAATCATACATTTTACGTTGGGTATTTTTGACAAGTCATAGTGTCCCATATTTTTTTGAGGCTATATAAATGATCTCCCCCTTTCAGTTAGATCATAGACCATTGTTTTGCATACAAAATTCTTTTGTATAACAAAATAGTTGCTCAAACCAACCAGTTGATCCTACAAAATGACCTAAAAGCTTTGACGAATGGGGTCAAAATCTAGGGTATGCGCTTCAATACTAAAGCAATGCTATACCATGAGCATTCATAGCAAGCCAAACCACCTCTATGTGTTTAGATCACACTCTTCAAAAAGTTCAAAAAAACCATTTCCTTGACCTAAAACTGTCTCAGGACATGAATTGGCGTTCACACATCACCAAAATCACCAAAAATGCTAATAGATCCTAGCTTTCTTTGTAACACGAAATATTACCCACACCATTGCCGTAGATCGACACACTCGGTATTCGAGCGATCGCTACTAGAATGTGGGCTGATTTGTTGCGACTCATACTATGCCGATGATGTAGACAGACTTGAAAAGGTGAGGCTTCTAGCGTTAGGTTCGTCAGTGGTGGTCATGCACATGTGTGCTGTGTGTAACTGGGATGTCCGAGAATCTAGAACTGACATATTTACAAAGTAGACGTAGTGACAACAAACTTTTATTCTACTTCAAGGAAATTGGTACCGGCTACAAACTACTTTTATTTCTAAAAAATTTAAAACAAAAACGTGTTATTGGGCCAAAAGAATTCCGATATTTTAAAGCAGAAATGTTGTAGAAAAGTAAGTACTCGGCAATAGCAATGGCAGAGCATTTTACATAGAGTTGATACTTATCGATTTCAGAAGTCTTTCCTCCTGAGAACTACAATAGATTGGAACAACATAGAGAATGAAAAATAATGGGTGTGCGGAAATAGTGGAAGACTTCAGAAAAAGAAACTGCTCATCTCTAATGAATACCCCCTTCCCTCCCCTTCCCCAACCGCCGCTGCACTGTGCCAAACTGTCACGTATCGTAGTCATTAAGAAAACAGAAACACTCGAACAACCAGGGTCAATCATTTTTCTAGTCACAGCGCCAAAACACAACCCAAACCATTTGATCCCAATGTCAGCCTAGTTCTGAGTTATCACTCAAGTCTTCTGGTGCTAGATCTGTTGGTTAAGCTTTAAAATTCCTAATATTTTGTGCTGTTCCCTTGGTAAATGAGGTAAAAGTACGATCAGACGTTTTCGAAGATTCTTGCAGAATTGTAATTATAGTTGAAGTAGCGTTTTGAGAAAAGCAACAACACCATTTGTTTATTTAAGATAGCTATTGTTGAATATATGAGATGAAAATAGTCTAAACTACGTGATATGGAAAACAAATTATTAGCAGCAACGAAAGAGGATTTCCCTCCACTTTTTAAACGAGGCTATAACTATGAGAATGATCTTAATTATTCTTTATATATCAACAATGTTTAATTAAAATATTGTTGAAAACAGGCGAAATATCTTTAACCTTCGGAGCTACAACGCAACCCTTATGCGGGATTCGTTAAGGTCATTTCACAATGATGTTCGTCCTGGCCGGTTCCAATCCGGGAGATGATAAATTCTGATTTCTTTTTAGTCGCTCTTGGCGAACATCCGCACACCTAAGGGGGATTTATCCCAGAGCTAGCTTTGTCTGTTGCCTTATCCAGGCAAATGCAACACAAAACATAAACCCGTGAACTCAATCACAGAACGACACTATTCAGGCAATCCTCTAGTATTTTATACTAAACCACCGCTGTCTTAGCTTCTCTCATGAACCTTTCTTAACAGCCAACATTGGAATAAATACAATGCCCAAATCACCCGCTTATATTCACAGTTGCGAAAAAGCTCAGATTTTGATTGGCTGATGCAGGACCAACGATGTAAACTGAATGGAGAGAATCATTGTAGCCTTTCTGGCTAGTGTAAATAACAATTTCAATCCCTTTCAGAGAATAAGATAAAGATGTACCAAATAGATATGTATCTGATATAAATAATTACATTATAATAGCTATGTTCCGTTTATTTCTTTTTTATCCATTACCTTGTCATGTTAACGCCTGATTTTTCTTTCCGCCGCTCATTCGGCCACAAGGATAGGGGAAACAAGCAATCCCTGTAGTTACAACCAGGAAGCACAATTTTGTTCTCAATTGGTTTTCCGAATGGTTAAACAAAGACCTGGGGTGTAATCCTTGTTGGCCTGTATGTAAATGAAGTGCATTTTATCACCTATCTCTCCATCTACCGATCCATCCATCAATTCCTCAATCTATCCATATCTCCATCCCTTTAAAAATCCGTTCATCCCCTACCTTTTCATATAATTACATTACAATTTTTAACTGTACATCATACTATCAACACAAATTCTTTAAAAATACTTAAATGTGTTTTACCAAGAACGTATTTTTATGCATTAACTGTTGATATGCAGATAAATAGATAGATAAACAGATGGATGGATGGATCATTTTGAAAATGTTAACATTCATGCTGGATTTTTTTGTGTATTACAGATACACAAAAATCCAACATGAGTGCTAAAATCCTGCATAAGAGCCAGCAAATCACGACAAGATTTATCCATGAATTTAATTTAGAGCAAACAAATTTATAACTAATACTTTAATAATAATTTCAACCGCTCGGAGGAGTTTATGGGATTCTGGGGGAAAAAAGAACGCGACAAGGGAAGGATAAAAATTTGCTTCCATTCTTGAAAGAAAACAGAGTCCTGAACCCACTGTACTCGTATTAAGCTTAAATACCTAAAAGTACAACGCTATATTTGGTGCAGAGTGTAATGTTTTAAGTAGCATGGCAGCAGACGAACAAAAACTAAATACAGGGGAGTTTTCTTGTATCCACTGTACGACTTGAACTTGACTGCTTGAATACAGACAAGCTGAGGATATGAAAGAGTGTTACTTGCTCTCATCGAGTCTCCATCCATTTTTCTCCCTCATGACACAGTTTACATTAATTCGTTTTCTATTTGAGAGAAGGATGGGAGTATAAGGGAAGTGTCGAATTTGCAACCCAGCTTTCAACTTTGTTGGTGCTATTCTGGACTTGTGCCCAATTGATTTTGAGTGAACCAGGAATCAACTTCAGGAATTGTTAACTATTTCTTGGAGTCATGAGCATTGACTCTAAGAGCAAACATATCTAAGTTCACGTTAGATCAATGCAACCTTGTCATTTCTTAGTATATACTGAACGGCCTTTGCATGCAATAGTTTTTAATATTGTGTCATCTTATAGTCACGCATTTGACTAAGATATACTATAAACCTATTGACCATACAGCATCGTAAATAGATTTTTTTGTCTTTTTTAAATTAAGAAAACATGTCAAGGAATATGTCCGGAAACGCTCAGATTCATTTGAAAATAAACCCGCAAACGTCTGTTCATATGTGTTAATGTTCGGGTGTCCTTGATTTACTACACGATGTGCGAGAGAAACGTGAGTTAGTTAAAAGTACCTTAACACTGAGACCTGATTCGGAACTTGAAGAAACATGAAAATGGCAAGAAGGGTTTGCAGCGTAGTTTACAAGAAGTAAGTGAAAATCACCTCAGTGTCAATAAATATTCAACCATACTGCAGTTATGCACCTTGCTAACCAACACACATAGTATACATATGTTTTCTATACAAGATTCCAACATAACAAAATGACTAAAACATACAGCGGGGGGGGGGGGAGGGGTCTATGTGTACTGCGAACATCTTAATTTTATCCATTTTGACATTTGGCCCCTGGTTTAAAGTACTACTATACAAGAATCCAACAGTAGGCTATCTGTATGGACGTGAGGTGAGGGGGGATGTATATGAAGTGAACCTTTGTGGCCTTGTAGATATGAATAGCAATATTAAAAACCACTGTGAATAACATCCAGTGTCTGTAAAACCAGATTATTTTTTATGAAAATTCTGATTATCAGCACCAAAATAGACTTTTTCACAGCATCGTAAAATGCGTATGGGGTAGACAAAACCCATTCCCCAACCATCTCAACCCCATCCACATCCCACCCAACCCAGTCCCAATCTACGAAAATTGCTAATTCACCTGGATCAATTTGTTCCGACTACCGCACATCAGATACCCATAAAAAAGGTAATGACAGTCAATTGAAATTTTTTTGCCATGAAGTCTATTTAATCCTTGACGAGAGTAATACCCATAGGATATCAGATATGATCACTAGGGAATCCATTTTGAAAATTACGTTATCTCTAAATGTCCTGAACTGATGTTCGCATCGACTTTTTTCTCCCTACAATACCTGGTTTTAACGATATTTATGTGTAACTGTTTATTCGTTCATTATTCTTTATTTTATATGGCAAATACTTAGAAATTTGACAAAAATAGTTAGAGCTATCATTGTAGCATGCATGCAAATTTACATAACAGAGGCACACACAAATACTATAGCGGTTTCAACGGAGACTTATGATCTTGTGGGTGATGTACCTTACAAGGAGATATGGCCATCCCTCACCGGGCAAGTAAGCTTCCAGGAATATTCCTACGGATAAGAAAACTGCATCAATTTACTATTTATATATGCATATTAAACCGAAATTATTGGTGTCGTATACATTAGTACAATTTGAAATTGAATATTACATACATACATACATACATACATATATACATACACTGAATCATGTACATTTTCAATCAGACTAACTGTAGGAGTCATATTGGTATCTGGTATTAATTTCTAACTAGTTTTATTAATGAATACAAAGACGCACCATCTGAATTCTTGTACATTTGTTGCATTTTCCTCAGTCAATGGCATATGTCCCAATTACGAAATATGCATTTTATTGTTTTCGTCTATAAAACCTATAGAATCAGGAAGCAATCACATTGAACATATGCAGACCATTCTATTATTTTCGTCTATAAAACCTATAGAATCAGGAAGCAATCACATTGAACATATGCAGACCATTCTCCTCTAATATTTACGAGCTTCATGAATTTTTAAAAAATCCAAATGACTTCTTATGATATGTAATTGCTACCTAATGAGATCTGACGACTATCAAGGCTCTTACGGCGACCATCAGTAACCATTGGCCTTATAAACATTTACAAAGTATAATACAAATGAAAGCGCTTCTTCTACACTGCAATTGGTTCAAAGGAAAATCAGTGTAAATTTGACCATTAACATTGTCGTCTTGGTGACAAATTGATGTTTTTGTTATCCCCACTCCATCCAAGTGGATATTCATTTTGCATGACGGTTTAGGTAAAGAAATGTTCAAAAAATGCCGTCAACGGAATAGTGAAGATCTGATCTCCAACATGGCTGCTTCGTTTACTGTCTAAGCTATGAGATTTACTACATAAACTTTGAGATACATAATCTTTTTTACTTCTTCTAAAGGAAAGTCAAATCGGCATGGTTTGAGTTTCAACTGAATGGCATTTTAATTGTCTTAAAGCTTATTTTGATACATTTAAACCATAATAACCTACAAGAACCATATTGTTTTCAAAAATATAGTATCTTTTACATCTCACAATATTGTAAATGTATTTAAACGGCTCAACTAACTTATACAATGACTTGTTCATTAACAAATGGTTTGGATCAGACTTTATGTTTAATTGCTTTTCAAAACAAAAGTACTGCAGTCGGCACATTAAGTCCTCCCAAAACTTCATGGTTCTGATTAAAAAAATGGATCTCTTCCTCTTTCTCTACTGTTATTACACATGTACCAGCTTTGGTTGAAATTGGTTCAAGATAATGTATGTTTTTGTCCAGAAATATAATGCAAAGGCAAATTGTATTTTTACTTACAGCGATCGTGATTTTGAAGCTCCTTATGCAAAAACTTGTATGATTGTGTCTGGGGAAAGGAAAATATATGTTCAAAATTTAATAACAATTTAGTGTGTATTAGGGTTGTTTATTATACAGAAACATCTGAAAAGGCAAAATCTTTTTTTAAGAAATGACCATGACCTTAAAGCTACTGACATCAAGCTTGGTAGGGTTCTTAACTGTGAGCACAACTGTGAGCACTTAAAACACAAAGCTATTTTAAACAGTTATTTAAGAATGGGAGCTAACTTTATGATAAACACGCAATCACTTCAACAAAATGAACAACAGTCGAATGTGTTGATATTGTTGATTCCTGAAGTGGCTGTGATCAATAAAGGAACAGATGGTATTAAAAATAAAGGGCTACACATGTTAGGCTTCTGATCATGTTGCAATTTTATTACAGCAAACAAAAATCTGTACGAATTTATATGGTGACTGTTACGTGTAAACCTTTAAAATAACAGACAAAACTAAAAATGTTCACAAAACCTCCAAACGTTATTTATTCATCACTAAGTACTTTAAAGATAGTATACTTTCCTTTAGTCGTCCCCTTGCCCCAGAACTTTATAAATATATCGGTGTATCTCAGTTTAAAATCAAATATGGGAATATGCAGTATATTGAATACTTTAAATGGTAAAACCTCTCCTCATGACCACCCATGGAAATAAGATCACCCACGCTATAGGGATCGAAAATCTAAAGAACCATATTGTGTTCTCCTTTATTCCAGTGTTGTACAACCCTGAATTAGAACGTGGCATTCTTGCCGGAATAAGAGAAAAATATGGCAAATTAGACAATCACTTCAGCGAGACCTATTTAGTAGTCTTGACATAGCCTCCCTTCGCTATATTCGAAGTTCAATGCATGATATTAGTAGGATACTATGCTTGTTTTTACCATACCTAGACATACATGCCTCACTTTACTAGTATTGCCATCACCTTCTAAAAATGGAATATTGAATATATATATATTCTGCTAATGTTTCCTTCACTGGACTACTGTCGAAACACGATGTCCTCTCCACCAGCCGACCAGAGGGATAGCTTGGGTAGTTGAGCAGAACCGACAGTCTGAGTTGTATAAAGAATCTGTAAGAAATTGGACAATCGGGTGATATGGATCAATTGAAGGGCAGTTCATTGATGGACCATTTTTGGAATAATAGTCAAGACAGACAAACTTAAACCAACATTCCCATACTGCAACACGAAATATTTATTGATCTAAAACAATTTGTAAAGGATGAAATAAACGTCAATTGTGCAAATATTATGGAAGAAATGAAGAAAATGAGAAGAGATATCGGCCGTTTGAATGAGATTATCCAAAGTAAGGACGAGGAAATAAAACGATTCGAATCTGGCATGGACACGGCAAGGGAGTCGGAACTGCGATTGGAAGCAGACTTACGTGCAACGGCAGAAGTAATAAAGAGTCCGGCAATGGTATTTGAAAATTTGCAAGCCGTAAATGAGAAGCAAATTGAAACAGTAAGTGCGCAGATTAGTATAATTCAATTTCAACTTACAAACTTGATACAGTTGTCTTGCTCGTATGCAAAGATGACCAGTTCTTCTTGTATACCTACGAATACACCAAGTGCACCAAATACAACACCGAATCAAACTGTAATCAATTATAATTAACATCAAGAGTCTCGTAGCAGAGTTTTGTCAGACCAACAAGATTAATGAAATACGGGCTTAACCAACCTCAGACATCCCAAATTAGAATATCATAGTTAAGAAGTGTCGCAATCTCCGACAGCAAAGATCCCAAGCACTACAGCACAAAGTGTGATACGGGCAGCAGAAC
The DNA here is from genome assembly GCA_029931535.1 of Margaritifera margaritifera. Classification (NCBI taxonomy): domain Eukaryota; kingdom Metazoa; phylum Mollusca; class Bivalvia; order Unionida; family Margaritiferidae; genus Margaritifera; species Margaritifera margaritifera. Next base: position 868,333 of record JAQPZY010001042.1, read on the forward strand.
AATGCAAAACATGTGAAAACAAGATAGACGAGGAACAAAATACAGCAAATCAAGGCCAGCTATCGGCTACAAGAAATACCCAGTCACAACATATGACATGAATCTTACGAATAATGCATCTAAATCAATCCAGGTACGAATCAGCAATATGACATCCAGTGGAGGAGCCCGAAAACAAAATGGTTGTTGCTATCTCGAATCAAGTTATATACAGACATGCGTACAATCGAGGAGTGAAAGTTACAAATATTCGAATACTAAAAATGGTGCTCAAATGACAGCGGATAAACTTATACCGTTCAAGTCAATGTTCCGGAAAAGCTACTCAGCAGAATTTGCAACAGGAATATTGGCCCAAGTTTGTATTAGCTAGGGAATGGTATGATAGACAAATGATCCAGTGTACGCAACCTACCTACGATGGAGTGTTTGGTTATAATTCACGTGACTTTTCTCAACATATTGACGTGGAACGCGAAGGTCATTATGTCAGGAACGCTCTATCTTTGTTCTTTACTTCAAGATTTAGATATTGTGTGTACACAAGAGCTATTGGCTACCTCAAGAACAACTTCACTTTCTACAGAACATACACAGATAATTCACTGCTTTCGCGCGACCGGATAATAGAATTCAGAAACACCCGTGAGGAAAAAAACGTCCCTCCAGCTTTGGAGGAATTGCGATTCTCTATCTAAAGTCTCTGCTGGTCTCCCATATGCAAAACGTCGGAAACGACAGAATTATTGCAGTTGAAATTAGTATGCGTGCTTGCAGATTATTCATATTCTGTGTGTGGTTTCCTTAATCGAATGCCTCTTTAGAGGATTATCAGGAAGTAATGGAAACATTGGAATTAGTTTTCGATGAGCACAGTCAGAAAGGCCTTGTGATTATTTGTGGAGACCTCAATGCAGAGGTGCCGAAAGAAGTGGTTCCAAAATGTAAAAACGGTAAAGATTATTTGTTACATTCCTTTCTTGAATCTAGGCATCTAATTTATTAAAGTAGTCAACCCATGTCTAGAATGCCAGGATATACATTTAGCTCATCTGACTGCCAACGCTCGTCCTTGATTGATTACATTCTTGTACCCTCTTTAAGAATAGATTTAGTCAATAATGCCAACATTGAAGATGATCATCATCTAAATCTCTCTGATCAATTACCTGTAAAAGCACAGTTGATAGTTCTGGACAAATTCCACGAATCGACTTGTTCACACTATAAAGTTACAATCAACTGGAGAAAAGCTTCTGCAGACCAGTTGGAGATGTACAAAAGTAAAATCAATGAACAATTAGAATTATTAAAACTACTTATACACGACATTGCAAATATACAATACGCGCAACTGTCTTACGCGATTCAGCTGATACCAATCTCCCAAATAAAACCTTCAAACCGTATAATCCCCTATTAGAAATTTCATAATGTGGCTAAGTTGCATAAAGAGATGAAAAGAAAACGAACTTTATGGATAAAAGACGAGCGTCTCCGTGTTATACAATATAAGTCATATGCAGAATACAAGAGTGCGAAGAGAAAGTTCAGAAACCAATTAAACAAGGCAAAAGAACAGTACGAACAGGAACACTTTGATGAATTAGCTGCAGAATTGGATTTAGGGAAGTTCTATAGAACAGTAAGACTGCATAAGAAGGGTCAGAGACAAGATATCTTTGAACTAAAAGTTGACGGAGACATAATTTGGGACCTTCATTTCATTCGTGACGCGTGGCGTCAGCATTTTGAAAAACTAGTAACTGAAACACTAGACGATCATTTCAACGAATCTTTTGCTGATGAAATTAGGAATACTGTGAAAAATATTGGGGATTCAAATATTAAAGAAGGAATAGACAACCAACTGTGTGGTAACAATGCAAAATGACATTGAAGAGACTGTGAGAGAACTGAAGAAAAATAACTTATGTGGTCATGATAAAACACACGCAGAACATGTTAGCTATGCCCATTAATCGATTAGTTCCATGTTTTGTCATATATACAATAGCATCGTCTCCTTAAATTTATCCCGACTATTATAAATGTATAATTATTGTTCCTATTTTCAAAGGTGGAAAGAAAATAGACTCGACCTAAATAATCATAGAGACATCTCAATAGTTCCCGTTTTTTAAAAAGTATTTGAAAAATTACTGTTAAAGAGACGTACTCAATTTATTGAAAGGAAATAATTTTCTCATCCGTTACAACAGGGATTTCAAATGTAATGATAGGCCATGATTTCAAACTTGATTTGTTTTTCTTTAAATCGGTCAGTGAGTAGATAGAGCACAATGATGGATTCATGACCCGATGGAAGACGGCACCGATACTTTCCATCTCGTTACGAGTCCGTTGTGGTTTAGAATTTTTAGCAGCTCTTGACACCACTCGTTCAGGATTTTCCTTTCTTGGATAAATATCCAAGCTTCCTGCAAATAATACTCCATCATTTCTTCTTGGCTCATTATAAAACACTTGTGATGTACCTCTTTATGATGATCATCTTGTAATCCGCTGCATTCTACTATCGACAGTAGCGTGATTCTTGAAGCATGGAGTTTAGCAAAATATTTCACCAAAATCTTCTCTTGGTCCAACCACCGAGACAATATTTTTTCTCTCCTGCTTCTTCTTCTTCTCATCTCTCATTTTGACTTAACAACTGCTGCTGTTGCTCTTCGTCGTCTGTTCTCATGAGAGAATTTTCTATGAGCACCCTTCCCACGAGTGAGTGAAGGGGTGCTTTTAAAAGTCCATGACCACTTCTCTCAACTCTTGAGTTCTATGGTATTGTCAAATTCCGCAAACGAGATCACGTTCACCGTGTTATCGAGTGCGTGAGCAAACTGAATTTCCACACGACGTTGTCCAAATTTAATCGTGTGGAAATGTCCCTCGCCACTGCTTTGGTCTGGTGTAAAATCGAATCCACACTAATTGTAACATCCTGAATATCGTCGTACGAAATCCCGTGTGTGATGTTGGTACTTAACTGTCCCGTGGCTCACGTAATTCTTGTGTGCAAAGTTGCTTTCAAAAGCGTCTGTAAGGCATAGTCTGTCTGTCTCGCGTAAATTCTAAATTTGGTGAAGTTGCAAGGATGGAAATGGAAAGGGTTTCAATAAATAGATTGCTGACGATTCCAATGAAGAAAGGTCTGAGTAACTGTGGCTGTAACACACGATATTCAACTATGCATCGGAGTCCAGCAGTAACGGTGAAAGTTATAACTTCCTTTCGTCTCACGGGATACTTGGCGGATTTCCTGGTCAGGGTCTGACTAAACTTGTTTCTTACATTATGTCTGATCTCTACGCGCTACGCAGTCTCGCTTCTTCGATGATGGTTTTGAAATAATTAGCCAACAAATGGAACATCGCTGCTGCGATTCTCTCTTAGACTACATTCAACTCCGTTCAACAAACACTTGTCTTGCAGTCACATGTCCAAGTACAAAATATAAATAATTTCCAAATAGCTACATTGTTTGACTTTGTTTTGTCGGTCGGTAAAGTTTTTGCCAGTGGATCCTCTCTTCATTTTTTGTCATTCAATTCTTCCGTGTTAAACTTGTCGAACGTGATGGTTTTCACGAAACACAAGCATCTAGGTGTGTGTTCTTGGCTTCGTTTCGTTAGTAGATTATCCAGATAGGGTCGGTACGGATAGGTGACCATAATGCAGCCCCCTAGTTTGATGTTCAGCTACAAGTCTACTTCACTGAACAAGGAATGCGGGAAATTGTTGACGGGAGTCACTCTGACTTTTTGGTCTGGATTCCTGTTGTCTGTTTTGATCCGTTTTCTATTTGAGATACAGGTAACTTTTATCTAGATCGATGTAATGATCGGTTCGCCTCTTAATTTCGAACTCTTCGGGAGTTGTCATGGTTATGGTCGAAACTGGAAGGTATTCTATCGACTGGGATGATTGCATCGCCATGATAGTGGGTGGCATGGCAAGCATGTCGATTTCTGTCTTGGAACATTTGCAAGAATCTTGGCGCATGATCGTTGCATTTAATTTAGAAATCGAAAATATTTTACGCTACAGCTGAAACACTGTACTTGTCTCGATCCCGTAAGTGCAAAACTCTGACTTTATATACAGCCTTGGTAGTAGAGACATGGGGATATTTAGGTCATTTCATTATGAATGTGTTAAATCTACTGGCAAAATCACAATACCTACGTAGCATCACGGAAATCATGTATTTTGCTCTCATCCATCAGTCTCTGTAAGAATGAGGTAGTTGTGGAACGATTAGTTTCACATTAGCCCGTGGTGTGAGGTGTAGGTTGCAGCAAATATGGACACCCCGCTATTTCAATGAGAATGGCATCCAAAGCTCGGCACGGTGAACGATTCATTTTCTTTCGTACAAAGCCAATACAAAGGCACAAAATAACATCTGTATTTTTTCTATGTAGAAGACATATTTAGATTGTTCTTATGTCGTCGTCTCTGCCGATAACGAACTCACCACTTCGTCTTTGCTTATTTATACTCGACGGTATCGGTAAGGCACGGAGTTGCAATCTGACAGTCGCACCGGTTTCTCGTTGATGATTTAGTACACTTTCTCCAAGGGACTGACGACATGATGATACGACAAACGTGTAATCTTGTGAGGATCATACATTTTGACGAGACAGTCTCTTCCATACCTGGCTCTAATACTTGTCTCTAGACGTCAAAGTTTGCATGGACTGGAACAATTGTTGAGTGTGAGTCCTTTCTCTTTGTATTGAGTGTGGATTTGTCCTTCCTTATTTGGGTATTGATCACCGTCATTCATGGGTTCGTTACTAGCTAAACTAAGAATGGTGTCGTCTGGGTGTTCGGCTGTCCATGCCCCTAAATATTCATCTTTGATGAGCGGGTGGTAGCTTCCAGATAGATCAATGTACATAAAGCTGTCTGTGTTGAAGTAAAACACACGGTCAGCAAGTGGTTCCAGAAACGAGTATAACTTCAAACATGCGTTGGCCGTTATGTTAACAGCGATGATCACGTTGGCAACTTTGTTATGTTTGATAAAATCGATCGGCTCTTCGTAATTCACCATCACCAGATCTTCTTGCACGACATCAACGCGTTTTATCTTATCGTCTGACATCTAAATATACCAGCTTGACTACATACAGTGTTCCAACTTGGGCATAATAGGGTGCTGAGATTGATTCTCACCTCCGCACCAACAATTGAACATGGCTTTGGTAAAAGCCTGCTTTCCCTGGCTGGACCCAACGTCTTTTAATTCGTTTCTCTCTAAAGACAGGTAACATTGCTTGAATCTGTCTTTCATTTCTTCTGTGCGACACCACGTCGGACAGCTGCTGGACCCTTGTTGAAATTTTAAGAACTGGATAACGTATCCCGAAACAAAATGCACAAACTCAATCCGTCACGTTGATACAGTTCGGTGATGAGTAAGTGCCACGTTTCGCACACTTCCAACAACCAGTATCCGTGATCGAGAGCGTGGACTAATTCCACACTATCCCACGTCGCCGTCAAAGCGCGATCTTTGCTGTCGTGACAGTCGGGTTCATGATGGTTACAGGTTTCCACATACGTGGGGCACGATCGGAACGTCAGCTTTTCGCTGCAATGAAAATTTAAATTTGTTTTCTTTTAGACTTGTCTGCATCGTACAACAGGTGTGTGGTATTGGTACGTCCCTCAGATAAACTGTCGAGAGAATCCAAAGGTTCGACCTCCACCATGACGTAGCCATAGACTATGCGTCAGAACTCTGGGTCTTTTATTTCAAAAGTATATCGTATTCGTGCTCCTCCGTTTCTACCACGCGAATTAATTGGGGTTCCAAGTGCTGATGGCGTGACATGTTTTTTCGTAACAGTTTTCCATGGTAAACCCGGTATAAGGATTTTTCAGTTCTCTTTTAGGATAGACAACAAGATTTACATGCGTGCCATAGACATCCATGAAATTCTTAAACGAGCTGTGGATCTTCCAAATCACAACCACCAACTTAGTAAGGACCAATCTTCTTCTATCGGCCGCTTCTGTCATGTTGTATCCACTTGTCTTGAGTCTCGAATAAGTTGTGTAACTAACGCATGGTCTTAGCCGAATACCTACGGTTCACAGTTTGATACATGTGCCGTAGCATAATAGCTAATGTGTTCTCGGGCATGAACTTCTTTCGATACACCAATCCGCAAACTGTTGCGACGGTAGACGCTTCCTTCACGGGATCAATACCACTGTGCTTGACGGACAACTGTCGAAATTTTCCATAACAACATTTTAGAATATCAACATCGGACCAACACTATTTTAAAAGTTCCTGTTGAATGCCAGACTAGTCGACCATGTGTAGAAAGCCTCCCGCTGCTCCGCTCGCATACCTTCTGGGTCGTAGTCTCGATAGTTGGGCAAATAGGTTAGCGCCACGTGTTGCATTTGTTCTGCGTAAAAAAAAATGAGAAAAATATTCCTTAGTAATTTCAGTCATTTCGAACGTTCTGGGCTTCTTACTAGTGACTCGTGGAATTTTTGTATTCTATTGTCTCTATTTTGATGTAAACGATCTTTTTTGCATTTATGGTAATTTGTAGATATTCCGTTCCCTTTATTGAAAAATGATTCAAGAGAAACCCATCTGCTGTACCCAGACAAGTTATAGGCTATCAATATAGCTTATTTATGACAGTTGTCGTAGCGATATAAATCTTCTTTGTCCTAGTTGTTGTTCTGGCATAGGGGGTGGGGCAATCTCCACTTAGTTCTTGTGCGCTGCGGAGTAAACTACAGTTCCTAGGAGACGTACTAGAGATTCCGGAATACTCTCGCTGCATGACTGATACCCCCCCCCCCCCCACACAAAAACAGTATTTTCAGAGTAAATTCAATGAAATCAGAGCCCCATCTCGTAGCCATACATCCCTGTACACATACGGTTCTAAATATTGTGACATTGCAACACTGGATGGCATCATCTCGAACCGGTTACTGGATAAAGCCTCAATTCCGACTGCATAAAATACAGCCATACTACTTGATTTAAACTATATTGAAACCTCTTAAAAAAACAAATTTCATCATCTTTTCGGATTCCCATTCCATATTAAAAACCTAGCAAAATCTTAAATCTGACTACCCGTTAATACAACAGTTATTACAGAAACGTGAATTGTTCATACAATCTGGAGAAAGTATTATGTTCTGTTGGTTTACCTGTCACATTGGTATAAAGGGTAATGCAAAGGCAGATAAAGCAGCCAAAGCTGCCCTGCAGTCACCCGTCTTCGAATGGAAGATACCATACACTGACTTTAGATATTGTATAAATCACCATCTTCGTCATATTTTGCAAAATATGTTGAATGAAAATTCTACAATCAAACTTAAAAACACCAGACCCCCTATTGAAGAGTGGTATCCCTCATATAGAACAAATCGCAGAGATGAGGTGATATTGTGTCAATCGCATATCTGGCTCAGGCATACCTCCTGAAGGATGAATCTCATTCAGAGTGCATACCAAGACAGTGGAATCCATTCTTTTCGAGTGTGTTGACTTCTACCCAGTCAGACCAAAGTATTTTGGTGTGAACTGCATGAAAAAAACAAAAAACTGTATGATGATGTACCACTCGAAACAATCTTGGACTTTTTTAGGCCATGCGGTTTATATAACAAAGTTTGATCATGTATTTTATGGACTTTATACGTGTTGTTTCGGTGTTGGTGTTGATTTGTAGCTATGAGTGTGTGTATGTCATCATATGTTATCATACCATTTACCCTTATCCCCATGAAACTGGTTTGTAACGATGGGTGTTTGTCTTTCGGGACTTGCTGGTATGTAAGGGTAAGTGTTGGTCTGTTAAAGCGTGAATCGGTCATCATAACGAACCCAATGCCTCCTATAGATTGTTTTATAAGGATGAATCTTTTTCTGTAACTATAAGGATGGCTGTTGTCTGTCATTAGATGCATGTTTTTCCGCCTATCCTTGTGTTTTTTCTGTAACGAAGCGCGTTTCTCCGTCTATACAGGTATGTGTCTATTCAACCTCCATACAATCCTATTTGCGACATATCCATGTTAAATATCCCCCATAGCGATCCATTCATGCTAAAATAAGTGCAAATTTAATTGAAAATACTTAATTGTGTCTTGATCATTATTTCGCTTTAATTGCACTATAAAAAGATTGTGCTGGCTGTCAAAATATCCTTCTCAAACTCAGTATTTCGCAATTTGAAACCAAGCCTCTGTAATATTTTCTCAATGATGTGGTAATTTGTTCTAGAGGATAATTAAGTTAAATTTCATAGCCCAATAAAAGCTAGTAAGCTACATTTCAGAGTCCATTAAAGGTTTAAAAGCATGTTTTTAAAAGTATCCCAATTTTTTTCTTACACGCAACGGATGCCTTTTTTGTCATAGTATATTTTTCTTCTCTTTTATTACCTATCTATTCTATATTTCATAATGAGATACTGAAACATATCTGTGGGAGAAAAATGAAATCGCAAACGTGGCGATACCACTTTTACTGCTATCACTTTTGGAACTACTTTATTTTCCCATTTAGGAAATATATCTGCCTTCAAATCTCTATTTCCATATTTAGGCCTATTTCGTTTTTCTCATTCTTCTGTTCCCTCCCTGCTTCACAGCCCCCCCTCTCTCTCTCTCTCTTTCTCTCTCTCTCTCCACCAGGATGCACATATCTTAAAATGTGTCAACACGTTATACCCTATAGTATACATTTATTTAATCAATAGGAAGGCGCCATCAAACAAATGCTTCAAAACGAAATCCAAACAACAAAAAGTAGGCTTCAAGTATTAACTTATCTTAATTAGTTTTCCAGATTAGTCCTACAAATTATTAGTGACTGAACTTACATGAACTGTTGTTATTCGATATTTTTCACCCATACAGTATCGTACGCCTTTTACACTCTACGACAAAAGGACACATTTGTAGGAAAAACGCTTGGTAAAATATAGCAATAAAATTGTTTTAAGTAGAGATTATAACTCTCATCATAACGATAATCTTGTTTTAAAACGATGAAGAAATCGGGCATTGACGAGTGATGAGTGTTTGTTGCAAACCTAAATTAAATGACTGTCGAAAGGTGCAGCGTCTGTTACGGAACAAGCCTGCCAAGGCCAAAAATTCACATTTGAATGCAGAAATGAAATAAATAAAAAACTAAAATCCATACAAGTAAACCCACAATCATTAAAATCTTTGGTTTAAAGATGTTACGTTCTGGAATCTGTCGGATGTGACCGCTCTGTGATGTTTCTACAGTACTCCCACCCCAAAAATATTCACTGTATCAATCCGCGCAAGAAATGTGTTAACAAAAATTAAAATCTATTCATGTTTGTTTGAAACGTTCATTAATTTGACAAAATACACAATTGGAAGCATTATTTGTACAAGCTAAATTTGTAAGAGGTAGCTGTCCTAAAATTATTGTAAATTTTGGAATTTAATTTTATCGATGGAGTAATGAAGTTGTTAATTGCATTGGCACGGAATGGAGAACAAAATCCATGCAAATCGACAGTTTTTTCTCTACTGGTCTTAGACCAGAAGAGCTTATGGGATGGTCTGTTGTCCGTCGTCCGTCCGTTAGCACAAGTTTCTTATCACTACTCCTCCTAAACTGCTTGGAGGACTGCCATGAAACCTTTCACACACATTGACCCCATGATCTAGTTAGTTCTAAATGAGAATGGTGCTGCTCGGACATCCAATATATCCGCCACAGCGGCCATCCTGAAAATCTTCGTATCGCTACTCCTCCTGGTGGTCATATCAACATAGGGTTTTCACTAAAAGACGTCTTTTGATGTTTAGTTCATCCTAAATAAAAATGGTGCTAATCTATTTCCAATATGGGCACACAATGGCTATCTTGAAAATCTTTTTATCGCTACTCCTCTTGTATGGATGGTCATATCAATAGAGAGTTTTCACTAAAAGACTTCTTATGATGTCTAGTTCATCCTAAATAAAAATTGTGCTGATCTATTTCCAATATAGTCACAGAAAGGCTATCTTGAAAATCTTCTTATTGCTACTTCTCCTGAACAAACATTGCCATGGGATGTTCACCAGAAGACTTCTTATAATGTCTAGTTGGTCCTAAATGTAAAATGTGCCTAGATGACACCCGATATATCCACCACAGCAGCTAATTTGAAAATCTTGTAATCGTTGAAGAATATCAAAGATGGTTTCAACAGTCAGCACTTAAAAGGATGATATAGTTTTATCTTGAATTCCTGGAAATTCTTTTCAGCCAGTAGAGTTTCAGCCCCTTCGATGGACTCTTATTTGAGTAGATATAAGGAAATATTTCACTCGTGAGGTGAAAACATTTTGTATTGTCTCTCGTGGATTTGCCACTTGTGACAACACAATGTTTCCCACTTCGCTCGTGAGATATTCCCATATATCGATTCAAACAATGCAGATATCCTCTAATTATTTATGAATAGATTAAAGAACCGATTCATGTATTGGTTGTTTTTTTTATTTATTTGTTTATTTATTAATTTATTCTGACAGCAATTGTTTTCTTCTGAAAATATGGTCAGAGTTGAATAGCACACACATGCAGAAAGCTTGTCGGAGATAGAATAATACAGCCTATGCAGGTCATCCCTGACACGTTCCCGAATTATGTCTTCTACAGCCTATATTAGTAAAAGAAAAAAATAGGATGAGATGTGTCCTTTCGTTACTCAGTAATATGATTGCGTTAGAATTTGCATGTTTGTAATCTAAAAGAGGCGAGATGCAATGTAAATAAATCTGAATATTAATAAAAGCAGTAGACCGAGAAATAGGAAACGTTTGTTGGTTATTAAAGGCACTTTCGGCACATTATATTATAGATTGTGCAGAGAAAAGTGGAACTAAGTGCCGTTCCCAAGGAAACACAGATGTAGCCGATCTGACAGGCATGAGCGTGTATGGAAACCACGACCCTTGCATTAGGAGTCTGACGCCCTATCAACTAAGCTACCGCGGTTTCAAAAAATAAAAGTATTAGGCAAAAAAGGGTTATTCTTTTTCCTGCTAATATAATTGATTGGTGAGGCTGACTTATTGTTGAAACAGATGCTTGATGGGCAAGCGTAGGATGCTGAAACATATTTTCAAGAGTCTCGTGCAGTTCTAACTATCCGTTTGATATTATGAATACAGGATCCTTTTGTTACAATAATGGTCTGATTAATATTTAGTAACGGTTACGGTTTAGGACAAAAAGCTAAACCACTACGCTACTAAATTTACATATCAAAGTGGCTAATCAAAATATCTAATAAATCATAATCATTTCATATCTTCAGTTCTGAGCCGTTTCTCTCAAGGTTTGTTTTCCATGGATATGAAACCAAATGTAACCCAATATGACGTACATGAAATCAAGGTAACATTTTCAGCATTCCGCAAGTGATCTGACTTGCTGTGATCCCTAAACACAAATATTACATTCTGGGAGTAAGAAAAATGAAAATATGAACAAAGCAAAGCCGAAAAAAAGCCACTTAATTTCAATTATACTGAAACATATTTTTGTGTTCATGGTAAACAATTAGTTACATTTAAAGCATATGACTACAAAGTGGTTATCTGACAATTTTCATATCCCACCCCGCCCATACCAGATATTCATACTCGTACCTTTGATCCTCGCGCTGATATTAAAGTCTCGGGCTGATATGGATACAAATTGCCATGTAATATATCAATATGAAGTTATTTGAAAGCTTTATCTTTGTCCTATACTACATACTTTGTTCCTGTTCAAGTTATAGGGCATCAATTAAAACAACCCACTGCAACCGATATCACATTACAACTTTTTGGCAGCTTTGCCTGTTAAGAGTTGTAAGGACTCTGTGGTTAGCCGTCGTACTATCACAATGCTTTTTGCTAAGCCATCACAAGATATATCTTTATCGCTTCACGAATGGTTCATCCTAAAAGAAAGAAAAACAATATTCCGTAAAGTACAGCAGTAATAGTCACACAGGAAAGTATACACACTTGACATTCAACGTGACTGCACTGCACGATAATTGATTACAAAAAATGTTATAAATAACAAAGATTTTCGAAACAGTAGAAATTATTTTAATATGAGAGTGATCATAGTGTTGTAGAGGGAATTTGTGTGGCTTTGCTATTACTTATATATCTGCATGGCCTCACTAGTCATATGCATAAGCATCCGCGTTTTAGGAAATGTCAAGCATACTAATAATCTTTACAGCATCTCCATCATATGGACATTAAACCTCCTTTGTTCCACAAGATAGCTCTGCCGCGAAATATGGCGCAATACGCAAGTGTTTGTAAATGTAACGGTCTTTTAATGGTTACTTACAGGATTTAACATCGACTTCAGAAGTTGCAACTACTATTAGTTTGTTTCTAATGGCGTTTTAAACACATTATTGGCTATATCAACCCCAGGAAATTGTAAGTAAGTCCCTTTCCCAAAGCCTGGGAGGGACTTGAACCCGCGACTTTTGGACTACGAGTACGACACTCTACCAGCTAAGCTCTAAGCTACCGCGGTAACTATTGATCAGCTTAGAGACAAGATAATACATTTGATGAGTTTAATTAGTGATAATAGCTGTTCTCTAGTTTCGCAGGAAATACAGATTTTGTATTTGATGTTTGATAATCTTAATCGGTGCTCTATGGTTAAAACGAATTTATTTCTCATTTCTAGTTTATTACATATATTGGGAGTGAATGCGAGTGTGATATGAGATGTTGCTATTTCTTGCAAATAATCGGATCAACAGGTAGACAATTTATTATTTAGAAATTTAATTTTTAGTTTAGAGAAGAAACACAACTTGTTCAGTTAGATAATGAATCCGGATGTGTTCTTTGAGGTAATCAAGCTAGATTAATAATTGGACAGCTGTGATAAACTTGTGGGTATGAATTAGTGAACTTTAGTCAGTTAACCACATAGCTGGAAATTTGTTTGTTTTGGAGAATTATTAGTGAAGCTCCCCACGTGGACCCCGCATACAGCGCGACCTAACCGTGGTTCACTCGCTTTTAACTTCTATTGCAATCAAAAGGCTTCAATGATAATAAAGTTAGAACAAAACTCCCATTACTTCTGACGGACAATTTCTTACGTTGTTACATGCATGTACATGAGGGCACATAGAATGATTACGACTTATTACAAAGAAATGTTCATACTACGTATTGGACCCGACGATAGAACCAAGTGACCGAGAAATGCGGCCCTCTTTCATACTGTACAAGATTAATCTACGGTATAATATAATACAACCCCAGTCACCATGCAAGCAATTAGTCTTGGTTTATCATCTGCACAAGTCCAATCCTATATCATAAACAGACTCCGCCCTATCATTTGACAGTTTGTGTTACAGAAGAATCCGGGAACTTCGGAGATTTGGTTAAGCGTGCAACACTAACTGAAAGTACAAGTGACACAATCGAGCAACAAGAGGCTATAGTAGACTAGACGAAACTGAATGCTCTAAGTGTGCAAAGGAATGCCATCCAGTCTACATCAAGGTTTCAGAGCAATCACAATCAAACTTACCACCATCAAAGACATGAGCCATCGCGCCAACATACATACCAGCCAAATCAAACATCATACAGTAATTACTTTGGAATATCACCACCTCACAATAAATCAAAATGCCCCCAGCTTACGTGAACGAATACCTAAAGTGTGGAAAGCCAAGCCATTTTCCTTCAGTATGCAGATCAGTACATGTAAATGATGTCACGAAATTACCATTACAAAAAGTAGCACATGAAGTAAAAGCAAAGACCAACATAGCCAAAACATGTCATGCAAACTAAAATTATTGTGGTTAAAACCAACAATATAATGACATTGTAACAAATGTGACAATTGTTATGTATGATGTTTATATAATGTTGTAGGTATTTTGGGAAATTATAAATGTTTCTTCCCTTTGCTTAAATCTTAATGTTTATCAGGAAAAACATGTTTAACTAGTGTCCTTGAATTAGGTTGTTTTGATCAATATGTTTTCTCAATTTGAAGGTCAAGGTTGATTTTTGTTTACAAGTAAAAATTCCATTAAGATGACTCATATTCTAGAACATTCTGTCATGTGACCAATCTTTATATATGCCATGTTTGGTGGACATTTATTCAGTTTTGACATTACCATCAGTCTTGTAAAGAGCTATTACAGTTGTGAAAATTCATTCCAAATTCTAAGAGAGGAATTATTTTAAATATTCATTGGATTATAACAGTGCTCATAAACTTTTGGATTTTGGATTTTTAATTGATGATTTTGGAATTTAAGTGAACTTATTCAGAGATATTTTGGAGTACTTCATTTTGACATCAGCACATCAAGATTACTAGTACATCAAGACTTTGGAGACCATTGGCACATAATAACATTCAAGGACACAGCCGTGAATTTGGAACATTCTATATTTAGGACTTGTGATTAGAACAATCATTCTTATTGGATTATTAGGATTTCAAAACACATTACTGTAAGTGACTTTTTGATTTTTCATTTTAATTATCTAGTAATAAATTGCTTGTTGATTTTTTACATGATTTGTTGGTTTCACTTTCTTTCTGTTACATTTTTCTTAGACCATAGAGTCGTAACACAATACAATTAATGCAAACTTTATCGCGTCTTCATTTCACATAAAATGTTATTGGGGCCGATTAGTTTACAAAATGTCAGCACGCAAAGTGTTGCTTTGGATCGAACAAACAAAGGCATTCACATATTGCCTGGTAAAGCAAAAGCCACTGTTTTTCAAGTCAGTGATATATACATATCTAGCATCGACTTTGTAACACATTATTCGACAAATGGAGATAAAACTGTTAGGACCCGCAGTACTGGTAGCACCTATGATCACTGTGTTAAAATTGCTCCGATGCTTGGATTTACCTTGAAAGAATCAGACCTATCAGAAGAAAATAAAACCAGATTTCTAGCCTTTCTTGGTAAAAATCGTGACGCATTTGCAAAAGACCTGTCAGAACTTGGATGAAGAGATGTACACAAGCACATAATTGATACAAGAGATGCACAGCCAGTTTGTGAACAACTGTACAGAGCTGACGCTATGGAAAAAAGCTGAAATTAAGCGCCAAATAGAGCATATGTTCCAGCAGGACATCATTTAACCTTTAAATTGCATGGTTTAGCCCAGTTGTACTCGTCAAAAAGAATATTGAGAGTTTCCATTCACAGTGGATTATCATTTTATAACACATAGTAGATTGTATCAATTTAAGAAGGTTCCGTTTGTACTGGTATCAGCACCAGTAAGTTTCCAGATGGTTGAAAGGCAGGTGTTACGCGGACTCACATGGAAAAATGTAATGTGTTAAATTGACAATATCCTAATTTTCGGCCAAAGTCTTGAAGAACGTAAAAGAGGCATTTCCAAATCATTTATGACAGACTTAAAAGTGCCAACCTAACATTGAAACTATGTAATGGAAGTTTGCAACAAGAAAGGTTAAAAATTAAGAACATTTTATTTTAATGGATGGAAATGAAGTTGATAAGGACAATCTAAAAGCCGATATAAAATTTCCTACTGAAAAGAATGTGACCGTAGTGTAAGAAACGTTGTCACGCTGTTCTTCTTAAAGACGTTTTATAAGATGACACAGTGACATTAGTATACCACAAAACAGACTCTTCAAAAAGGATGAAACATTTAACGGACACATCTCCGTGCATATTTGAGCATGAGAAAACAATTCATCCTCTGCACAGATTCTTAAGAGCAAGGGATTAGCTATATTTTTGGACAAACAGATCAGCTTGGAAGAAAACATCCAATAATATATGCAGGAAGAACACTGCGTTATATTGAGTATAAACAATGTACAGTGATAACAGACCATGCTGCATCTAAATTGCTGCAAGACATGAAACAAAATACAGATTACTTGAGTAGATGGAGCTTTTCTTGCAAGGATTTCAGTATGACGCAATTCATTAAACCTTGCCAGATGCACCTTTGGGCATTGTAATAGATTACCTGAAAACTGAACTGCATTTTCTCGATATGGACGTGTTTTAGGAGTAGCAATGCGTGTTTCTCTGCGTGTCATATTTAATTCATCTGATACATTGGGACAGGTGTCAGAGTCAGCAGCTGAATATTTCCAAAAACTGAAAAACAGACTTGATGTTTTGCACAAGGTCGCCAACATAATATCGTAACAAATCAAAACGCACTACAAAAAATATTATGACAACAAAGCAGTGCAATGAAACTGCATTCTTCGTCAGCGAGTATGGTTGCACAATCCAAAGGATTCTGTAGGAAAATCATCAAAGTTCCGCAAGACGTAGATTGGGGGATATTATATCAGTGATATTGGACTAAACCATGAAAACTCATTACTGGATTGTTAAAATCATACACTTTGGAGAGCCCTTGTAGATGCCAATCGTTTGAAAGCACACAAATGCTCTGTCTTACAAGAGCAGCAATCTCTGCTTTGTATGCCAGAAAGGGGCCACAGAGACCCATCCATTGATTCGGCATCGCAACCATTCGTAACACTTGAGACAGAGGAAGTCACGAGGGGAACCATCCAGTGAGTCAGTACCGACGATGGAGGCCTCACAGGAAAAGGACCCTGCGCGAACCATGACGGGCCCATCACGTGGATCGAATCTGGAGCCAGAATTATCGAGAGACCCATCCTTAGAGATGCAAGCCAACTGGGCTACAGTGGGTATACATCTGGCGTGTGGGCTATACTGCGCAAAGAAACTTTACAAGATTCAACGGCAGGACTGTTCTACAACCACATGGTTGAACTACAGAAAAACCAGGTCCGGATATTTGGTTCACCAGAACACTCTATTGTTAATCAGTCCAGCGATAAACAGCTCTCAAAACTACAAAATTGCATCAATGAAAACAAATATTATCTTATTTTATTTTTCGGTGACAAAACTTCTATGTAGATTAGCACCAGATGACACTAAAATTGCCATTTGACTTTCTGTTTCTTTCAAGTTAATTAAAATAGTATATCTTAATAATTCTGGACTCCTTCTGTTCAAACTTTTGCGCCAATCTAGTATATGTCAAAATTTAATGCTATTAACTTCATTTTCTTGTCCGCTGATTAGTGTGGCTTAGTGAAAATCTCCTAAACAAAGGTAACGTTGAAACTGACATGCTGCATTTTACAGTTCAGTACATGGATGAAAGAACTTGATAAATAAACGCAAAACAGTACAACTCATTGCTTTATTATTTGTGTTCGCTCATTATAAGGCAATTAAATATATACAAAGCAACTGTGACAACAGTTTCTTATTGTAAACCTTATACAGAAATAATAAGCATTTATTTGGCAAACAAATGTGAAATACACATGGTCACGGAGAGGTAGAAATACTTGGTATAAATGTATAATAAGTACCTCTATGAACAGATTCAGGCTTGTATAAATAAATGATAAATACATCTATGAACAGATTTTCTGTGTGTGTTAATCAGAAACAATTCACTTTTTAAAAAATCGATCATATGTATTATTGTGACAAAATCCAATTAATTCTCTAAATCATATTACATTTTAAAAACTGTCATTGCAAAGCTTAAAACACACAAAGAACCATACAACTTTCCAGATGTGTGTTTTTGGCTTATTGTACGTCAAGAGATTTTCCAGATACGCTCGGTAATTGTACGTATCCATGCTGCTGCTGACTACTATTTTGTTATTCAAGTACATGGCGCCTGGATTGCTGTTGTCTTTGATAACCTTGACTTTCAGGTACAAGTAACTGTTTTCAGGTCGATGTAAGCTTCTGTTTGTCCTTCGATTTCAAATTCGATAGGTGCTGAAGTGGTCAAAGACAACACAGGATGAATTTCTAGCCATTGGGATTCTTTCATCGTCATCATCGTTGGTGGCATGGCAAACATATCCAGTTATGACCTGGAACATTCGCAAGAATATCTGTGTATCATTTTTGTGTCTTTTTTAAAGTTAGTAATCAAAAACTTCCAATTCTCTGACCACTGATGTTTTTCTTTTCGTATTATTTTCATGGGGGACTGCGTGTCTGTTAGATCTGAAGAGTTTTCGACGTCTCTTTCTGTTTTGTCCTTGCTGTGGCGTACAAAAGGAAGTAAAGCCTTCGCCAGAAGCTTGAAGCAAATTTATAGGGGTGTCTCTGAGAACCAAGAAGGTCTTTCCAGTTTGAATCGACACATTTATTCCCGCTTTCATGAAGGCCTCTTTAGGACTTTCTTGGTCGATGAGTACGTTTTGGAGAAGTTCGTTTCGTTGAGTGAAAGCTGCCTCTTTAATTGCAGGGTTGTCCAATATACGCCCCGTGGACCAAAATCCGGCCCGCCAAAGGTTTTTATCCGGCCTGCCAAACTTTCGTAACTCGTGCCCACTGGTAATGAAAAACGTAGGTAAATTTTATAAACAGCCCCCTGAGTGAGAAAAAATATTGCAATGTAGCCCCGCGCGCGAAAAGGTTGGAAACTCCTCTTTTAATGCATGCAATCCTCGAGTCACCATAGGCTTCAAGATTGGTACTACCGTTCGAAAATTTGTTTTTAACATATCTCCTAAACTATGTCATCGTTATCGAGCGATTCCTTGGTACACAGGATACATCTGACTACTGCTCTGTTGATATTTAAGAAATGTAAGGTATTGTATTACTTGTACTTCACTTATTGTTACCACACATAGATAATTTTGTTATGATCTGCGAAGCTATATGATTGAGTATAATCCTTCAAACCATTACTGTTTCACGTATGAAGACTCTAGCCACAAAATTCCAGGGCTTAATTGTAATAGGCTATTGTATCATTACAAAACATCTTCAGTTTTCCTTTTTATCCCATTATGAACAATATTTGCAACATGGCGCTTTCTTTATGCAGGTTCAGAGAATAAACGCAGTTCCTCTCATTAAATACCAAGCCGTGTCAAAGACGTCCTATTCAACAAGTGATGCACAGTGTCCGAACCCTGTATTCACATGTTCTGGGGACGAAACTTGCTGTCCCGCCGCTTTTGGGATTAGTGGCTGGGGGTGTTGCCCTCTACATGATGTAAGTCATATGCTCACTTAATTACTGGCTATTTATATGTGGTATTTAATTCATATAGCATGCATAAATGTTAGCAAAATATATAAGAGATTAGATATGTTGGTGTTATTTTGTTATACATTTTTCTCTCTTCTGTATTCTAGTATATATGGTTTGATATGTGTAAACGTTTGCCGGAGCAGACGGGAAAGATCTTGCATCCTCGTGTTAAAAAGGAAAATCCGCGGTAAGATATAGTATGCACTCAATCGACAGAGTTCATTTCGTTTACTGCACCTTCAATATTGTGAGTACCGTTGGTTAGCCAGTTACCGAGAAATCGGGACCAAATTCCTCGATGTTATCTGATGCAGGAGTTTTGCAATTTTCTCGTAGCGGGCGCTGTATCTGTGAGGTGTAACCGATTCTTCCTATAATTGTTACTTGTCCAGGACTGTCTCCGCCTCAACCTCTTGATACTACTAATATTACTACTATAACGACGATTACGTCATTTCCGTCACCTCTGTGATTATAAGTGTCGCTCCTACCTTGAACTCTTCTTCTACATTCACTCGTTCTGTCGTAACTGTAACTGTTGCAACTTCTACCTCTACTACAACTATTATTATTATTATTGGTTGCGCGATTTATTGTAATACCAGGGAACCAAATGTTATATTTCAACCAAAAAGTCTTCAACAAGACCTCTCGTTTAACAGAGTAAATTCAGTGAAATCAGAGCCTCTATCGTGGCCATACGTCTCTGTATACAGACGTTTCGAAAGATGGTTACAAGGTTTGGAGCTGTCTTTGCAGAACCCCATGGCACCATCTCGAGCCAGTTACCGGATAAAGCCTCCATTTTTACCACGGAATTTACAGCCATACTAAAATCTTTGAGCTTCGTTTAAACTGCTCAAAATCATCTTCTTGGATTGCCTTGCCACGGTAAAAATCTTGCAAAATATTAAATTTCACAACTTCAGAGTTGAAGATTTCCCTCAAAAGCTCATTGTGTCCATCAGCGTTGAAGATTTCCCTTAAAAGCTCATTGAGTCCATCAGCTTTGAAGATTTCCCTCAAAAGCTCATTGTGTCCATCAGTCCTCCAGTATGTCGTCATTTCCCTCAAAAGCTCATTGTGTTCATCAATCCTCCAGTATGTCGTCAATCAGACTAATCTCTAAAGTCATATTAAGAGCACACAACACACAACATGGACTGAAACAAAATTCGTTTTTTTTAGCTCTAATGGTCCTAGACCAGAAGAGCTTATGGGACGGTCTTTCGTCCGTCATCCGTGGTCCGTCTGTCGTCCGTCAGTCTGTTAGCACAAGATTCTTATCGTTACTCCTCCTAAACTACTTGCGGGATTGCCATGAAACTTTTCACACATTTATCCTATGGTCTAGTTGGTTCTAAATGAAAATGGTGCTGCTCGGACATCCAATATGACCACCAAAGCGACCATCTTGAAAATCTTGTTATCGCCACTCCTCCTATATGGATGGTCATATCAACATGGGGTTTCCACTCAAAGACTTCTTGTAAGGTCTTACTGGTCCTAAATAAAAATGGTGCTGATCTGACATGACCGCCACAACGGCCATCTTGAAAATCTTGTTATCGCTGCTTCTTGTACAAGGATGGTCATATCAACATTGGGTTTTCGCTGAAAGACTTCTTATGGTGTCTATCTGGGTCAAAATAAAAATGGATCCAATCTGACCTCCAATATGACCACCATGGCAGCAATCTTA
Organism: Margaritifera margaritifera; assembly: GCA_029931535.1. NCBI lineage: Eukaryota > Metazoa > Mollusca > Bivalvia > Unionida > Margaritiferidae > Margaritifera > Margaritifera margaritifera. The sequence goes on from JAQPZY010001042.1 coordinate 889,241, forward strand.
AAAATCTTCTTATCACAACTCCACCTGAACAGAAAGTCATATTGACGCGTGGTTTTCACCAAAAGATTTCTTATGATGTCCAGTTTGTATTAAATGAAACTGGTGCCGATCTGACATCCAATATGGCAGCCACATAGCAGACATCTTGAACATCTTTTAATCGCTACTCCTCCTGAATGGATGGCTTATCAACATGAGATTTTCATTGGAAGACTTCTTATGATGTATTGTTGGTCCTGAATTAAAATGGTGCCAATATGACATACAACATGGCCACTCTGCTGTTACGGCCATCTTGCAAATCCTGTTATCACTAGTCCTCCTGAATGGAAAGTCATATTGATTTAGTATTTTCACCAGAAGACTTCGTATGATGTCTAGTTAGTCCTAAAAGAAAATGGTGCCGATCTGATGTCCGATATGCCTGCCACAGTGGCCATCTGGAAAATCTTGTTATCACTGCTTCTCCTAAATGAATGTTCATATCAGCATGGGATTTTCACTAAAAGATTTCTTATATAATGTTTTTTCGATCCTAAATTAAAATGGTGCCGATCTGACATCCAATATGGCCACCACAGCGGCCATATCGAAAATCTTGTTATCGCTACTACTTCTACAAGTTTAATGTGTGGCTTTCTTGAAAATCTTGTTTTTGCTACTCCTCTTGAATGCAAAGTCATTTCGTCATGGGGTTTTCATCAGAAGAGTTCTTATGGTGTCTAGTTGGTCCTTAATGAAAATTACTAACCCTAAATATGGCCACCATGGTGACTATCTTGAAAATATTGTTATCTCTACTCTTCCCAAATGGATGTTTATATCAGCATGGGGTTTTCACCAATAGACTTCTTATGATACCTAGTTGGTCCTAACTGAAAAGCGTGCCAGTCGTACATCCCATATGGCTGCCATGATGACTGTCTTAAAAATCGTGTTGTCACTACTCCCCCAGAATGAATGGTCATACTCACATGGGGTTTTCACTAAAAGACTTCTAATAATGTCTGCTTTGTCCTAAATGAAAATGGTGTCAAGCTGACATCCAATATGTCCACCACAGCAGCTAATTTGAAAATCTTGTTATCGCTGAAGAATATCAGAGATGGTTTCAACACCCCGCAGTTAAAAGGAAGAAATGGTCTTATCTTGAATTCCTGTAAATTAATTTTACCCAGTAGAGCGTCAGCCCTGTCGATGAACTCTTGTTATGTCGTAGCTTTCACTATTTTATGACATAATACAAAACGTAACCACAAAGAAGTAGTTTTGTCCCAATTAAAAATTTATGAACTTTCACCTTTTAACAAATGTATTTTGAATCACAGAGCACAGGAGAATGAGATAAAAAAATAATTTCGTCGAGGCTTCAACTTCATTTCTCGGGTCGTTGCTCGCCCCTTTCTGAAGCTAATCGACGCTGTCACATGATCAAAACACACATTGTTTTTGTAAACAAAAGCTATGACCCCTTAAGGTGCACGAGCGATGTAATGGGACAGTGTTCATCTACTAGGAAGTGTCTATCAATCTACCAGGAAGTGTCTATCATTGGTAGATTCATTGCTATTTCCGTTGTTATATATTATGGATAAGGAGCTGAAACACTCAAGCGTAAGAGTATATATCAAACCGATGTAAGATCAGTAGGGTTAGTTCACGCCCTGCCACATTGTACACACACTATATACTGACTTCATTTTTAATTTTGGGAAAATCTATCATGTGACTATGTTCGACAGTTTATGGCCGGCTATAGCTTGGAATATTCATTAGAAAACTGCGAAGAAGAACTGAACATTAATCACTTTTTAACAGGGAAAATAACTTGAAGTAAGGCAGGATATTACCTAATAATGTATCGAAACTAATGTCAAGGTTCCATTGTATTCATTTTGTTATTTCTAATTAAATTCTTTCCGCGTGCATTGGCCTCATCGATTCTCTACTATACGCTGGCATTAAAAACTACCGCAAGTTTAATTGTTTCAACTTTAATATTACCATTACTGCTGCTACTAGCACCAACACTGTTACTCATGTTACTACTGCTACTCTCTTCTTCTTCTTCTAGTACTACTACTACTATTACTAGTATTACTGCTACTACTAGTCTACTGTCAGTACTTATATCTCGATGATTACTACTACAATTGTTGCTGCTGTTACCTGCTTTCAGTTCTTGTTGCACATCGTAAAATGAACATTTTTATTACACTACTACTACTATTTTCAGGCTGTTTGCTGCAGCGATGGAGAGCATTGCTGTCCCTGCGGCTACTTTTGTGGTGTTGGTGTATGTGTTCCGAATGTCGTGAAGGTGTGCAGGTTTTCTCAGTTTTAAAAAGAAAAATAGTCACATCATCGGACTTTTGTTAAATTCTTTCAATAGTGAAAATAGGGAGTATGTATTTGTTGTAAGATTAGTCAGTTAATTCTATTATGACGCTTCTTTTGTATATACTATTATAAAACCATGAAAAGTTTGTATCCCTTATTCTGATCGCTTCGTAACGAGCGTGTAAGGTACTAACGGTGAAGGAACATTTTGCAAACTTGAGATTCATTCACGAAATAATTGTGCGTGTTTCTTGCCATTTACATCAAAGCATAGTTAAATATCCCAGCGTAGTCGATGTTTGATGCGGATTTCGAGACAGACGTTTCTTTAGTGTCATTACGAATGCTAATTTTCGAGATTTTGCATGAACGTGAATTTCTGCTGTTCTCAATAGATTCTTTAACAGGTTCAATCAACATTAACACCTAAGCCTACTGCGCCTCATCAAATGCTACATCGAACTTATGTTCAATACAATGAACCTCTTGCTGCTGTATTTTCTGATACATGAGAAAACTAAAATTGTTTTCCATAGTTGAAGAATTGCTATCTGCAAAGAAATGTATTCGTTGTTATATACATGTACAGTATTCTACGTTTTCTATCGATGATATCAAGCTGAGTGTATCACAATCCTTCACATGAACACTGTTTTGAGTATCATGATTTTATCACAAAATGTTTTTAATGTTGGAAACTTTTACTATTGCCTCTACTCTGATATATATATGGCCTTACAGCCAGGTGAGCTTATGGTATTGCCCTGCGTTCGTCGTGCGTCATCCGTCCGTCAACATTTGCATGGTGCCACCCGGAGGAAATATTTCTGATCCGATATTGATCAAACTTCGCATGTAGGCTTATGTGATCAAGATCTCAAACGAGTTTAATTATGAATGAGATGCACGCATACTAACGAAGTGATCTTGCATCTAATTGGCTGTGCTTGTTACCACTTATTCTGGAAGCATAATTTCAGCTCTCGTTTTCATCACACTTGGTTTGTATGTTAATATCATCAAGATGTTAAATGAATGTTATCATGAGCGAGACTTATGCATAGTAATGAGATGATTCTGCAGCTGTTTGGCCGAGCTCGTAACCACTAAAGAGACTGTATCTTTGATAAGATTTTGATAAGGCTTGATAAATAGCTTATATTATCAAGATCCCAGATGAATTCGATAATGAGTTCAGATTTTGATCAAACTTGTCAAATAGTCTTATATCATTAAGATGTTGGATGAATTTTATTGTTAGCAGAATATATTCATATTTACTAGTTAATCTTGTATCTAATTGGCTGAGCTTGCTACTAACCTGGGGACCGAATTAACATCAAAGTTTTTTCAGACCTGGTAAATAGGCTTATATCTTCATGGTCTTAGACAGATTCTATAACAATTGAGAGCTGTGCATATTTATGAGGTAATAATGTATCTGATTGGCTGAGCTTTCTTTCTTTTCTTTTTTTTTAAATATCTGACAAACAATAATTAACATATGGTACTTTCTCGATTTAGACTCAAAGAAAAAAGTCCGTACCATTCATTCCAAGACACCCGGCTGTGCCGAATGCGCTCAATTCAACAAATGTCACGCCTTGCCCGAATCCATTCTTTATATGCCCGGGAGATGACACTTGCTGTCCCTCCTATTCTTGCAATCCCTGGGGTTGTTGTCCCGCTCCTGGTGTAAGTACCATGCGAACTTTTTTATTATGGAAATTATGCTATGGTATTTAATCTGTAAGATGTCGTATACTGTTACCAACCAGCTACAGTTATAATTTGTTTTTAGATTTTCTTTATTTGTATCTCTCATTTCAGTTTCTGTATTGACTTTAGTATTATTCATAAATGAAATGTATAAAGCATCAGATATAAAAGAATAAGCAATTAGAATTCTAGAGACGTACATCGTTAAAAAAGCTGTCGATTTTAGACACAATAAATTCAAGATCATGAGAGCTCATCGTCAGCAAAAAGAGACAATTTATGTGTAAGCCAATGGCGTCGTCGAGAACTCCATCAAGATCGTGCAATGGGAAGTGACAATGAGTGATAGAAAACTGATATTAGCATGACCACATGCAGCATAATACCTTGAACTGTTACTACTACTACTTCTATTATTAGTATTACTAATACCACCGCTATTATCACTATATCTATTTATACATATTACTATTTTTGCTACCATTATTACTAGCACTGCTGCTACCAGCAAAATAACAACTACTATTACTAATACAACTGTTGCTGCAACTTCAACTACTATTACTTCTACTACTACTAATTACTTATATTTTTTACTATTAATAATACTACTAATATCACTATCGCTGCATATACTATTACTGCTATTACCACAACAACTACTCATTGTCATCAACAACACCACCACTACTACCATCATAACTTTTTTTTTTTTCAGGCTGTGTGCTGCAGCGACGGGAAACATTGTTGTCCCAGTGGCTATACATGTGCCGAGTGCGAATGCGTTGGAGTTGTCTAAATAAAGCTTTAGCATTGTAAACGACTATAGTACAAGGATCTGATGCGCTACTGTTTTCAAACATGGGCGAATTAATATTTTTGCAAATTAGAATTTACTCCTTGTACATTATACCAATGGTTTTTACAGAATTAAGTACTAAACAAGAATAACAATGACAGCATTGAAATAACGATATATCTGAAACTTGCAATATTTTCACGCAGCTATATGGGATACACTATGTACATGACTGTGCATCGCAAATAGAGAATTACTTACACGTGCAGAAAAGCTGAACACCCCTTTTTCCATATCATACCGTATTTTCTTCACATAAATATAAATATATATAAGCTAAATTTACCTTCAAGTCGGACTTGAAATCCACCCCCTTCAGAACTACATTTCCCATCATCCTCCCGATCACGTATGTGAGCGGAAGGATCACGTATGTGAGCGGAAGGATGATGGGAAATGTAGTTTTGAAGGGGGTGGATTTCAAGTCAGATTTGGGAGGTATGTCCAGCTTACGTTTATTGCAACATTCAGATTTGGGTAACATTCGGATTATGAAAAATGTTACTTTCCATTACAAATTATATGATTTTGCTTTGAGTGTTCCTCGTAAAGACTTTATGTCAGCTACAATAGCTTTATTCAATTTGTTCCTCTCAAACCGGACTATAGCATGTCCTCTTATAGTTAAAAAGAGATCAATAACATTCTCAAGCACATTCAAAACCGTTTGAGACGAGTCTCCTTTGAAAAGCTTGTTTGTGTAATGTTTTACCTTGTAGGACTCTAACATAATTTATTTCAGTGGACCAATAAGAAGCGATTTGGCAGTGAGATTGTTCATGTCTATGTTATGTCTTATGATCATTTCCAATTTTCTTATTACCAAAAAGAAGTCATCACAAGGTTTAAGTAAACAACCACGATCTTTTTCCTAAAACCACTTGCTGTATTTTGTAGCAAATAAAGCTGGTGTTCCGGACTTGTGCACAAACTTTGTCTTACAATCCATCTCTACATCCCTGGAAGGATTTTTAAGCTTGTAATATCGTTTTCTCAGATAGCGGATAATAAATCCACATTTGCAAAACAGTACCGTATATACTCGCATATATAATCCCATACCAACTGCAAACTGCATAGACCCAGATCTGCCGTTGCATAATATTGCGCCGGCAGATCTGGGTCTATGCAGTTTGTAAGGACTAATCAGTAGAACAAACAACATAGACCCTGATCAGTCGGCGCATTATGCGACGACATATCAGGGTCTATGTTGTTTGCATTTAAACCAAAGTTATACGCGAGTACATACGGTACATTATGATCATTTTCAGAAATTGCAGCACTGCTTTCCTTGGCATTTCTATGTTCCAATTTGAACTGATGCACACAAATGCATTCATTAATTCCATCATGAACATCTGAATAAAGTTATTTATCTCTTTTACATTGCTATATACACTGAAAAAAATTTGAATGATCTTTTCATATATCTTTTAATCTAGACGCACGTGATAGAATATTTTAAACACAAAAACCTTCTCATCTACCAAATGAGTATTTATTTCTTGTTTTCTGGCTTTGGATTCTGTTGCTTGACCTTCATATTTTTGTGATCACTAGCTGCAGTGATAATAGATAAAGAAAGATATTACTATATATCTAGGTTCATCCATTGATTAATACTCTTCTCCATCAAAATGTGATTTTTAAAGTAATACAATCTTTTAGCATCTTAAATTGTTGCGAATATTGTAAATTCGGCACATTAGCATCATAACATTTTAGCGTAAATGCATTTTCTGTCTATTTACCAAATTCAATGAATTCACCAAAATACATATTTCACAACATGAAACAATATGACATATATTGCTATTTGAGAGTGCACTAGAAAGAACATTTGATTGCAAACACTAGAACAAGAAAATTTACATATAGTTTTGATTTAGGAAATACCCATGTCCCCTCTCTTCCAATAGGAAGAGGGATGAAATTCGACAATTGAAACCACTTATATAAAATAGTACATTATCAGAAATTGCAGCACTGCTTTCTTTGAAATTTCTTTGTTCTAATTTGAGCTGATGAACAAAAAATTCATTCATTAATTCCGTTTCCTCAGCACGACAGCCCAATAATGTGCTATAAGTGCCATTATAAACCAACCAACCATTATTCTTGTGAAACTAAAATAAATGAATACAATATATTTTTCTATTATTTATACAATTTATTTATCTACCGGAATGATGCTTACCTTCATTTTGTAATTCTGTAGATGTAAATTGTTTTCAAGCATTTCTGACACTCTAGGCAGATGTATTGATTGCCACTGTTGCTCTTTGTGCCGTCTGGTATTGTATCCTCTGGGGATGCTCTATCAGCAACAAGTTCGTCGGAATCGTCATCACAGTCTTCTTTGGGCTCATGAACAGTATACTCCCTCAGAATAGCTTCGAAATCGAGTTTCATCCCATGAAACGTAGTCTGAACGGAACATCGTCCCGTGCGAGAATAAGGCAAATATACACCGATATTTGACTTTTTCCTACAAAAACTAACACCTCTATTCTAGTCAGACATTTGGCACTATACGTAAAAGTAAACAATTCATTAAACTCTGTAAAAACAAATCCTGAGATTGTGGTAGTCTATCAATATGCAGATTACACCTGTCAACAGTGACACCGGAATTCTCCCCTGTTAGTTACCGCGCAGTCGCAGGACCCGCTATCGATCGACTCATTTACATATGAATAGCAACCCACTAGACCAAACAAAACGAGTGGGTCAGTTGCCAATCTCTGTGTTATATATGTCTCTGATTTAACAATATGGAAACTGTGGTAGTGATGCAATCAATTTCCGACGTTTGATATATTGATTTATTTAGTCCACTGTTCTAATCTGCTCCACGTGCCCCTTTTATTAGTTTCAAATGTCATATCCTTAATAAGGGGCAAAGTGGTAAAAGGAATACAAATAAAATCGCATCATATGTTGAGATTTAAATGGTCAGTGACTCAGCTCTCGACTCCAGTTTATAAATGCGTATACACTGCACATTAGGCCTGACACACCCTCATCTACATTTTTCCTGCTTATAATGTATTCAGTATTTGTTTTGAAAAAAAACCCCACCACACCTTAGAGGACGAAAACATCAACAATTTTGATTCAATTTCTGCAGCTGGCAATATCATCATCACCACTACTTCTAACAATCGATTACTAACAACACCACCACTACTACTACTACTGCTGCTACCACTAATTGTTGTTGTTGTCTGTCACTATTACTACAACTACTACCACTAATACTACTACTACTACTACCGCCGCCACCACCACTTCTACTACTACAACCACCACTACTACAACTACTACCACCACTACTACTACTACTGCCGCTGCTTCTACTAATTGTTGTTGCCACTACTACGACTACCACAACTAATACTACTGTTACTGATTCTACCAATTGTTGTTCTTCCTAGTACTACTACATCTACTACCACCACTATCACTAATACTATTACTGCTGCTGCTGCTACTACTACTACTACTACCACTACTATTTCTGCTACTACTAACATCATACACCACAGACATCATATAAACTATAAGTATGCCTTCTTACGTCGCATTCACTATTTTTCCTAATTCATTGTTTTTCTCATTCTTTTTGTTGCTTTTACACGTTGGAGAGAGAGAGAGAGAGAGAGAGAGAGAGAGAGAGAGAGAGAGAGAGAGAGAGAGAGAGAGAGAGAGAGAGAGAGAGAGAGAGAGAGCGAGAGAGAGGGTTAAAGACTAAGTCAGATACTGAACGGACACGCCGGAAGAATGCGTTATGCTTTGCATATTAACACAACACAAAGATTCGATCTAACTACTTTGTTGACTAGATTACAACTGACTAAAACAGAGAAAACAGGCTTACTCCAGTTTCTTCTAACGCTAATGTTATCATAAATCATATAGGGTTACAACTGAGTTTGGAGCCAAGAGCTGACCTTATGTGACCTGTAACTGTAAGATCATTTGTAGCAACATAATGTTAATACCATATATTACCACAATTCATCCTAAAATTGAGTGTAAGGGTGCAAATTTCTGTCTATCTCTGTAGAGCACATTAGTTTTGGCACATACAAAGTAATTAGATTTATGAGGAAAGGTACCGTATGAAATCGCTAGACTGCGATGGTTTTAATGTCCCTGTTTGGGGCGAGATTGATTCTTAATTAAGCCTTCATTGTATCACTGTCGGAAAGAAGGTTAATTTGAGGTCTAGGTATCGAAAATGTCAAAGTTGAGAGGATGCAGAGACTAGTTGTAAAGCCAGTTGAAGTAGTGTAATCTTTTGAAATTTTCCAGAATCTGTTATTTAAATAGCGCACGAAAATCAAGAGGGTTATGCTAACCACGATGTGCGTGTATTTATAAAAGGCGGTAGATACGTTTAATCTGATTGGCTACGCTTAATAAGAGGTGTGTTTCCCCGATCGAAATTTTACGTTTTGAATATTCCACATCGCAAAATTTATTCAGTCCAAGTTCCTGCGAAAGGCCGGTAAAGTCTTGACTCCGAGCAGAATAAGACGAAATTCTCTCGTATAAACAATTTTTCAAGGGACAGGTGTCTGGAAGTTGAGGGACACGATTCTGGCGGTAGAAGCGAGCGAGTCTTGAAAGCACAAGGGGAAAATAGCTCCACCTACCTACCTATCCACCTACCTACATATCTACCTACCTACATACCTACCTACCCACACAAAGCTTGAGGACCGAAAGAGGCTGGATAAGAGAGAGGGAGAGCGAAGCAAAAAGGGGAGAACATCAACCTTGACCTGACAGCAACATTGCATTTGGAGTGACCAGCAATAACTAGGTTATGCAGGCATGCTGGGCAATTGATTCGATTGTTCACTCGATTCCATGATGAATTAAGTAAATCGTTTTAAACAGATCGACTAATTACATAATTATTTTTGTATTGAAATTCGGTAAATGATTTCAAAAAGAAGTGTATCTTTCTAATGTTATGTATTATTTCAATTTGTTTTATGTAATTGATTAAATTGTTATATTTCATGTACGGGGGCTCGTGTTATTCTGTTCTATATATCTGCTCAGATCTCTATTTATCCCATCTATAAAATTTCATATTATATTTCACTATTTACTCTATCCGGGCAATACCACCGAGGTCGATCATCCTCTAGATAACGATAAACAACCAAATCGTACACCTTGTTACGAGGGGTGCGTTACATTGAGCTTAGTGTTTTTCTTATGAATTATTCACACTTTTTTTCTTATTAATTTTGTAAACATATTCAACATGGACAAATTATATTTCACACATGAATATATATTTTAAATAGTTCCCCGTTGAGCTGGAACATTTTACTAAATGTTGTTAAAATACAAGTTGTATCTTTTTAACATTCACAATCATCCTTACTCACATGAAAATAAATACATCGTGATATACATGTATTGGCATTGCCACTAAGAACTATAGTTGGAAGTTTTATATGTCTTCAATCCAGATGTTATCACTGCACAAGCTGATGAAATATAACAGAGGGATTAGTATACCCTTTAGCACTTATAGCTTCTAATATTCACAAAACACAAAGGTATTCAGGAAAATTATCGAATTGAGACAAAATCTCTGAAAATTGCAGGCTTTTTTATTAGACCTCTACCCCTTGTTCGAATCTCCCCTTCTTTGTTTGTCTCGTTCTGAACTATTGGCGTCTTATCATTCAATACGGTGACCTCCTTGTTAGTGTCTTCGTATGTATCGTAAATATCTGGTAACGTCTCTTTTATGTGCAACTGATGTCTTCTGTTTCTCCATTATAAGCACCATCTTAAGTTTGCACATCGTACGACCTTGGAGTGCTACTTTTTTCCAATGACTACAGCTGGTTCCCAAATATCCTGTCTTCTGATTCTTACTTTGTTCCCAGAAGTCAGGTTTGGAAACTCTTTAGCTGTTCCATCACACTGTTTCTTCTGCTTGTATTTCTTTTCATTCAGTTTCCTCTTTAGGTTTGAACTGTCAATACATGTTTTGGGACAGGTCACAAATCTGCGAACATAAACTGGGACAGGTCACACAGATTAAGAACATAAACTGGGACAGGTCACACATATCAAGGGGTAACATCCCTCTGTACCTTCCTAACTTAAAAATGGCACCTACATGCTTCGGAATTTTAAATGCAATTTAATTACTTTGATCAGTGACCTAATTAAGGATGAATTCCTGGATAAAACAAACTCCAGGTCTGCTTTCTAGCAAACTGTTTTGTGTCTGCATATTAACGTTGGGAACGTTTTATGAACGTTTTGAATATATACTGCTATAAATCAATGGAGTACAATATATCATCAAGAAAGAAAAGCAAAATTTGTTACATCAATACTTTTGCCAATAAATTTCATTTAGACCAATACACTGTTCTCCACCATGATGGCCAGCAATGCTATAAGGACTCATGGACAAATGGGAACCAGTCTAGAAATGGGCTCAGATAAGATAGAGTATATATGTGTTTGAAGGACCATGATTGGGTTGACAATGACAAATACAATTTTAGTAAAAAGAATCTTTGGAGAGAGTATCCTATTTGGAAGTGAAAAACTTAAAGACAAGGTTTTATTGCTGTGATTTCAGTCTTTTAACAGATGTGACTTAGGACCACTCAATACTGAAAGTGGCACCTGATTCTAAAGGTGGAATTGGAAATTCATATAGATAAAAAAAAAGCGCAGTGGCTCATATGGTTTTCTCCGCACAGAAGTTTGCATCAAGGATGGTTAATGAATGTTTTCTAACTTCATATTTTGTACTTACATTGGCTTAAGCCTATCTTACTTTAGCTTAACTGTCATTACCCTTTGAGTCCCCCACAGTAAAATATCAAGGTATCACACAAGAATATTGTGTAACTGATTTATTTTATTATCCTGATTTTTATACGATCAACTATCTTTTTTTTTCATCTAGGTCACATCTTTCCCTTATGGGCATCTGTCCCTTATGGGCATCTTTCCCAGCATTCCGTCTTTTTCTTCTCTTTCTAATATTGCATCATCTGTCAATACACATGTCGCCAATCATTTTAAAACTGCTTATGTGAACATACCTGTTTCTTTTTCAAATCACCAACATTCGTCATTTGTACATGTGCTGTCATGCTGAGAATGACTGTTATTTCATCTGCTGAAGGAAAATTAACTTGAAAGTGCACAAGTTTCTAACAGTCCAATCTAAACGTACCTGGAAATATGACATTGCTTTATCATGTTTATTTTCTCTAACATATTCATATTGTGTTAGAATGAATTTTGTTGAAATTAAACCTGCAAAATGTTGCAAAGATATGTTAAACTGAATAAACAGACGACAATACTGTAGTGTATCTTTGGATTTAATTTATGGAGCAATTGTTAAGAAAGTTTGCTGTTTTTTCTTCTTTCTTTTCTTGACCTCTTATTGATTCATTTTTGTCTTTTCGCAAGTTGATGCTTTCTTTAATTTTCAGTTATTAGATGGCACAGTAAATACGATCAGTTTTCAATATCCATGGTTTCATTTTATTCTCTGCATCGATTTCGAAACACTATTCACTAATTAGTCTCTCTTTCGCCCTCTCTCTTTCTCTCTCTCTCTCTCATTGAAAAATAGATTTTTCCTCAGCCGATTCATTTTCCTCCTGCACTTTAAGGTTTTCTTCGATTGTTCTTATACAATATGGCACGATAAATACAAATAATTGTTAACGTCCATCCTTCATGTTACTTGCTAAATGATTCGATTTCAAAAATTGTCTTTCTTATTGTGATAATGATACAGATCTATTCGACTGGATGCAGCAGACAGTGTCTGACGTCATTAATGAAACAATATTCCACTTGGTAACGCCCATCCATGGAATACCAATTTACTGGTAGCCCACGGCCAAGCCGTTGGTTTAATAGAATTAAGAACGCGGTCATGCAATAAGTTCCTCGTCTTTTACTATTTGGTAATATTCGAATCAATGGAATGTACAGTTCTCCCATAAATCTGCACTACTCCAATATTCGAACTCTAAATACCCAACCGCTCTTTCCAAAGTGTATGTCAATGTTGTCATGTAGTCGCATTTACTCGTCTTAAATTAAATATTAATTGTTGTTCTAAAATTTAATACTAATATAGTTTAACCAAAGTCTATTCAATCCTGTTTGTTGAATGATCTGCACATTAACTGTCATCAAGAACTTCCACACGAAAATTATTGATCGCTATGGACTTTTACGATGATAGCCAGGTACTAAACTGGGTCAAGAAAAGAACACGGTCTATTCGTCACAATATAGGGTAGTACGAATTTTGTTTTCAATAAGCATAGCTGTGATTGTGACATCAAAGCGCGCGACATTCTTTCTGGTTTGTACTGGATCACACCTTTACGTTGACCTTGTCCACAAATGTCCATGTATTTTAACATTTGCCGTATGTGTTTCTAGGGGCGCATAAATAATGACATTCTAAAGGAATATGGATATATGAGGTTCCAAATAAAGTGAATAATCGCCATTTAAAGGTATGTGTAATCAAATTCTAAAACATGATACCCGTTACTGAAATAATCGGTACTGAACGCATGCATGACTCGTGTGACTTTTACTATAACAAAGTAAATAAGGTTAGCTGCAGTGACAATTGGAAAAAACTTGCTACAACTTCAACTTCAATCCAAAGGCAATCATAGAAATACGACAGAAAAAAGGCGGAGAACAACTTATATATATATATATATATATATATATATATATATATATATATATATATATATATATATATATATATATTTAATTCTGAAAAGTAAATGAAGCTGGAGTGATTTTCACAGCTGGATGAAGATAACAGACTTCTTCCATCTCTCAATTCCTGCAACGCTTTCATGGCTTCCGGCTTTTTTTTTTTTGGGGGGGGGGGTGGGGGTGGGGGTAAGTAAATATAGTCGGTGTGATACAAATTCACCATTTCATCGTGTCTAATAAACATTCGCGTACCAGACTTCACTTACAATCGGAATGCATTGGTTCATTCACGGTCAAGTATATTGTTGTCTCGCAGAAATAACCGAGGTTGTCCGAATGTGCATTGGTTGTTAGCGTCGGGCACTCGATAGTAGACTTGAGATAGCAGTAGTCTAAACATAGCTCGATTATGAAGACATGTAACATTTTTTTCATAGTTACCCGTTTTTAACAATTTATAACTATGAGGACGTATGTACGTCCCGATAATCACGTCTCAGTCCTAACAGTGCTGGTAAAACAAAAATTACTTGTCCCTACAGTTGCGCTTCTCTCTCTCTCTCTCTCTCTCTCTCTCTCTCTCTCTCTCTCTCTCTCTCTCTCTCTCTCTCTCTCTCTCTCTCTCTCTCTCAATACTACTTCATCGTGCTATATAGAAATTCCATGAGTTAAAATCTGATTTGCGAGTTAGCCCTTAGGGATTTCCTAGGGTGGAACTGAGAATAATTCGATGAAACCATTTTCGCTCCTGAAAATGTACTCGCTAATTTAATAAAAAAGTTGCAAAATAGGTGCATTACTATCACAAAACGTGCAAAATGTAAATGTAAAATTAAACTTCCAGTTGTCTGTCCTCTCCCTACATCGGTCCGACCGTTCAGCTCTCTCAATCCACACCGGTGAAAATAATTACACCCGACTACTTTTTCCCAGTGATACATCTATTTCAAAGTATGAGAAGGATAACCCGTCTGGTTCTAAACACGTGTGTCAAGTAAGGTTTCAAAAGAACATTTGTAAATCTTATAAGAAACCTTTATTTTACAGAAACGCCTTGCATAGATGTGGCTGGAGTCGAGAAAGAGGACCGGGTCATGGGTGAATTCCTCCCGTCTTCTCTAAGCCACAGTTTCCAGTTATCTTTATTTTTTATTTTTAACCTCCGCCGTCCCTTTAATTTTTTTCCCCAAAAAGTTCAAGTGATAATTTGTGATGGAAATTAATTCATGGAATCACGAGTAACTCAAATGAGTTTAAAATGTCCAGACGTGCGATTCATGCAATCGGAACAGCTGTATTCTTTCTTTTCCTTTCCACTGTTGTAATTATGTCAGTCTATTTCGGGTGAACCAAACTTTAGGATATCAGTCTTAGAATCCGTCTGCTGATCATATTTGACATGTGTTTCCCGTTCACAGAAATAAACATCTCGCCCCTATTACTCATGCACATCATTAATTTAAATCTGATTGCTGTGATCTATTAGGTCCTGGTCCAATAATTCGTCTGTTCATCAGATTTCTTTTTTCCTTTGGGAAAAAAAAGGCTTTCTCTTTTAGTGCCTTAATCATATGTGATCAGTGTTATTCAATAATTCACATTCGAATTAAGCATTACTTTTCACAAATATTGTAAATTCAGTATAATCGCGATAAAATATTTTTGCGAATAAACTGCACGTCAGAATTATATAATGTTCTTTTTTGTTGAGAATAATACATTTATACTCGTAGCTTCTTTGTGAAATTTGGTAAAGATTCTGCTCAGGCATATTCTGTGATTAAAATGAGTACCACAGTATGTTCGGTTATTAAGCAGCGGTATTTATTTATAGTGGACCAATGTATGTTTGTATATCCGTGTTGGTGCGCGCGTGAGCAGAACGTGGGTGAAGTCGGCACTGATTGGGTGATTCACCCTACCTATATGTCCAAATTAATCCAGAATCTACCAAGATATGTCCATATTTATATAAACAACAAGATGATCGTTAGAACGCGTTTTCAGGCATTGCAATCGTGTGCGGCAAGCAAAAGAGCAAGAGTGTTTTGTTCTTTGTTGGTTTGTTTTTTCAACATGTAACAAAATCGTGTTTCGCAATCTTGTTTCAATGTACATTACTGTGGACATGATTGACAAATGTTTATGTTAATGGGAGGTACGGTATGTTTATTCCCGATAATATGGCATGCGTAGATAAGCAAATGTAGCCCATTTCAGTAGTTAGGTGGCTGTATTATCTGAATCACCTAATTCGGCTATTAATAATTTATCATCACCCACCCAGTCACCCACTTATCTACAACATCATATCTTTTAGCGAAGATCATTAGCTATCTTTTCTTCTACTTCGGCTATTGTAAATTTAGTTCAGCAGATAAATGGAAACTGTAAAATGCAATAGTTGGGAAAGATAGTAGAAAATAGAGATGGAAAAAGCAACACTGCTTGCAATATGCGTAATAATGCGCATAAAAACATAAAACTGATTGTGGATATTTGATGGCTTACTACTTTATATCAGAAGCCATTGTTGCTGAAAGGTTTACATGCAAGTGTGGTAGGACAATAAAATGTTTGTCCTTGAACAAACATTGCAAAATAAAAGTACATAAAGATATCAGAAAGAGAATTCTGAGAACACAAAGAAAAGGAAATTGAAAAGCATAAGAATGAACATGTGAAACAGAGATATATAAAAACTAAAAAGGAATTAGGTATATAAAAGAAAGAAAGAAGAAACTAAATACAGTGTATAACCAGAGAACAAATGTGCAACTGTTCCTGATTTGGTTGAGGTATGAAAATCAAGAATTATATACCCTTATTTCCTGGCCGCAGACCTTCCTAAGCCATAAAGACATATGCAAGCTCTGAGGTTACCACTCTTGCTTCATAAATCATTAACCACAGCGTCGCCATTACATACGAGCGTAACGACTATGGAGAGAGCAGTAGCTCATTAATTTCGATACTCATTAGGTTAAACTCATTCATCATAAAATAAACAATCCTACAGTCAGCATTTAACACTAAACTATCAGACGTCAGCAATCAAAATTAAGTCCTACCGCCTACAAGACAGCGTTACGCCGGATAACCGGAATCAAAATATGAGTAGAGACTTTGCCCGCATTCACTCACATCCTGGTTTACGATGTGTAACCTGTTTTCTATAGATGAATTTAAATACAGTTTTGGACATTAAAAATGGGCCAAATTCATGTTTACATGTTCGCATGTTGATGAGCTGATATGTTGAGGTAAATACACTTCGCTAAATGAAGTCTTAGATGGTATAACTTTACGAGAACAGCTGCATTAAATTAGACAATTCATTCTTTAGGTCATTGATTGGAATGTGGACAAATATCTTAGACCATATTGTTACATAAAGTAAACACACACACACACACACATACATATATATATATATATATATATATATATATATATATATATATATATATATATATATATGAGCATTGGACTAGATGGGTGTGTGGAGGTCACAAAATATATCCTTTATGCAGGCTAAATGAGTTTAAGTGAAACCTGAATGACATTTTCCATGACTTTACCATTCTAATTTTTAAGTTAGTAATCAGCAGTTTTATATTTTAAATTTCAAAAGTATGGCATTTCATATATAAGGTTGGATTACATACAGTACTAATAACTTATAGCCCAATAAAACAATCTGATTGCCATACATTTCGGTACTTAATTCCAATTACACTACAATTAAGCTTTTCCTATGCCACATGCATTGCACATAGATTTTAAACAAGTACTAGATGAAGAGACATTTGGTTTAGACTGCAAGAAATCATATCAAAATATCTTCTGATTTGAAATAAAAATACATTTTTAGTAATTTGTATTTTGTTTTGTGTAATTGGACGTAAAATTAATAAAGAGGTTAGGTATACCAAAATATAGAATTTATTCAGTCATGTAGCATTATGTTTAGAAAAGAAAAATCTTGATTGACAGCCTTTACTAATTACTTTCAAAGTAGGACAGACAACTTGAAAGTCTGACGTTCATTTCATCTGTCACATTCATGGCACAATGTAAATTCCACATGAAAAGCTTATTGTATCCATTTTGAATAATATATCCCACCTAAGGCATCTCTCTTTTTTATTGCGCTCAATGACACTAAAATATGTCATGTCTGCCTAGGTCAGCTAATCAGTAATTAGTGTTAGTTTATGTTGTGCATCTCTGTGGCCTCTTACGTGAAATGTAATGTTACAAAATGTCCATAGGTTTAAAATTATGGATCTCTATGGTCTATAAAGGGAAATGTAATGTTAAAATGACACCTACAAATCAATACACCGGTTGTAATAACCAATATCCAGTGATCTGTTATCCAACACCCACACTATACCATCAACACGCCGTTTTTGGAGTGACTTACACCCAGTTATCTACTATCCAACACGCTGTTTGTAGTGACTAATACCCAGATATCAACTATCCATCACCCACACAATACCATCAAAACACCGTTAAAGTGACTTATACCCAATTATTTATTATCTAGCACCTACACTATACCATTAAGATGTCGTTGAGGTGACCAACATTTATTTATCCACTATCCATCACCCACACTATACTATCAACATGCTGTTGGAGTGACCAATACCTCGCACTTACTAACCAATGAAAAAGGGTAGGAATATACAGTACAGCTCATGCGATGTTTCGAAACCCAACGCTTCGCGGTGGGGGACTTAATCCATCCACTTTCGTTCCGCGATAACGCTCAGCGGAGGAGGGATAAATACCTTCAAATCAAAATCGCACCTCAGCAGGCACGCTTATGGCAACTCCACCGTGGAGGGGCTGGTTGACATTACTGACTGACATTTGAACAGCCAATGAATGAAGACCAGCCATGGAAAGACTGAGACGTCAAGAGTGATTTGCAACTAGATACCATTTGAAGACTCAGTCATCTTTATTTCGATCATATATTTAGACAATACAAAATAATTTCAAAAGTCTTGTATATTCAGTACATGTATATATAGAAAAGGTCGATCAACCGCTTTTGCAATTATTGTATGCTTTTGCTTTATTCAAAGAACTCGAAACAAACTTACACAGTAACTTGACGAGAGGCACACCTTGTTGGGCTTCTCTTAAACATCATAAATTTATCCTATTTTTCCAAGGGAAAAGTAATTCTCTGAGATATGGACAGTTCCAAATTGACAACCGCTTCTGTTTTAAAACAAAAAACAACAACAAAAAAAAGCAAAACAGAAAACACTGAATTTACACTGAAATGCGAACAACGTGCTTAGTCCTTAAGCAGTAATGGCACAGTCACGAGACTGAATATATTCAACTTTGAACTAGTTAAATTCTGATTGCATGTGTACTGTAAGGGACTGACCATTTAATTTATGGAGCTAGATTGTTCTTTCCGACAGGGATATTTTTTTCCTTTCATCACAAGATAAATTTGTATCAAGAAAAATAAGAAATGTAGAATCAGAATAAGGCAATCGTTTTCAGGCATTAAACTACCCACCCCACCCCACTTTAGAAAATTAGATGGTTTCTCATTGATAAAGACTTGACTTCAGCGAATGTTTAGAGAAATCAAGACAGTGACCATTGTCAACACTGTTATAAAATATTGACAAGGATTAGGATCAAAAGATGATTTCACTTTCAGGTTGGGAAAGGTGTGTTTTTATCGTACGAAGCCATCTGACTTGGCGCGTTGTATTTAACGTCACCAATTATGGTCCCGCCATTAACAACGGAAGTTTGATAATTGTTCGTTTTTAATATGAACTCAACTTATTGCTGAAGTGAATAATAATGTGGAAAATTTTCAAATCTTAGATGTTCAGAGATTTTATTTTCCAATGAATTTAAGTCATTCTGTATGTATGTATTGTATCCACATGTATTCTAGTATTTGCTCATTTTTTAAAGGGAAATATAAAAACTAGATTTTTTATCATCAAAGAAAAAATAGTAAATTATATGGACATGATATGCCAATAACCTAACTGTAATATTGATCTATTTCTTATAATTATTTGGACGCAGATATTAAAGTATGCAGTTTCGTGTTTGTGTTGAAGCGTTTGGTTATTGAGACATAAAAGGGAAACTAACTTCTTTGGCATTTTTCTGTATGTGATATATTGCTTTACAACTACAGTTACTGTGGCCGAGTGGATAAAGTGTGTGACTTAGACACACACACACACACACACACACACACACACACACACACACACACACACATTTGACTTTGGAGCACTGGCGGGAAAATTTCTTTCTTTCTTTTTCCTCCATGACGCTATAATGTCTAGTATGGTATTACTTTTCTTACTACTCACGAACTTTTCCGGATTTCAGTTTCTGTACGTGTCGATTTATAATCGGTCGATTTTTAATATTTTAATTCTGAAGATTGCCTAAAAATGTTGACATCACAAAGTTAAATTTGGTAAACGTTAATAAGCATTTTAGCGTTATTTTTGAAACTCACATTGGTGAAAAATTCTTCAGAACATAAGCAGAATCACGAAAAACGTTCATGGCAGAAACATCTTTTTGACTTGGTGTGAACGATGAGGCCGGTAATTGAAGAAAGCTATGTACAAAAAAAATGTTTCTAATGTAAAGTGCAACTGATTACGATAACTTGCGCAGTAATGATTTGGATTCCATATTTTATGCGAGAGAGAGAGAGAGAGAGAGAGAGAGAGAGAGAGAGAGAGAGAGAGAGAGAGAGAGAGAGAGAGAGAGAGAGAGAGAGAGAGAGAGCGAAAGAGAGAGAGAGAGAGGAACTTTATTAAAAACAGTTAATAATCAAGAAATGTTTCAGAACAGGTTCATCTCATCTTTCTGTATTATGCATAGTATGCAATGGGAAAAAGAACTGAAAAAGAAAAAAAGTAAAACATTAATTTCATCTGATGCTAAAGTTTACTTGGTGATATAAATATACAGGTATATAATTGATGTGAAGTATTTACATACAACAAATGGGTATATGTTTATCCCGGTTCAAGTAAGTTTTGAAATTTTGTATAGATGAGTCACTTATAATTTCTGTTGGTAAATTGTAAAAGGCAGGAATTAATTTGGATACAAGGTAGTTTTACAGAAAGGAAACAGAATGATCGATTGCTATAGGTCTCATATTTAATAAAAAAAGGTCGAATTACATCTTTGTAAGTAGTTCGGAGCAAGACCATTGTCTATTTTAAACAACTAATCTGACTGACGCAAGGAATGGAAGACAATAAACAGATAAATGCAAAACATTGAAACTAGCTGTATTGATTAGTTCGCAAGTTTTTCTTTCTATCACTAGTTTCTCTTTTACGAGAATAAAACAGTGGAATAGCCTGTGGTTATACAGTGTGATTTACGTATCCCCCAAGTAAATTGTTTATTGTCAACATAATGGCAGAGAAAACAAACCTGCAGAAGAGCTCCTTTTGTGCTTTTAGGTTATCAGTTCTCACATGAAATTAACACGTCAATAGCAAAGAAAACAAACCGTCTTGATGGCTTAAGTTGTGCTATGTTATTGGTTTGCACATGAACATTTATCTTCGAAAAGTGTACATGTCAAACTACATGTATTTAGAATCTTCGTTAGAACTAGGAAATGTTTATAATTAGCTGAATGATCACGTTTTTCTCTGTAAATTGCTCCCGAAAGAGGTAACGATGTAAATAAATCGGTGCCTCTCTCTCTCTCTCTCTCTCTCTCTCTGAACATCTTTTGAGTATGCTTGCAGGGGTCGTAAGCCACACCCATAATATCGAAACCATGTCTACTATGCGGTGGTCATCGGATGCGACTCCGCGAGAAAGCGTGTTGTGCAGAGCTATTCTCCTCGAGACGCCGCGACAACTCCGTCAGGACACGCGGAGAGATGGTGGCGTTTTTTTTCCTTAATCCTTTCCTCTCTCTTTCCACCCCCACCGCGAAGCTTGAAGCTTCGAAAAATCGCATGAGCTCTACTGTACACACACTATACACACAAGTATACTTATATACTATTATATACAGAGTGAAAAGGGTAGAAGTGCTTACACACATACACAAAGATGCCTATAGACTATCACACAATATAGAAGCGTGGAGTTTAAGTTTTGAAAGATATACAAAACATGCAAACAGTTTACGTTTTAATACTGTTTTCGTTTATATCTTCTTAGATTTAATTCTCTCATTAAATGGCTACCAAGTGTCGCTTGATCAACACGGGCAGAAAGTTTTGTTGCGAAACAAAAATAGAGTCAAGTGAAGCAGATTTGGTTCTTCAGTTTGTTACAAATTTGGTTTTGCCTTAACAACCAGGTCCAGCAATTAATATGTTAAAGGAATGGCGAGGATACAGAGCCTCTTAAATTTGACGAATTGACCTTTTGTCAATCACTTCGAGAATTTAGGATGCGGCCATAACTCTTGAATTGTTTTTGGAATTCGGAGATACCATAAATAACACAAGACATTTTATCCAGAAAAACAAACATATTTATTTTTTCTTTCATGGTAAAACATTGTACATTTTAGAACGCACAGTTCATGTTGTCTTTTTCATGGTAAAACAAATTTACATCTAAAAAAACAAAGTTCATGTTTTCTTTTCTTTTATCAGGCACACACAATGTCTTTGTCATAATTAGTCACCTCTTGTTTCCAGTCATGTACATCCTTCCAGTGATGGATCTGTTCGTGTATCCAACATACCATACACACTTATTGGTAAGCATAAAGAGTAGATAAAGTGCGATGAATCTTTTCTTCACTTGGAGGTAAAAAATGTGTTATGGGTGAAGAGTGGCTTTTCTATCGCCTATGTCAAACTCATTGCCCATTTGTTGACCGTATTGAATTTTGTCCAAGATTTTGCAAGAAGTTAATTCTGCATATGTACTAAATTCAGTCTACACGGGAGATTTAAAACTGTCGTGAGACGTAGATAGTGTCAAACGATCTTCATCTTTAGCTTGGCACTGTGGTTTCAATTCCCCTAACAATGAATCAAAAATAAGTCCATAATGAATATATATATATATGCTTTCTCGGCTGGAACTTGAGGTCTTTAAATTTCACCGTGTACGTGTAGGTTCTAAATTGTCTGGAAGTCACTTGTGAGTGTTTTGAATGTGAAAATAATCTTCAGGGACTACTAAAAGATGTTATTTTTTGAAGGAACTTTGTTCTGATGCTCTTGTGGAAGAGGTAGATATCGTTGGATATGGGTCCATGATGTGTTCTAAAAAATCGCACAGGTGAACTTTTCTCTTATCGTATGAGGCGACACAGAACGTTGTCGTCGAGTGGCTCCTGGCTTCTCCTGGGAAGGCGTGATCATTTCATGATGATTGTTGATTCAAGTATGATTTGACTAAGTTAACTCTCTCCATGTACATAGAGTACCCCTTCTGCCTACTCTTAGATTTCTCCAAAGAAGTTTGATACATTTCTCTCAAGTGTTGTAACTCTGCCAAAATGTCAAAACACTAACAGTTTAGTTTTCACTCTTTCTTCTGTTCACTGTTCAAAGTTCTTTTCGCCTCTTGTTGATTTCTCTTTTCCTCTTCTTCTTGTTGCAAGAAAGTCTCTAACTCTTTCTACTGTTTATTTTGAAATGATAATAGACTGGTAATGATGGAAAAGGAGTTGTAGGTAGTACTTGCAGCAAAGGGCTTGTTTGCACAAGGCCAAATTGAAGTGATTCTCCTCTGGACGAATATCGTTCTAGCAGCAGCAGCAGTCATGGAATCACTCCGAGTATAAGAAGTATAGAAGTATCCACTGTAGGCGTACCCCAACACAAAGCTTTCATTTCAGCCATGTTATACTATACTTGAACTCTTCAGCAATGGTACATCGTAGAAACGCTTATGGGTATATATATATATATATATATATATATATATATATATATATATATATATATATATATATATATATATAAATATATATTGAAAGTGATGTCACACATCAGTCCAATTGTTTTCAGTAAAATTGTTCTACTGGAACAGTAAAAGTAAGTTTTTAACTACTTTTGCGCTATAGTAACAGCAAAAAGTCAGTTTATTCACTAAACTATGTGCTACTTCAATAGTAAAAAACAGTTTCTTCACTAAAGTATGAGCTACTGCAACAGAAAAGTCCGTTTCTTCACTAAAATGTGTGCTTTATGTGTGTGTGTGTGGGGGGGGGGGGGGTAACCTTAATTAATTAATGATTTTATTTGCGATTGATGTTTTATGAGCATGATAAAAAATAAACCTATAAAATAGTTGTAATTTTTCTGCTCTATTTTCTTTTCAGATATTGTGACATTTGTTTTTTTCTTCTTTTTTCTTAACTACAGTGATAGAATTTCAAAAGCCTGTGCTATAATATTGTGATTCCTAAATCTAGGTTCTTCAATACTCCTGCCATGAAATACACTCCACCTTGTAAATGAAAAGTAATAGCCGTTTGTGTGAAATCCATGGACCTCATACATGCCCTCACAAACCGCAAACTCATCGAGAATCACAAAGCAAAGTAGACTAAGCATGTCCTGTGGTTTTTTCTGGCACTTGTGATTTGAAAGTCGATTCCAGACGTTCACAAATAAGGAAATATTCTAAATATCCGGAAGGTCCTACTCCAAAATCTTTAGCACACAAACGCAGCAATTTTATCTGAATACTAAAAAGACGAGATTGAAAAAACTTGAAGACAGAAAGTATTTTTTGACAAGACACTTCTGCAAACACATTATAACACTTGCCATGCCAAGAATGTTGTCGTTGTTGCTATATAAGTACTATCTTACCTGGAACCATGAGACGTGCAGAGGGGGTGCATCTTGATAAACACTATACCCTTAATAAACACTTTACCCTTAATAAACACTATACCCTTAATAAACACTATACCCTTGATAAACACTATACCCTTGATAAACACTATACCCTTGATAAACACTATACCCTTAATAAACACTATACCCTTAATAAACATGAAACGCGGACTATAAACTTTGTCTTCTGTTCCTGTAGTTATAATATATCTGATATTTGAGAATGTTTGAAGCTATGAGATTAATATTTTTTTTAATTATTCAAACGGATGTGAATTTCTTGGGGTGCATCTTGATAAACACTTAATATTACACTAGAGGTATCTGTTACACATATCGATCTATTGATTTTGTTGATATTTGGTTTTAAAGTTCATTTGATGGGTACTGTTGATGTTAGAGTTATGAAACTTGATAATAGATCCTTTTCACAATCTAATGTAAATTGTTCCCCGTGATTGGAGCGTATCCAGAAATGAGTCTAAAGATGTAAGCCACTGCTTGATATAAGTGCGATGCAAAAACTAAATAAATAAATAAATAAAATGCAGCGACACAATATAGGTTTCTTTCATATAATTTAATAACATTTTCAGTCTGGAAGGCCACAACAGATGACACTTCTGGTCAGATATTTACAAACAGCCATTGAAAAATACCACCCCCTCTCTCTCTCTCTCTCTCTCTCCAGGAATCCATTGTGTAGGTGTTTACTTTCCCAGCAGTGTGGAATATTTTCATTCCTATGGATTCCGTCCTCCATCGAAACGATAAACGAAATTTGTAATAAGTGAGCAGATCTTGAGCAAAGTCGGTCAGTGTAGGGTTGACAAATGTGTAACGTTTGTCAAGAACTGATGAATGAAAATTTACCTGACTTAACGCTGAATATGTTTGAGATCAATTTTTCTGACAGTAAATAGCAGTTTAAGTGCGAGAATTACATCAAAGACTGGAAAATAGAAGAAATATAGTATGATAGTTATATCCATGCAATTCAATCATGTGAGATTACAAGGAGAATAGGATTCCAATAGTGTATGGGTAATATTGTGTGTATTTACTTCATCAAAGCAGTCTTGGATTTCTATTAGAACATGTACTGATGCAGAAGAAAAACCCATGCCTGTGATTAAATTCAACCCACAAAAAAAAAGAAAAAAATTACTTTTGTGATTTTTTGGGGGAAATTTCATTGCTATTCGTATTCAGGAGAATACACAAAAAAAATTAGAAAGAAAAAAAAACATACGTGTCTCTATAAGATATTCATATACACTCATATACATTGACACATTATATAATGAATGGATTTGATTTTTGTTTACTTGGCAGTTTTGATTAGTATTTCTTTTATAAGAGATCTAGGCGTGCTTTAATAAGGGCCTTTGTTTTTTTGTTTTTTTTTTTAAATATGGACTTGATCTATCTCGATCTCTCAGACACATACGTCAGGCATCCGATTGCCAACTTTTGTGTTTGTAAAATGTAAGCCTATGCCCGTCCTTAAATGTCCTGAATTATTCTTCTTTCCATCCCGTCTTTCCTTTCTTTCACTTAGCTGCTCAAACTTATAGGGATTATGAGAATAGTTAGGGGATAGTAATTTTATCTATCAGGGGATGGTAGGGGGAAGGGGTACGCTTTGTTTATAAGGGGATATTAGGGAGGTAAGGGGATAGGGTGGCTGATGTTTGTTTATACGAAATTTAAATGTTATTTTTTATACACCTTTATTTTACATCATACCCCAGCCCTGTGTTAAGGAATAACTATGAGTGCTGGTCAGTCAAAAAGAAGTGTGGGTTAGTAGGTGCATGGATATTGGATAGTATGGTCGAGGATAATGTATAATAGGTCACTGTGTATTGGTAAATCAAAGAGTATGTTAAATATATGGATATTTGTAACATTACGTTTCTCGTTAGAGGCTAGAGAGCCCCACATATTTTAAACATACAGCGTAATGTTAATTCCCATTAGATACCATGAAACGGCACAATGTTAATTTCCATTAGAGGCTAGAGGGCCATCTCCATGTTAAATTCATGCTAGAGTCCAGAGATCCCCCAACATGTTAAATTCTCCTTATGCCCCGGACAGGCCCACACATGTTAAACCTATGAATATTTTTAACATAGGATTTCCCGTTAGAGGCCAAACAGACCCTGAGTGTTACCTTTCCCGCCAAACAGACCGATCATGTTATAATGTCAGATGTATAGATAACATTTTCAGTGAGACTTAGAAATTAATGAAAATTTACCAAAATTCTAAAACTGACCCCTCTAGGGCTTGGATATTTAAAATATAGGATTTTCCCTTGTCCCTATAATCCCGCAAAAATGGAGGCTTAATGTTAAATTCCTCTTGTCGCCGTAATGCCGCAAAAAAAAAAAAAAAAAAAAAAAAACAATGGGTGCATAATGTTAATTTCCCGTATCCGCATACCCTTTGTAACATGGGATTTCCCAGAGCCCCATCCTATACTACTGACAAGTACAGAGAGAGACAAAAATTAATAAGAGATAATAATAAAAGCTTACAACAAATATGAAGTTCGTGATTAGATGTTTGATGAGAGTGATGATTTGACAATATTAAACATGATAAAATCATTAAAGTGTGAAGTGTTTGATGAACAGTTTTGTCAGAATTAAGGAAGAATGCATACCGGAGAAGAAAAAAAACTTTTTAGAAGTAAAGTTTGTATAAAATGTTTTTGAGTACAACACATACCCAAGTCAAAACGTACCCAAGTCAAAACGCATTGTAGTCAAAACTTACCCAAGACAAAACGAAACAAATCGAAACGTACCCGAATTTAAGCAAGTTTCAACATGTTGAGGCCCGGACAATTTTAGTCCAGTAAGTTGCAAGTTCCGTATATCAATAGATACTACTTCTCCATAATTTGTGCATGGCTGATTTTCGATTGATTCCATTGATCACCGTTACAATTTTATTTCAGAATCTAAGTGGCTCAATGACATGGGAACCAAATTCCAGTGATATTTTGTGACGATGTTTAATTTATCAGTAGATGGAAATCTGTGTGACTATTAATAGGTTTTATTTGATCTGTTACCAATAAATACCTTAAAGTATGTAATGAGGCAAAGAAAATCAGCCAGTCGCTGGGGGATATACATGTCCACAAGCTCTTAAAAACTGGTTTGTAGTCTTGATGCCATTTTGATATTCATCCCAGTACTGAAATTTCTTCTATTTTCTAACAAAGGACTAGGTTTGCTTTACCTTCTAAACGGCTCTGAAGCCTGATAAAAAAAAATACATTTTCGTAGATAGACTTATCTCTATCATAAAATGTTACAAAAGCGATTAGAGTTCAAATTGGTACCCCTAAGACGTTACAGGCACCTGTCAACACCACGACGTAACGTGACAAAATGGTAGTGGAACGCGAACAATAGCAGTTTCAGACATAAATATATCGTTTTGGACGCTATTTAACATAAAGCGCGTCCATCACCCACCGCGATATTTTGTCAAGTGGTTGTAAAGACTAATCATGACCTAATGTGAAAGAATGATGTTGGGCCGTAAATGTGCTCTATATAAAATATAAAGATATTTTGTTCTTCATTGCTCTTCAGACGATCATCCAGGGATCATTAAAACAACATACATTTTTAAATTTCAAAAACAAAATTGATAAAGGAGTATTTAGTTATAATTAGTCTAGGAAATTTTTATACATTAAATCTATGTGTTCTACTCAATATCATTCATACTCTATGTAAACAGAGATTTACAAAGTTTAAATCAAACTTTCGAGTGTAATAATTTATGTGAAAGTAAATAAAGTTAATACACACATATTCGGTTTATGTATTCTCGTTTCATACTTGAAACGCGGACTATAAACTTTGTCTTCTGTTCCTGTAGTTATAATATATCTGATATTTGAGAATGTTTGAAGCTATGAGATTAATATTTTTTTTTAATCATTCAAACGGATGTGAATTTCTTGAGTTGCCAACTTGATGCAAATGAATTGCAACGTTCCTGTAGAAAATTTAAAGACAGCGAAACAGAGCTGTTCTTGATACAATAGAGAGCAATCTAGAGAGAGAGAGAGATGAATGATATATACTTGACTGAAGCCTACTAAATACATGACTATGAGATACAGTGTAGTAAAAATTTTAGTAAACGACTCAAATTTAGTATGCTCTGAGTTGAACTCATTATTCTGGTAAGACTTCCCTTTGAAGAAAACAAGAGAGAGAGAGAGAGAGAGAGAGAGAGAGAGAGAGAGAGAGAGAGAGAGAGAGAGCATAAGGAGTCCGTAATTGTGCCGTTTTTTCTGTCTTTCTTTTCTATAATACTAAATATGAATGCAATATGTATCCTGCGCAGCTGTAACCTTAATAATGCTGATGCTGATTACGAGAAAGCATTTTCTATTTGCATTGATCGCTTTGGAAAGAAAGAAAAAGAAAGCATTGGTAACGACTACGTCGAAACTGCAAAACTATTCTAGTGTTAACGCGAGAAATGTCGGCGGGGGGGGGGGGGGCGGCTTTTAAAAAGAAAAATTCATTTGTTGAGTATCATCAGGTTACCCCTATTCCGAAACCATTGAAAGGGCTCACAATAAGTTACACCCTCTCCCATCCCATTGAAGTGTTTGTTTTCTGATTGAGGGATCGGACCACTAATTCATTTCCCATATAACTTAATATTAATATATTACAAAATAAAAATAAATTCTTCACTTAAAAAACAGGTGCTTCGCAGCATGTTTTCGAGTCTCGTGATGCCATGCAGGGGGGATCCCTGGTCTGCACCTAATATCATAGCCTCGCACCAAGAGTACATATGCTATATTGTCAGTAGGAAATTAAATACAGAATATCAAAATAAAAGTAAATATTTTTTGTCAGCTATAGTACATAGATTGAAGTTTGTGAAATTAATAATGGAACAAAATTGAACCTATTTATTACCCAATGGGCGCATCTCAAAAGATTTAGTACTCTATTTTTTATTCCCCCACCAGTAGACTGGTTACCTGACTAAAATAATGAGTGGTCCGATACCTAGACGAGTGGTTATATGTGGTAAAATAGGGGTCTATGGAATTCCTCATGTTTAACAGGTCAAACGTTTATGGGTGTCTACGGGAAATTACCATTAGGCCGCCATTTTGAAATGTCTGTTTGTGACAGTGTAGCATTGAAACGTCATATTACATGATACTTTTCACACTGTCTGCTTGTTCTATTTTGGCGGGAAATGTTAGTTTGTCTGCACTCAAAATGAAATGCCGTATTATTTGCCTATAACAAGAAATGTAATGATAAAACTACACTTACTATTTAAAATGCCTGACTAACATTCAGTCATTTACTGATCACCCAGGGTAGGATGCAAAAGAAGAATTATAAATACAAATACCTTTCCAATAACTTCCCTACGATCCTTATTATAAATAAGGTTAAGATCTATACCACCTCTATAATGTCCCGCCCTCTCATCCCTCTCATACCCTCTTTTATAAGAAATGAAACTACAATCCCCTTTACCATTCCCATAATCTCTATAATATTACTAGTGGAGTGCAAGAAGAAATAAAAGTAGACCACCATTTTTTAAATTTTTTATTTGAGGCATTATAGGACAAGGACATATTAACATTAGACCGCTAATTTTGTAGGATTTTGTGGACAATGGCAATTCACATTAGACATCCACCCAGTTTATTTAGTATCCAGCTGTAACAAGGCCTTACTCAACCGGCCATAACAAATTATTATTATTATTATTATTATTATTTTATGATGAAATAATCCTCATAATCCTTACAGACCTTGTAATATTACCATACATTGAGAGAGTGAGAGAGAGAGTGAGAGAGAGAGAGAGAGAGAGAGAGAGAGAGAGAGAGAGAGAGAGAGAGAAAGAGAGAGAGAGAGAGAGAGAGAGAGGTACATAGGAGATGGTAGAAGACAGAAAAGTAGGGCTTCATTTCTTTCTTCTATTAGTTCGCGGCATTATATGACAAGAAGAAATTAACCTTAGGTGCCTTTTTATGAGTTTCTGAGGACAAGGGAAAATCCTATGTTGGAAATGTTCATTGGCATATTTTTCCGTTCATCAGTATCTGAAAAACAAGGGTATATTTTGAAATATTGTCGAATGAAGGCAGTAAAAATTGGCGTTTGCCAAATTTTAGTCTAAACTTTTGTGAGACTGTATTATCTATACTCTCAGCTGTCCAAAGTGTGTGCCAAAACATGACAATGTTATTATTCCCTATTATGAGCTGACTCCAACGTAAGCAAAGCGAGGAGCAAAAGAGGTTTTACGTCCTATTTCTGTCACTATCTGAAAGCAAATGAGGAAAATAATTCCATATATTGTTACATTGTTTGTTACACCCAATGGGCGTTCTCTCATTCTGACCGATTTGTCGTTTGGCTCTAGATTTAAGCTATACAGTGGAAACTATTACCTATGTATCGACAAGCTAAAGATTTCTTGTACTGTAAAGTTGTGAGTTTGTGCTGATTTTTTTCAAACAGTAAAAGACGAATGTTAGAATGTTTCTCGTGACACATCACAGTGCCAAATAATGACGGCCCATACCCAGGCTAAGATTTTCAAGATTCACAAAACCAAACTGAACTCTGCTTCAATTTCAGAAATTAGTTGACTTGGCATGAAAAAGATCTTTATTTGGAGTCATCGTCATCTTGTTTGCATTGCTTTCTAGTAGAAAAGTGCCAAATTTTGTATACTTTTAACAAACTGTATCCACGATTGAGAGCATGAAACAATTCGGCACTCACCCACATTTCTGCCAGGGCTGGTTGGTTCTTGATCATCGTGGTGACAAGACTGGTCTTGATTACATGTTTCAGCACACGTATGGCCTAAAGGAAACATGTTTTCCGTGGCAATGATGAGGTTAAACAGGCTGGTATAAATTCGTGGGTGGTAAAACTTTGCACTTGATAATGATGTGTTCTGTCAACATTTCAGGGTGACCGGTAGGGAATCGAGCATATTTGTACACCCAAGGATACAAGGAACACACATCGATGTAGTTGATTTGTTCTTCTTGAGTTTCGTCTACGTCGTAAAGCAAGCGTGTCGCATTGGTCCGTCCTCCAAACAAACTGTTGCGTGGATTCAAAAGTTCAATGGCTACTCTTCGGCAATGCGTCTAAATTCTGGATCGGTTTTGAAACGTCGATCGCAGTCGTGCTCCCATATTTCTCTTACTTGGTATCCTTGACTTTCCAAACTCTAGCGTGATTTGTATGTTTGGTCGTACAACTCTTCCATGGTGAACTCTGAGAAAGGACTCTTCAGGTCTCGTTGAGGAAAATAAGTAGGACATCTGTAAAATAAACATTTCTGAAATTCGTAGACTATCTGTGAGTTTTATAAATCCCAGTTGTATACAGACAAAGATCCGATTTTGTTTTCACCACAGTTTTTAGCATCTTGCTTCTGTTTGTTTAGAGTCTCACATATGTTATGTCGCCAGCCCAAAGCTTTGGCTAAATATCGAAGGCACACAGAGAGATAGGGCTGAGATGGTATGATGGCTAGCGTGTCCCGGGCATGAGGTTCTTTCGGTAAACTAATTCTCACGCTTTGGAAATAGTAGATGCTTCCTTCAAGGGATCGATAGATCTGTGATCCAGAAATAATTGTCAAAATTGTCCACAACATAGTAATAAAATGTTCACATCGGATCGGCACTATTTCAGATTTTTTTCTTGAAAGTCAGAAGGGTCTGAAGAGTGAAGCTGGTACCAAGCGTAGAAAGTTTCTCGTTTTTCTGTGTGCATACCGTCAGGGTCGTAGTGGTGAATTTATGGTGAATGTGGGAGCACGACGTGTTGATTTGCTTCTGTGTTGAAAAAGTATGGAAAATAGCTTGTAGCCATTTCTGTATTTTCTAATTTGTATGCATTCTACGCAAAAGCATAACCAAATAACTCATGAAATCTTAAAATTGTACGTGTCAAACTTTATGTAAATGATTTTTGCTCCGTTCATGGATACTGTTGGAAATTCAGTGCCTTGTTCGGTGTAAGATTTCAAAAGAAATTGACAGTCCTATCCCGAGAAATTGTGAGCCATGACCGCAGCGTATTGATGACAGTTCCCGTAACGCTGGATTTCCTCTTCGCTCCAAGTGTTGTCGCTGTGGTCAAAAGTCAATTTGACAAAATCAGTAAATGTGCGGGGTCCACGAAATCTCTTTTCTATGCCTCCTAGAATCACGCTTCAATTTGAACAGTGAAAAAATAAAAGTTCTTGAATGCATTTGTCAAAAGCACGAAGAGTTGCACAAAAATTAGATATGTGAATTCCAGTCTCTGGAGAACATTCGAAATAAAAAAATCCACACAATGGTCTTCTTTCATTTTCTTCTACTGGTCGTAATTTAATACTTTTGTTATATCTTTGAATCTAACAGTGATGATTGCAGTCCACAACTTCGTCACAAACGCGGCATCTTTTCTTTCTTGGACAAACGTGTGACTTTTGGTTATTGGTTCGAACAAGATATCTGTCACGGAATTGTATGGTTTATATCAATATGTATATGTGGTCAAAAATGTATTCGGGTTTCGTTTCCGACTAGAGCGTTACTCGGGGGTTGTTTATTTTTTTCGGCTCTAGTTATTTTGAAATACTGAGCGCGATTCACCCCATGCTGCACGTGCAAATTGGCTGCAGTGAAAACTCACGTACCTAGCTGCTGCGCATATCTGTCACAGCTAGAGTACATATAGAGCGAATTCTCTATAAACAAATTACACTACGACGAGTCTTGTCAGAAAGCTTACCTCTTTACGGGAGCAAAACTTCAGCTGTAGAGGTATGTGAAATTTAAGATTGTATTCTTTATCACTATTCGTTTTGACATAATTGTTTCATATATTAGATGTCTTAGAATTTATTCTAAATTCTACAGAGAGTCAATACCTAGGTCATACAACGCCATGATATTAGAAATACTATAGGCTGGTTCAAGTTAGCTATTTGTTGTAACTGAACAGACGGGTATTATTTAATTATGCCTTGAATGATTAATGTAATGTGTAACGAGGCGTAATTCATGTGCGCGCATGCGCAACATCTATCAATACGAAAGTACTAACCGTGTCATATGTACTACACGGTTTAGTTGTTATACTTTTAGCTGTCCTTATGTATGGTTTGGTGGTATGAAGTCACAGAACTCTGTGTGGTTTCGTGTGACGTGTACGCTGTGTCTGGTGACGTTGTTTCGGAAGAGTGTACTGGTTTTCTCGATGCGAGGGACCAAGGCTTCTCGACCAACGGGTCTGTGTTAAT
This sequence comes from Margaritifera margaritifera, assembly GCA_029931535.1. NCBI lineage: Eukaryota > Metazoa > Mollusca > Bivalvia > Unionida > Margaritiferidae > Margaritifera > Margaritifera margaritifera. Next base: position 923,150 of record JAQPZY010001042.1, read on the forward strand.
GTGAAGGCTCTGGAGGGATCCTTCAACAGACTGGGAGGGGTGGACCATGCGTGGTGGCTCCTTGACCATTGACTAGAGCGGGTGGAACCGGAGATACATCTTGGTCGTCAAACGGGCGCCACGATAGTTATATTTATTGCGTGTTCCATTTTATTGTTATCTCAATATTGCTATCTGTGCAAAATTACATTCATTCCCATTTCAATATCGCTATATGTGTGATAGATTCATAATTTCATGCATTCCCATTTCATTTTCGTTATATGAACGATATATTCATAAATTCATACATATTCCAATATCGCTTGATGAATTGATAAATTGATGAGTATCATATTGATAAGTGCATAAATCACATGCTTTGGTCACCCTTGGTACTTAATAAGACCTTGTTTATATTGGGGTGTAGATCATATACTCTTATTTGTTGATTGGTGATAGGATGTTATTCACGGTTGTTTAAAATTCCATTCGTTAAATTCATCTTTGATTTTTCTCGTTGAGTTACTTGTTGTTGATAGTTCCATGTTAGGAACTTTATAATTTTCCTTATCTTTTTGTTATAATGGTGTCAGATTTGTTCATCTTTAAATTGCGTTTATAAATAAACATCTTATTAACGCAGTTGCTTTCGGTGTCTTCACTAATCCAGTCCCAACCTGGCTTCATCCTGTGACAATATCCACAAGTGGAGCACACACTCAATAATTCGCAAGCACTTTTCTGTTGTTGGAATTGTTTCATGTGATGTTGTTCGTAACAGGCTTGGACTGCCAAATGTTCGCTTGCAAGTAGAGCGATAAATTATTGTTCATCTTTAGGAATGCAAGGTTTGGACGCGAGACAGCCAAGACATTTCTCTCCACAATGAATATGTTGCTCCCGATAGCTAAATCCTTGGTCATATTTCTCGCAGTAATATTCGTATCAGAGAAATCATGTGATAGTTGTAATAGCATCGACATGATCTTGATGATGATAAACGTGAATGTATTTTCCATCGGGGAAATCCGGTTCTAGAAACACAAGAGCTCCGTGAACGACTTGATGATATACTTTCAACGTATAACGAGGTGTCAACACGTCTTAAAGATTTTGCATTGCAGGGATTCGATCCACCATGATGGCACGAGTTAAACACATCTGGTCTTGATGCTTGTTAATCTGGACGATACTATGTTTGGCACTGCGAAGTTCATCCACCAATAAAACTTTTTAGCGTTTTCCACTGCCTCATGGAGGTAAAACGTGCGTCATGTGAAGAGTCGCTTTTCCATCGGTGATTTTAAACTCTTCCTTTGATTGTTGTACGCATTGAATTTTCTCGATAATTTTGGAAAATGTTAATTCTGCTGCTTTACTAAATTCCATCCATACAAGAGACTTCAAAATGTCGTGAGTAATAGTTTCAAATGATTTTCATCTTTAGCTCAGCACTATTGTTTCAATGTCTCTAATATCGATTCCCATAAATATGCAATAAAACCCGCTTCTTTCTCTGATAGAACTTGAGACCTGAACTCTTTAAATTTCACTGTGTACGTGTAAGCCGTCGTTCAAAATTTTCTGGAAGTCATTTTTGGGTAGGTTGAATGTAAAAAATAATCTTCAGGAGCTACCGAAGTATTTTCTTTTTTCGGGGATCTTGACTTTCTCTATGTCCTGTTGAGGTAGAAAGTTTTGGGACAGGATCAATCATGTCATCTTCAAAATCGCTAGTATGCTAATACTTCTCTCATCGTATGCGGCGACAAAGAATGTTGTTGTCGCTTGGCTTCTTCTGGATTCTCTTTGGAATGTTGTGATCTTTCCATGATGTTTGCCGTTTTCAAAATTTGAACAAACTCACAAGTTTACTTTACAAGAAAAATCATTGACCGTAGTCGAAATGATTACGTGAAATAGAACGCTGTGTTACTTTAGTTTCAAAGCTCTTAACTTGATTCCAAATGCGATAGTTTGAAAAAAAGTCAGTCAAAATAATGCAATCTCAAAAACGAGTTCATAAGTAATATTTTCCTCTGCATGACTTGAATCTAGAGCAAAAACATTTCGCCATTATAATCGAGTTAGACTTGTTTACTTTGTTTTGGGGGATATGTTGGAGTAAGTTCACAGTAGGTAATTGTGACATTGCCATGTTTTGGCACACGCTTTGGCCAGCTGAGAGTATAGGCAATGCAGCTGACAGAATGTTAGACTTAAATACCCCAAATTTTACTGCGTTCATTCGACACTATTTCAAAATATAACACTGGTTTTCAGATTGTGATGAACGAAATAATATGCCAATGAGCATTTCTAACATAGGATTTACCCATGTCGTCCGAAACTCATAAAAAGGGTAACCTAATGTTAATTTCTTCTTTTCCTGTAATGCCGCAAAATAATAGAAAAAAGAATGACGCCCTACTTTTGTATCTTCTACCATCCCTTATGTACCTCTCGCTCTCGCTCTCTCTCTCAATGTATGATAATATTGCTATCGCTGCAAGGATTATGAGGATGGTAAAGCAGGTAACATTATCTGTTTCTCTCTCTCTCTCTCTCTCATTGTAAAATAATAATAATAATAATAATAATAATAATAATAATAATAATAATAATTAATTATGTGAAATAGAAGGTTATGTTACTTTTGTTTTGTCATTAAAAAAAAAACCTTGCACATCAAAAAATGTAGAACAGTTTTTCTTGATAGAGTGCATTTCCTTGATCCTATGAAATTTAAAGTTGAGTTTGGTTTAGTGTATGTCATAAATCTTAGCCTGGGTATGGACCGTCATATTTTGGTAATGCGATGTGTCACGAAATAAATTCTAACATTCGTTTTTTACTAGCAGATAGAAATGTTACAGTACAAGAAATCTTTAGCATGGCGATACATATATAGTATTATCACAGTAACGTGATCTTGATTGCTAGATCACGCCGAGTTGTCAGCATTAGAAAATCCGGATCATTACGAGACACGAAGCGTCGAGTCATGATTCGGATTTTTATGCTGACAACGAGACGTGATCTAGCAATCAAAATCTCATTACTGTGATAATGATATTTTTGTTATTTAATTTAATAAAATCAATATATGTAGTTGAAAAACAGAAGAAATTGCTAAACATTTCAGCCTCTTTAATACGAACTTCATCTTAAAGCATAAACCGAATTACTTTTTGAAAGGCTGACATGCGCATGAATATTAGTTTTATGAATGAAGTTTGTGAAACAACGCTCGCTCTGTTTGACTACCATCACTGTCAATAACACGAATTCTTCGACGCTTGAGGGCAGACTACTCATATATGTGATTTACAGTTACTGTGTAGTTCTGACATTTTGCATCACGGAAGTTTTCACCAGCTGAATGACTGGAAGTTTCTTTCAGAGGCCAGGTTGAATGCGGTATAACTGTTTCTGGCGACACATTCTCATGTGAAAAACCTATGAACTAACTTTTGCGATTACATTTCCAGTGCAGAAAAACTCACATTCCCCGCCTAAATAAAACAGAGAGTTTGAAAAGTTCGACGTAATATGACATTTCAGTTCGAGTGCAGACCGACGCATAATGCTACACTGTTACAAACATGCATTTCAAAATGGCGGCCTAATGTTAATTTCCCGTAGACACCTATAAACTTTTGACCTGTTTAACAGGTGGAGTCTCATATGATCATATTTCACCAGATATAATTATGTAGACGTTTTAATCGGCCTCTCACTTGTTTGAACGAATAATATTGAATTAATGGAAAGTCCCCACGTGTTTCCATCCAATTATTATGACCTTACATATTCGAGAAAGAAACAATTCAAAAGTGAAGTTTTGTGATTAAAGGTTTCCACTGGACACGTGAGGCTGCATAGAGCTGGATGAAAACCTAATAAACTGAAGATCGTAGATTAATGAAATGTTTAGTCATAGTTGAAAACAGAAAAGCACATGAGGATGCATACTGGAGAAAAAACATTTAAGTGTGAAGTATTTAATAAAATGTTTTGTCAGAGTGGAAATCTGAAGCTGTAAATGAGAAATTGTAATGGAAATAAAAAAGCAGTTAAGTGTAGTGTATGTCATAACATGCTTAAAGATAGGGCCAACTTAGAGATACACATGGGATCAATACTGGAGAAAAACCATTTAAGTGTGAAGTATGTGCATATGAGACTACATATTGAAGAAAACCATTTAAGTGTGATGTATGTGATGAAATGTTTAGTCACAGTGCAAGTCAAACACATGAGGATTCATACTAAGGAAAAACAAAATTGTGTATGTTATAAAATGTTAAGTCAGAGCGGAGGTCTAAAGCTACACACGCGAGTACATACTGAAGAGAAACCATCTATTAAAGTGTGAAGTATGTAATGAAATATTTACTCAGAGTGGAAATCGGAAAGTGCACATGAGAAAAAATCCTGGATACAAAACATTAAAGGTGTACAAGTACCTGGTGAAAGTGTGTAATGTAATGTTTTATTGTATGGGGATTTTGAAAGAATTATGATGTGGCCATATGGCAATAAACTGACACTATGGTGTTTATCTGGATTTAACATTATGGCCTCCATTTTGAAATGTGGCTATATCGTGGTTATGTGAATTCAGTGTTAAAACTGTCCACAGGATTAATATTAGATGGCCCATTGGCAATTTAGCATTAGTATGGCTTTATGGCTGTTATGGAAATTAGCATTAGAATAGCTCTATGGCGGTTTTAGGGAATTTAACATTGTACGTTACTCTGGGTACAAGCACCTACATCCTACTGACCAATACCCAATACCTACTGAGCAGCACCTATACTTACTGACCAGCACCCATACGTACTGACCAGCACCAATATTTACTGATCAGCACCCACATTTACTGACCAACATCCACACTTACTCACAGACAGAAGTGTAAGGGTAGGATATACAATAAAGTGGGTAAAATAGAGGTCAAACACCTTTTAAACAAAACTTCAACAAAATCTCTCTACACCCCAATTACATAATAAATTCCTTATAATCCACTTATAAACAAAACTACAATCTCCACCTAACACCCTACAACCCCTATAACCCTAGCAGTGGAGTGTAAGCAGAGATAAGGGTATGAATCTTCCCACATGGACACAAATATATACTATCCCAAATGAAAAGGGAAACAATGTTCGCAAACGAACATACTATCTTACTATCACACAAAACAGAAGGTTGGGGTTTAAGTTTTAGTTTTAGTTGTGAAAGACATAAAAAAAACCACACACATATAAAAAGATACAATAGGAACAGATACGATGTCATTTTCAGATCAGAACGCCGGAGAACGTGTCACGTGACTTTTAGATTCAGTTAGTGCTTGACACATTGACACACATATCATCACTCGCACAAGACAGAAGAGTGAGGGGGATTTAAGTTTTAGTTGTGGAAGAAGAAAACAAAAAGGCAAAAGACATGCAAACACCACATAAAACAAATATTAGCAATAGTTTGATTAGTATCTCTGTTTCTGAGAGATCTGGATGGCTCTGAAACGGGGCATTTGGTTTTTTTGCTTTTCAGCCCATACTCTCATTTAGTGACCGCACCTCCCGTGCCGGGCTCCACAGGCAGCACATCTTCTTTCCCATATGTTTCCACGCAAAGGATCTACATCTTTATTTACAAATTACAAATACACACATGTTAAATATGAAGGTATTTATAAGGTTAACAACGTTGAGAAGTAAGACTAAACTACCATTAATCTAGATCAGTATCATTTTGCCATCGAGGGAAACTACGTTTTTGAGTTAAAGAAAACAGATAGCCATAATGGTCACTAAATCACGTCTCTATTTTTGCATAGTGTCGAGGAAAATCACGTTTAAAAGAAATCAGTAAATGTTTCAGTTGGAATCCAGGACTGTGTTGATGAAGAAAATACGCACAATATTGTCTACACACCATATAATGCGATCCTTGTAATATCACATTGTTGAATTTAGCGGATACAGCATTTTTTTCTCAATATGTCTGTGATAATGTCCTCCAGAGGAATTAATTCTTAGGAATCAAACTATTCCAAGCTGTGGTCGTTGGAAAAGCAGAGAGCTACCCAATGGGTTGCTGGGCGATGATTGCCCTGTGTTGATAACATAAGCTCGAAAGTCTTTGGTTTGCTACGAGGAAGTTCATATTTAGCACACACTGCTGGATTCCAGGGAGCTGTGTACGAAATGGGGGTCAGGAAGTAATGAAGTTCTCAGGTAGTCAGTGGTTTTTTTTTTATTTTATTTTATTTTTTTGCTTCACGGTAATGATGAATAATGATTTCACACTTGACTTTTTCTTTAAAAAGATCTCAAGTAAGTCGATGAACGGGAAGTTTCAGTACTCTGTTACAAGAGGGCTTCCATGCGTTTCGTCTCAAAGCAAGTCTGTGGAGGTATGGAATGGACAGTCAAATCTGTACACCACTCTTTCAAGATCGTCTCTTCTGGGACGAGTGTTCATGCTTCTTCCAGATACTCTTCCAACTTTTCTTCTTTACTCATCAATAAAAATTAGTCCTGTTTTTTTTTACTAATGTGATCGATTTGACAATGTGATCGATTTGACAATGTGATCGATTTGACAATGTGATCGATTTGACAATGTGATCGATTTGACGATGTGATCGATTTGACAATGTGATCGATTTGACGATGTGATCGATTTGACAATGTGATCGATTTGACAATGTGATCGATTTGACAATGTGATCGATTTGACAATGTGATCGATTTGACAATGTGATCGATTTGACAATGTGATCGATTTGACAATGTGATCGATTTGACGACCATGTTCTCTGGTCAGGGGTGTGAGTCTTATAGTTAAGTGGCAAAACAGGAAACTGACATGCGCATGAATATTAGTTTTATGAATGAAGTTTGTGAAACAACGCTCGCTCTGTTTGACTACCATCACTAATCTTGTTGTGTCCTGTTTCTTTATCTTTTTCTCCACTTGGAGGTGGGATCTGCGACTGCTGTAGTTTCTGTACTGAATGGAAAGCATCTCCCTCGTCTAGGTCCATGGGTTCATATTCCATGTTAGCTTGAATAATCTAGGATCACTTCTCTTAGACTGTTGATTTCAAGGATATTATCAAATTACATATACAAGATCACGTTCACTGTGTTCACAAGGGCAACTCTAAACTGAAATTCCACACGAAGTTGACCTGATTTTATAGGGTGGAAATCTCGCTGCTCGTAGCCTTGGTCTAAGAGAAATAAAATCCCAATAACTAATACCCTCTCGCATAATCGTTGTACAAAATGTCGTGGGTACTGTTGGTTCCTAATTATCCTGTGGCTTCAAACAGAGTCAAATAATATATCAAGTAATTCTTCTGGGCAAAATTAGGTTTACAAGGTTTTATACACAACGCTTGGCCGTCTCAGGTCACTTCTATCTTATACACTCTGAAGTGTTGGAACTCGAGCGGATTTTGATCAATAGTTCTGTTGAGGGCAACATTGCTGATGATGCCAGTGAACAAACGAACAGGCAGTTGACCCTGGAAGATATGATCTTCAATCTTGGATCGGAGTCCAGAGGCAATGGAGAACGTTTGAAATACTTGGCTGTAGTTCTGGTCAGAGCTTGACTGATGTCATTTCCCACATTTTGGTAAGACTTTCACACGTTGTACATATGGTCTGGCTTCTTAAATGTTAGTTTTGTACTCGTTAGCATTTGTCATTAAATGGGGCAAGGTACTACTTCGATTCAGTTTCAGACGTACATCCACACCATTCAACAAATGCTTGTCTAGTCAAAGTTTAATTTCTTCTTCGTCTAGTCCTATCATGTCATCGAAGATGACAGGATGCATGACTAAAGTCTGACTCGTTTCCATCGTCTTCGCAAGGAATTCCTTCAACAAACGAAATGGATTCTCCTTGAATTTCTTTGAGTAACGTGTAATACGACTGTCACTCTGTGTAAAACCACACGATACGTTGTGGAGGACAATCGAACAAAAGTGATTTGTGTTCGATCACATGTTTGACGATATCGGTTTTGCCAGAACCAGTGGGTCCAGCAATCAACATGTTAAAGAGATGGCAAAGATACAGTGCCTCTCAACTTTGACGATCTGACGTTTCGTCAATCACTTTGAGAACGGAGTAGCAGCCATATTTCTCGGGTAGTTTGAAATGTTCTCAAACAATCACCAAGAACAAAAGCCATTTTATACTTTTTTTTCGTGTAACAACAACAATTATTTACATTTAAAACAAAAACAAAAAAAAAAGACAGTAAAATACTGATTTTTCAGATCACGTTCAGGAAAACAAATAGGGCATCCATGAAATAAACGATAAACATCCATTAAATTTGTACACGATCTGCGGATTTTCTAAATACCAGCGATCAACAGAAAATGATCGAATCTTCTTTTTTGCACCGTTTCTAACATGTTGCATGTAACCAACGCAAGGCTTTGGCTGAATATCGACGGCTGACAACTCTATTAGATTGAGGTGGCATGATGGCTAGTTTGTTCTCTGGCATGAACTTTTTTCGGTACATTAATTCACACGCTTTGGCAATGTTATAACCTCCCTTCAATGGATCGATACCCCCGTCATCCATAAGTAATTGTTGAAATTTTCAACAACAACGTCTTAAAATGTTCACATTGGATCGACACTATTTCAACAGTTCTTCTTGAATATCAAAAGGATTTGAAGGGTGGGTTTGGTACCAAGCGTAGAAAGTATCTCACTTTTTCTGTTCGCAGTACTAGTAACTTCACTCAAGTACGGGAGCACGAGGTGTTGATTTGCTTCGGTATTTTGCTATTACTGTCATTCCTAACGTTTTAGGTATTCTACCCAAAGGCATAGCATAATAACTCGTGGAATGTTTAGCTATACTTTTTCCACTTGCATGTAAATGATTTTGACTTTGTTCATGGTGACTGTTGGAAATTCGGTTCCTTGTTCTGAATAATATTTCAAAAAATCCCGAGAAATTATGAGCAATTAATGCAGAGTATCGATAACAGTTCCCGTAACAATTCACCTCCTCTTCGCGCCAAGTGACATCGGTGTGGTCTAAAATCCACTCAGCAAAATTAGAAAGAGTACGAGAGCCATGAAATATCTTTTCACGTCGCCCTGGAATCATGTTACAATTCCGACAGTAATAATACAAAGGTTCTTGAATGCAAACGAGTGCGATGAGCCACACAAAAATTCGCGATGTGCATTCCAGTCTCGTGAGAGATTTCAAGGTTAAAAAAAGATCTCTGAATATGACATTGATGATCCAACTCGATGACTTGGTCACTAAAACTGCATCGTTTCTTTCCTGCACAAAAGTGTCTTTTTGTCATTGATAAGAACAAGATGTCCACAAGTGGAACGCACTGTCAGTAACTCGCAAGCACTTTTCTGTTGCTGGAATTGTTTCATGTGATGTTGCTCGTAGCATGCTGAACTGACGAATGTTCACTAACAAGTAGAGCATCGAATTATGTCTTGTTCTTCACGAGTGCAAGGCTTGGAGGCTAAACTGCCACGACATCTCGATCCAGAATGAATATGTTGTTCCGACAGTTAAATCCTTGGTCACATTTGTTGCAATCATATACGTATCCGAGAAATCATGTGTTAGTTTTAATGGTATTTTATTTATTTACTTTTTTTTTGTAATTGAAGGGTGACTGTATTTCCGTCTGGAAAATTAGGTACTCAAACATGAGATCTTCACAAACGACTTGAGGGTCCACTTTCAAAGTATAAAGAGAAACCGGCACATCTTGAAGATTTTGCATTTCAGGAACTCCACAAACGGTCTCTTTGGAAATGCCTGCTTGTTCCAAGATGAGTGTTGCTTCTCTTCGTTGTTTGGTTCTGTCCGATCGACTAATGGTTTTCCATAATCGTTTCCATTTAGCTGTATCGTTCTTCTCACCGTGAGTTCGAGCCACCACGATAGCACGGGCTGAATACTTCTGATTTTTGGTGTTTGTTAATCTGTACGATACTTCTTTTGGTACTGGAAAATAGATCCATCAATAAAACTTTGTGTTGTCCTCCGCTCACCCCTGGAGGGGAAACATGTGTCATGTGAAGTGTGGTCTTTCCATCTGTCACGTCAATCTCATAGTTGGATTGCTGAACGTGTGGAATTTTGTCCACGATTTTGGAAGAAGTTAATTCTCCAGGTGTACTAAATTTGATCCCCATATGAGATTTCAAAATGTCGTGAGTGACGGATAGTCTCAAACGATCTTGATCTTTAGCTTGGTACTGTCGTTTCAGTTCCTCTAATATTGACTCCAATAAATCCTTAATGAAGACACCCGCTTTCTCTGTCGGGACTTGAGACTTGAATTCTTTAAATTTTACCGTGTTTGTATATTCCGTCGTTCTAAATATTTTGGAAGTCACTTTTTTGGTAGTTCGAATGTGAAAATGATCTTCTGGGGCTACCGAACAACTTTCTTTCATGGCTGCTCTTGACTCTCTCGATCATTAGTGGTAGATGGTGTTGGATCAGGATCATTCGTGTAAAAATCGCTCGGGTGAACTTGTGACAATACTTCTCTCAGCGTATGAGGCGACAAAGAACGTCTTCGTCGCTTTGCTTCTTTTATTTTTCCTTCGAAAAATGTAATCTTTTCATGATAGTTGTTGACTCAAGTGTGATTTGACTAAGTTACCTCTCTCTCCATATATATAGAGCCCCCCTCTAACTAAGAGAAGACACTCATTCACTTTCAATCTGTGAACATGGAAGTCACAACAGATCACACTTCTCGTAAGAGATTTACCGAGAGTCATTCGAAAATACACTTCCAAAAACACTTCTGACTATTTCTCTTGAAAGAAATGTCAGTATGCTTGTTATGTCTGTCAAGAGCAGGGACACTGGGCTCCAGAATATCCACAAGGTCAAACGAAAGGAACCCTCAAGACATGATAAAAGAGAAACAAAAGTAAAGATACCTGTAATCATTGTCAAGAAAATGGACATTTGTCTACAGAGTGTCCAAATAAAAAGGAGAACAAGGAGTAAGAGCGTTGTTCAGAAGAGACAGAAGAAAAACCCATTCAAGTGAAGCAATTGAAAAAGGAAAGACAGAAACAAGAAACTGCAGAAGAAGAACCCATGCCAATGAAGAAATTCAAATGGCGGGACAGTAAAGAAAGAAGAAGAAAATGGACTTGTGTGATGTGTTGTGAAATTTCAGTGTGTTTCTTAATCAAGAGACTATATCAAAATACGTAAATGTATCTTTGTCTTGATTTGCTTGTTTGTTTATTTTTCTTTGGGTTTTTTTTTTTGGGGGGGGGGGATTTATTGTTTTCTTTAGTGTGGATAAAATAGCACACACGCGCATTTTATAATGGAGGGACTTTATTTTTTTTTTTTAATTTTCGACAGAAATTTGAATAGTATCTCTTTTCAGTGAGATTTCAGTGGACCCTGAAAATGACCGTTTGAGTTTTCAATTAAACAACTTATGGACTTTACAACATCGGTTGTAACTGCATTAAACCTTTTCCACGACCAAGTCCTACCCCGCCGCTGTGGTGGTAGTATCTGGTTCCGCTGCTAGCGCCTCAGTGGCGGTCGCCGATGTAGTAATAGAAGGCTTAGAAATCGTGGATTGTGTCATCTGTTCTCAAGACAATGTCAGGATGTGGACTAGCGTAGAATCCTCCACCATGTCGTTTGATCCGAAGTACCCAATGTACGTGAATTCATAATGAGCCAATATCAATATTACAGATACAACTATTTGGAAAAGAAGAGTGTGCATCGAAAGGCAAGGATACTTTAACTGGATCTATGGAACAGCAATGCGAAGAAGTTTGCGGAGAAGAACAATTAAGCGGTTCCACCTGTGTTAACCCTGTTTGGTTAAGCCCTTAGGGCCATCCAGTTATCTAGAAAAGAGGTACTACTCAATCATTCCCAATCTATTTGTTTTATGTTGTGTATATCTTTGTCTATGTCTATTCACAACTAAAACTTAAATCCCTACCCCAGTTTGATAGTGGTTTTTCTGGGTATAGTATGTGATTTCATCCCCCTTCTTTTACATCCTACCCTTTTTGATTTATAGTAGATAACAGATGTTGGATAGTAGATGACTAGGTGTTAGATAGAAGATATCTAGGTGTTGGTCATTCCAAACAACGTCTTGGATAGTAAATGTGGGGTGTCGGATAGTGGATGAATGGATGATGGATAGTTGATGAATGGCTGTTGGATAGTAGATATCGGAGTGTTGGATAGTAGATCACTTGGTGTTGGATAGTAGGTAACTTAGTGTTGATTTGTAGATAACTGAGTGTTGGTCAATTCAAGCGGTGGTTTGGATAGTAAGTGTAGTTTCAACTTTACATTTCCCATGTTGTCGCTATAGAGACCCATAATGTGAAACCCATTAACAATTTCTAATATAGGATTTCCCATCTTGTCACTATAGAGACCCATAACGTTAAACCTATAGACAACTTTTAACACAGGAATAAACCTAATGTGGTTACTTAGTAAAATAAGTTACCGTTTATTTGAAGCTTCTATTTGAAATGTATGCAATGTTTAAACTTATGAGACTAATTTGATTTTATTTATTTAACAAATTTCTACAAATACACAACGATACTGTTCAAAACAAGAGATAAGAAATGTTTCTGAAACAACGAAAAATAAATGAAATTTTGTGAGCATGTGTAATCAAGTTACCATGACACAATTTAAAGTTTTCTCGTCCACAATACCGTTATTATATTTATATCGGCTGTGGTATTCGTCAGTAATAATGTTAATAAGGTGTGTCATATAGAGATTCTAAATATTAGTCTCTTTCATTTATATTTTGCTGGAAATTATGAACAGCATCATAGTTTTTGGATTTCAAATGAAATAAAAGTCATAGTAGATGCCACGATTGAACCGGAAAAACGTGCTCAAATCAACAGGCCGTCACTCTAAGCACTCTAAAAAAAACCGCAACCTTGCAGACTCTGTGGTAAGAGCAAGGAGGAAGAAGAAATAAAATTTGATAAATTACATAGCGTAGATTATATCAGTACATGCAAGTAAGAATACAATGGATATAAATAGCATAATGGGAAGCCGTACATCACCAATATAATGTCTCAATGATGAGGTAGCAACTAAGACAAAGAAGTATGATTTTATCTCCCTCATTTCTGTTAGGTCAAGTCTGTGACCATGCTTGATGTCGATATGATTGGTGTAATGAACAAAGGTGAGATACAGAAAATGGACTTTTAATTTTGTTTGACCCTTTGAATGAAAGACAATCAGAGCATTATGCCAACCGACACAAAGCTTTAGACCAATCTGGATTATGTACTCCCCCAGGTGTTTAAGAGATCAACAAGTTTGTTAGGGCTTTAGTAGTTACATAAATCACTTTGCAAAATGTAACTATTGAAGTAGAAATTGCAATGATTTGAATTTGCGTCTATTTAGAGAAATTATAACTAATATAATACAAGTTTTTTTAAAAAACAAAACAAACAAAAATAATACGATCCGAATCTTCTCAGCGTTAGCTGCTTTGGATAAATGTTGAATGCAGAATATATTTAAAATACTTAAACATATCAAATTTACAATAGGATTTTAAGCATTCATTCATGTCATTGCTGAGAGTGTTTCTAAACTTCAAGAACCAGCCACCAATGTAGTCATGAGTGTGCAGTAGAATATTTTGTTTAAAAGTGGTGACATCGGGTCTTAACGTGCACGTGTATGCAAGTAAACAACCAAGCCTGTTTATTTAATAGAAATAAGAACGGTACACATATTCTAATAAAATATCGTTCATTCTATCAATTTCGTGTACAGTATTAAACACGAATACTTCACGTACGTATATATTCATGTAGTTGTATATATGTATGTGAATGTAAGTATTTGTCTCACCATAAATCTATCCCTCGATCCGTCAAAACGTCTGTCCATCCACCCATGTATGTATCGGCTTATTTTCGAGGACTATTACTTTCAAGGTAGTTTATTATCCAGTAATATTACCGGTAGACGATATGAAAGCGGTTGCTTTATCTAAAACTTCTTATGTATATAGCATGATAATTTGCTACTAAAAATGCAGCGAGCTTACTTGTACTTGCTATACCAGTATACACACGTGCTCTCTCTCTCTCTCTCTCTCTCTCTCTCTCTCTCTCTCTCTCTCTCTCTCTCACACACACACACACACACACACACACACACACACACACACACGACGATCAGATCGAGTACAATAGCCCTAGCTGCCTTAACACGGCAATAACCGAAAGTGCCGGTTACTGTCACAGGATGAAGCCGGGTGAGGACTGGATTAGTGAAGAAACCGAAAGCAACTGCTTTAATAAGATGTTTATTTATAAACGCAATTTAAAGATGAACAAATCTGACACCATTGTAACAAAAAGATAAGGAAAATCATAAAGTTCCTAACATGGAACTATCAACAACAAGTAACTCAACGGGAAAAATCAAGGATGAATTTAACGAATGGAATTTTAAACAACAGTGAATAGCATCCTATCACCAATCAACAAATAAGAGTATATGATCTACACCCTAATATAAACAAGGTCTTATTAAGTACCAAGGGTGACCAAAGCATGTGATTTATGCACTTATCAATATGATACTCATCAATTTATCAATTCATCAAGCGATATTGGAATATGTATGAATTTATGAATATATCGTTCATATAACGAAAATGAAATGCTAATGCATGAAATTATGAATCTATCACACATATAGCGACATTGAAATGGGAATGAATGTAATTTTGCACAGATAGCAATATTGAGATAACAATAAAATGGAACACGCAATAAATATAACTATCGTGGCGCCCGTTTGACGACCAAGATGTATCTCCGGTTCCACCCGCTCTAGTCCATGGTCAAGGAGCCACCACGCATGGTCCACCCCTCCCAGTCTGTTGAAGGATCCCTCCAGAGCCTTCACATTAACACAGACCCGTTGGTCGAGAAGCCTTGGTCCCTCGCATCGAGAAAACCAGTACACTCTTCCGAAACAACGTCACCAGGCACGGCGTACACGTCACACGAAACGACACAGAGTTCTGTGACTTCACACCACCAAACCATACATAAGGAACAGCTAAAAGTATAACAACTAAACCGTGTAGTACATATGACACGGTTAGTACTTTTGTATTGATAGATGTTGCGCATGCGCGCACATGAATTACATCTCGTTACACATTACATTAATCATTCAATGCATGCTGCGTATAATTAAATAAAATCCGTCTGTTCAGTTACAACAAATAGCTAACTTGAACCAGCCTATAGTATTTCTAATATCATGGCGTTGTATGACCTAGGTATTGACTCTCTGTAGAATTTAGAATAAATTCCAAAACATCTAATATATGAAACAATTATGTCATATAAAACGAATAGTGATAAAGAATACAATCTTAAATTTCACATACCTCTACAGCTGAAGTTTTGCTCCCGTAAAGAGGTAAGCTTTCTGACAAGACTCGTCGTAGTGTAATTTGTTTATAGAGAATTCGCTCTATATGTACTCTAGCTGTGACAGATATGCGCAGCAGCTAGGTACGTGAGTTCTCACTGCAGGCAATTTGCACGTGCAGCATGGGGTGAATCGCGCTCAGTATTTCAAAATAACTAGAGCCGAAAAAATAAACAACCCCCGAGTAACGCTCTAGTCGGAAACGAAACCCGAATACATTTTGATCACATATACATATTGATATAAACGATACAATTCCGTGACAGTTACACATCACAAATGCAGCGCGCTGAACGAGAACATGGAGAAACTCCAGTATCGGAGAATTTGAGAAATGAAAGGCTGATTGCTCCTAAACTCTTGGGCCAATTGTGTTCAAATTTTACAGATATAATAAATAAAATTAACTCTATCGATTGGGTGCATAATATACCATAGCCCAGAATTTCGCTTTAAAGGGGTGATGTAAAGAATAATGATGGATTAAATTCAGTGCAAAAGGTAGATACAAAAAATCAAGACAATATTTAACTTAATCAAATGCATTGTATGATGATGCAGGGAAGATTCGCAATGAAAAATTGAACTAATGGATACGACATATATATTGTAATAGTTTCCATAGACCAAAAAAATGTGAACACATTTTCTCTTTAATTACCAAATGTCTTCTGACCGATATAAAATTATCTTCCTATTAGACTCACATAAAGTGGTCTTAAGTAAGATCTGGCCTCATTTCACCAACATAAGCCTTAGAGTGAAGTCCAGATTTCATGTATTTCATTGGCCAATTTTAAGTTCGACTTAACTTTAAGTCAATCAGGTAGCTGGACTCTAGACTTAAGTTTATATCAAGGCTTACGTTATGTTGTTGAAATCCAGGCCTGGTCTGATTGTGCGAGGACATTTTTGCTTTCTTTAAAAGAAATGGGCAAATTGAGTGTTAATGTCTGTTTTACTTTGGCAAATTGAGTGTTAATGTCTGTTTAAGAAATGGGAAGTGCCAGTCATGATTTCAGTGTTAATGTCTGTTTAAGAAATGGGAAGTGCCAGTCATGATTTCTGTTAATGTATGTTTAAGAAATGGGAAGTGCCAGTCATGATTTCTGGCATGTTGAGTGTTAATGTCTGTTTAAGAAATGGGAAGTGCCAGTCAAATTGAATGTTAATGTCTGTTTAAGAAATGGGAAGTGCCAGTCATGATTTCTGTTTAAGAAATGGGAAGTGCCAGTCATGATTTCTGTTTAAGAAATGGGAAGTGCCAGTCAAATTGAGTGTTAATGTCTGTTTAAGAAATGGGAAGTGCCAGTCATGATTTCTGTTTAAGAAATGGGAAGTGCCAGTCAAATTGAGTGTTAATGTCTGTTTAAGAAATGGGAAGTGCCAGTCATGATTTCTGAGTGTAAATTTCTGTTTAAGAAATGGGAAGTGCCAGTCATGATTTCTGTTTAAGAAATGGGAAGTGCCAGTCATGATTTCTGTTTAAGAAATGGGAAGTGCCAGTCAAATTGAGTGTTAATGTCTGTTTAAGAAATGGGAAGTGCCAGTCAAATTGAGTGTTAATGTCTGTTTAAGAAATGGGAAGTGCCAGTCAAATTGAGTGTTAATGTCTGTTTAAGAAATGGGAAGTGCCAGTCAAATTGAGTGTTAATGTCTGTTTAAGAAATGGGAAGTGCCAGTCAAATTGAGTGTTAATGTCTGTTTAAGAAATGGGAAGTGCCAGTCATGATTTCAGTGTTAATGTCTGTTTAAGAAATGGGAAGTGCCAGTCATGATTTCTGTTTTGTGATGAGTGCCAAAGTTGTCAAACTAGTCACTAAAACTAATGTTACCAGCTGAGTATGACAGCAGGAAGAATTCACAGATATATCAAGAAAGAAATGTTAAAATGGCCAAAAGCTGAATTTCTAGAACAATCAGACAGTTTCATGTCATTTTCGAAAGGATAAAATACAGAGAGAAAGAAAAACCATCGTCACTCTATTTGTAATATATAACACTGACTTTCTACTAATCTAAAATGCACAAAATTCTAAATAATTCACAAGGAACATATCAGCATGGGAAACATGTGTCATATAAGGATAACATCTGATATGATGGGCTTTCAACGATTTCTCTCAGGTTTCTTATATTCTTTTTACTTTCTTTCATGTAGTTTCTCTCCACCTGTCTCTCAGTTTGGGGCGACGTGCTAGGCAGCTATATTTGTATATCGCTGTCTATTAACGGCAAGACAAAACTTCATGGACTTGTCCAGCTGCCCTTTTCTGACGTGGCAGACACTAAGCATATTTAGATATGATGACTGATAAGAAGTAGGGGGTTTGCTACCGATGATTTTAAGTCGAGTGCTGTTGCAACAGTTAATTTGAAGTCTTCTGTCATGTAAGTATAGTAACATGTTTTGCTAGGCATTCCACCTAGTCAGTTTTACCTGAAACTTTTGTACAGATTAGACTCTATATTTTTGGTGTTTTAACAGACGGACAAAGTGACATTGACATATATGGTTCCATTGCTACAACTGACAACTTGCATAATTATGCTGCAATATTACTTTATTCATAATATCCTAGAAAAAATATTTATCTTGAAGAATTTTATTTCTTGCTTCTTTAAAATGTGTATTTCTTTTGTCTGCCTTATTTATATCCCAGTAACTTGATACGTCTAAATGTTGCAACAGGACCCAAATCGTATGATTATAGAACATTCCATGAAAGAACCTGCACAGATTTATGCTCGGTTCCAGCTGAAGCTGTTCATAATAGTGTTTTCTTGGTAACACTCTGGGTGAACTCAGGCTCTCTAGCAAAGTGGTTAAGTCTCGTTAAATTTTAAACATATATTTGATAAAATCCGAGATACAAAATCCCTTCTCTCAAAAAATCAAAATCCCTGCTCCCTGCCCTCCAAGAAATTAAAGAGGAAGAATATCCAAAATATGTGCATCTGTTTCATTTATTTGTAATGTGGAGTGTATTCAAAGTTTCCAGTATTTAGGAATACTTTTCATAAATTTCGAATAAAACATTTTTCTAAAGAGAATATCATGTAGAAATATGTGCTTTTGTTATGTTCATTAATTTTGGCGGATCAATCGTTTCTTGCGACTACTGATCAGTCTAAAGATAGACACTATTCAACATATTTGCTTTATATCAAAATGGAAGTTGCAATGGTTATGCAGAAAAGGATCACAAACGCATTACAGTTATGCTTAGATGCAATCGATTCTAGCTTTGAAAATTAGAATAAGGCATCTATTTTCTTCTGAAAGCTCTTTAGGGGTGAAAGTCATAAATATGAGAGAATATTAATCGATACCTTGGAAAATACTTTTTCACGATAAATATTTTTTTAAATAGTGTAAAATTGATCGCCGCATTAAATATTCGATTTCTTCAAGAAGAAAGAGTCAAGGGAAAAAGCACAATTTGAAGGAAGAACGAAAACGTTTCCACAAACATTTACAAGTAGTATACGCTATTTAAAATGTTTCCAATAAAGCCATTTCATTATGTAGTGTACAAATTAAAAGCGAAACCGAAGAGCCACAAAGAAAGGGAAATCCTTTAGCTTCGCTGTTTGAATGCCAGAGTTGCATCCCTTGGGTTACCATAGTAGAAGATTGAAATTAGAGAAGATTTAGTGACTTCGGTGCTTGAGCTTGATTTTTGACCCGGTGTCGCTGGCCACTTGCAAATTGGTTGTTTTTAAGCGCAGCCGAAATGATGTACCATCCTGGTCTGTTCCAAATCTCTCGGAGCGCTACACTGGTATTAGGACCCGTTGGAATCACCTGTTCTTGGGCCACGGGCCCAACTAGAGTGTTAGCCAGCATAACATTAACATTCATTGCCAGCACCGCGGCGATGGTATTGAAACAAGTACTTCACTTTAATAGCGACGCGAAATATAGCATTTGTCGCGTCTTTAACTATAGCTATGCAAAGAGGGCGTAGATACATTAACTAGAGGGCGTAGATACATTAACTGTTGCTCTACCCTTACTTGTAGAGGATGACGTATCATTCAGGGTTGACACATTTCTCGACGTGTTCGAAATATACGCGTCGCTCCAAGTCGAGACCGAAGAGGTTTATAATCGCTGGAGTTCAGGAAATGTAGATCATGAAATGAGGTTCAGTAGTATCACAATGGGACTTTTCAGCCGGGCTTAGGGATATAGGTCAACACCTTCTATACCCCATGACTTTACTAATTTTATTCCTCCTGTTACACTCGAGTGTGTTATTTACGAGTGCTGTGAGATTAACATTTAGACAGTAAAACATAATTCTAACACTAGCATCAATCATTTTGTGTAGCATAATTGGCTACTGTAAATGATATAGCCAATTACTAATTCTTTGGAAATACAATTCCTAATTCTTTAGAAATACAAACGACGACGCCGTCAAAAAGCTGCCACCGCCGGTGCAGACAATTCCGTCTTTGTATATGGTGTCACTGTGGAAACTGTTCGATTTTCGCGCGGCAAAAATCTGCTACCCTCGGTGAACTCCACTCCAAACTGGTCAAATATCATTTTACTACGGATATGTCCGCCACGCACCCTAGCTGTGTCAAAAATTGCTAGGTAGGAATACATGTCTTGGTGCGCTGACACCTTGTTGGGTAGTTATTTGCCATGAAAACTGCTGAACTCTGGCTTCTATCGAGTATGTGGTGAGCTTGAGAAATGATCGTGGAGATGTGCCTCGAAAACTCATAAACGACAACAAACGTGTTTTGCAGCCATTTAAGGGATTATCACAGGCATTTACAATGTTAATTTGGACAACACAACTTTTCCATCAGCGAGACCAGCAACACGCCAAATTGCATCATTGCTGTCAGGCTTTCGGTATAATATGGCTGTCTGTTTGACTCCGAAAAAATAGCCTTGCGAGCCTCTCTGCAGAACAATAATATGTGACTGAGAGGAATCGAACACGAACATGATAAAATAAATGTCCTTTATGTTGTCTAGGACGTTCTGCGAATCCAAGGTTGTCATCCAGGTTTTTACTTTGTATTTGAGCGCCGCCAACACCAGGTCTGTCAGGCATACCTGCGGGTTGTGGGTTCACAAAAGCAACCTGTGTAAGTTGATGTGAGACATACTCGATATGATCTACATATTTGTTTACATCATATACGGGCCAGCGGATCTCGCGTAATCATCACTGTATCTGGCGAGTCCGATCATCGTTGTATCAATGTCAACGTTGCTCAAATATGTTTAGATTTCCTTCCATCAATGAAATAACGTACGCTGCTGAACAACGCCATGATGCCATTGTTAACAAATCCAATCTTGGTATCTGGGTCGTAATTTGTATTAGCGTGAACGTTTTGCACAAGTTTTGTATCGATTTCTAAGAAATCTTCAAGCAGGAAAAAATACCGAGACGTGTCATGCACTTGTAATTTTATTCGCTCGTTTTGATTAGGATCCTTAGCCGGGTGCGAATAATACTGAAAATCTTTTATACTTTGAGCTATAATCACAGGCACGTACATGTCAAACGCGGAATCGGGTACCTCTTTGAATTGAGCCATTGTTTTCATTTATACATTATCGGTTTTGTCTAATACCTCCATCCAGACTTATTCGATTGGATTGAAACCCTCTGAGGCACTTCGACAGAAGACTGTTCATTTTGTTATCTGTATGCACCGGGGGAGTTAGAAGGCGGGCAACGTCGTACTACTGACCAAGTATGGCCCATCTATACATTTACAATCTCAGACCAGATTAACATTCCAGAACAGACAACATGTTACCATTTGGCCCTGGAACCATCGGTTCTGACGGATGAACGGGCAGCAAGCGTCCAACAAGAAGAGCATTTGTGCGAGAAGAATTACAAGTTACTTTCGGTGATACAGAAAGACCACCAAGGTCATGGTATATACTGAAATCGTAAGTTGATTCATAATCGCTCGCGTGGTGTCCGTACCCGTAAGTAGTGATTCCAGCGGGGAATATCCATCTCTTGGTGTAAAGTGGGGACAAAGTCAACTTGGTGCAACGATACACACCCATGCGATGTTTCAAATTTGCTATGTGTGTGAATTCGTGTCGCTCACTCAAACATTCCAGATACATACATATACTGCCGGAGATCCTTGGCGACAAAAACTCGGGGAACTCCTTTCGCCTTCTTAATATTCTTGCACATTCTATGGATCCACCGATAGAACTTGACGTTCATACCACAATCGAGTACATTTTAGGTCCCAGTCCCATATAATCTTCGATTAGCTTTCCCGTACACTCATATTTGAACTTACCAACAACCTTTTTGTGTATGTATTATTAAACGGCTAATAATCTTTTGGATACTCGCTTGTGTCCAATTCACAGCCTTGCTTGACTCCATTGGTGACTGGGAATGGTTCAGATGACTCACCATCATCCACGACACGAGAGAGCATGCCATCATGGAATTGTCGAACCCTTATGACGAATTTCTCTGGGCAACACAATTTTCCCATGATCTTCCAGAGGCCTCCACGACTGACTGTGTTCAATGCTTTTGTCAGGTCGATGAATGTGGTATACAGGTTGGTGTTCTGTTCCGTGTATTTCTCTTGCATGTGGTCCCTCTTATGTCCTGAAGCCACATTGATTCTTTGGCAGGAGCTCATGATCAATATCATGCACAAGGCGATTCAGCAGAATTCTGGCAAGGATTATGCCGGCCATTGACAGCAAGGTGGTGCCTATATGGTTGTCGCAGGATTGTCTGTTGCCTTTCCGCTTGTACAAGTGATAATGGATGCATCCATGTACTTCTGGGGTATAGTTCTTTGAGTCCACATTGACTGGAAGAGTTCAGTCGGTTTATGTGCCATGTGCGAGCCTCCGGATTAGTAGAAGTCTGCTGGTATAGCATAAGGTCCAGGTGCTTTGCCATTTGACAGCAGGTCAACTGCTTTCTCCGTAATTTGGATAAGTCCAGCATTGACGTGAAAATGTATATAGGCTTTGTCAGTCTTAGTTTCGAATTTTTACAGAGAACGGCAATTAGTTCGCTTGTCAAATAGCTTGCGTGACTCAAACGTTTATCTTGCTCGCTGTCCCTAACAAGATCAACATGGATGTCACAGGATGAAACCGGGTTGGGACTGGATTAGTGAAAACACTGAAAGCAACTGCGTTAATAAGATGTTTATTTATAAACGCAATTTAAAGATGAACAAATCTGACACCATTATAACAAAAAGATAAGGAAAATTATAAAGTTCCTAACATGGAACTATCAACAACAAGTAACTCAACGAGAAAAATCAAAGATGAATTTAACGAATGGAATTTTAAACAAACGTGAATAGCATCCTATCACCAATCAACAAATAAGAGTATATGATCTACACCCCAATATAAACAAGGTCTTATTAAGTACCAAGGGTGACCAAAGCATGTGATTTATGCACTTATCAATATGATACTCATCAATTTATCAATTCATCAAGCGATATTGGAATATGTATGAATTTATGAATATATCGTTCATATAACGAAAATGAAATGGGAATGCATGAAATTATGAATCTATCACACATATAGCGACATTGAAATGGGAATGAATGTAATTTTGCACAGATAGCAATATTGAGATAACAATAAAATGGAACACGCAATAAATATAACTATCGTGGCGCCCGTTTGACGACCAAGATGTATCTCCGGTTCCACCCGCTCTAGTCCATGGTCAAGGAGCCACCACGCATGGTCCACCCCTCCCAGTCTGTTGAAGGATCCCTCCAGAGCCTTCACATTAACACAGACCCGTTGGTCGAGAAGCCTTGGTCCCCCGCATCGAGGAAACCAGTACACTCTTCCGAAACAACGTCACCAGACACAGCGTACACGTCACACGAAACCACACAGAGTTCTGTGACTTCACACCACCAAACCATACATATGGAACAGCTAAAAGTATAACAACTAAACCGTGTAGTACATATGTAGAATTTAGAATAAATTCTAAAACATCTAATATATGAAACAATTATGTCATATAAAACGAATAGTGATAAAGAATACAATCTTAAATTTCACATACCTCTACAGCTGAAGTTTTGCTCCCGTAAAGAGGTAAGCTTTCTGACAAGACTCGTCGTAGTGTAATTTGTTTTTAGAGAATTCGCTCTATATGTACTCTAGCTGTGACAGATATGCGCAGCAGCTAGGTACGTGAGTTTTCACTGCAGGCAATTTGCACGTGCAGCATGGGGTGAATCGCGCTCAGTATTTCAAAATAACTAGAGCCGAAAAAAATAAACAACCCCCGAGTAACGCTCTAGTCAGAAACGAAACCCGAATACATTTTGATCACATATACATATTGATATAAACGATACAATTCCGTGACAATGGATTCGCTTTAGCAGGTTCTCCATAGCTTTTCCGAACACAGCGTGTTCATGAGATTAAATAAATCCTTTTCAAACTCATTTGTTACGACAGTGTGCAATTCCTTTTACATCTGAATGTATGGAGCCGTCCAGGCACTCTGGCGAAAGCTAAGTATTTGGTGCACTTTGCTGACATGGATTTCCAGCTGGAGTTTCGTATGTGGACCACATATTGTTTCTTCATTCGCATTTTTGGCACCAGGTTCACGCATTCAGTAAACTTGCGTCCGGAATTGTCCACTGACGCACACTGGTATGGCGACAGCCACCCACGGGGCACCAACAGCGCTTCCGGCGCCAGTAGATAATCATTTCGGGTGTTGTGCGCTCGTCTGGATACTCCAGATCAATTTCAAAGAAGTATCCTCGGTCACTATTGCTGTCGTACTCTCGCATGCATTTTTCCACATCTATATATGTGGGCTCCACCCATTCAAACCCGCCAACAGGCATGGGCTGCATCATTACCTATTCATATAATTTGACAGAATCAAGATAAATGATGTAACGTTTCGACCCCATATCCATCCACTACCGGATTGTTGGCTTAGCGTATCCGTGGGCTGCCATGCAAATTCAACCATGGATTTCACGTTCAATAAACAGATGTTAATCAACATCTGTAATGAACTCAAACTCCACCTTGGTTTTTGATAGCAATGCATCCCAGGCCATTCCCGGGGAAGAAAAGCAGTGAGCTGAGTCTAGCTTGTACACACGCATAGCTGTATCACGAAATATCTCAAAGACATCCGCGAGCAGGAACACGCCCAGGAGCAAATATAATCACCGAGATTTTCACAACCAAACACAGACCAGATGCTCTAGTCGTTGGCGGAAATGTTTTCACGTGTCAGAGACGAACATAACTTTTCAACAGGCGGAAGATGCGTTTCATCAAACTTTTCCCATCCACTCATGTATTCCTTTGGATACACTCCTTTACGCCTTTACGAGTAAGCAGGTTGAACGTTTCAGGGTAACACTCACTGTATTGACGAGTGATTTTAAATCGGTCCCTGTCATTCTCCGCAATATTGCTCACGAGTTTGTCCAGGATAGAATTCAAGAACTGCAGAGTCAATGAACTGCAGCTGGTCCAGCCTGAACGTCATGTCATTTTACACATTGTTTGTAATTACACTTATTGATGCATTCAATGCCGTTGCGATTGCTTGAATAATCAAGTGACCATCATATCGACGCAGGTTATGAAGCACCGGAGGGATTTTTGTTTTGCCTGGATACGTCCCCAGCTGCAGAATACATGCACTTTGCTCTGCTCCACGGTATACACCAGTAATGTGGCAGTGATCGCATCAGTCCCGAAGGGACCATCACAGATCCAGTAATGAGTGGCCGCGGCAAACTCGCGCATGTCATCGTTGGTCATAATCATGTCCGCGAGCGAGGAGAGCTGTATTTGGATCCATTTCGTTACAAGCTCGAGCACTTTAATAAACACCTCAACCGAATCCTGGCCACGATACGACATTGGTGGCTCAGTCGTTCTATCACATCTGACGATAACAAAACAAAACCCGCGTGGGACTTTTCTACTGAACCTCAGTTGGGGAAGCAGGAACATTCAAGCATTCAAAGTCCGCGTAGATAATATACAGTACTTTCATTTTTCTTCAAACGTTTTGAGTATAGCCTTAGTAACCTGTTCAGGAAATTATATGTTACCAAACTTGAGTATATCTAGTTATTGTTGGTATTGTTGCGGCTGATCTATGTGATCGCTTGCGGGATGTAACGCGGACGCGAGCGCCCATTCCAAGCATCGATTGTCATTGGTTTTTTTTTCCGTTTATCACTGACCGCGGCGGAACATATTTTGGTATTTTAATATAATTAGACCCGCGAAACAGTATTTTTGGTGAAGTACGAAGTTGAACTATGACGCATCTGTGAAGAGTTCATCCTGAACCTGCGTTGGTGTATAATTCCAACGCCTAAAGAATCCTTGCAAAAGCTATGTCAATTTCATCATTAATAGCCTCGGTGTCTATACTTGTCCAGGAATAATTTTCTGCAAGGTCAACAAAATTGTAAAAAAAATGATTTGTGCACTGTGCGTTTTGGTAAGGTCCCCAAATTAACATACTAAAAGTATAGGAAAATATAGTTGGTGGAAATATAACTTTTTTTGCATAGAATGTAGTTTTTTTAAAATAATGTACGACACACTCTTTTGAATCTAATCATCATAATTCTGTAAAAAATAGAATGTATGGATAATGTATTCTATCCAGCAATATTAATTAACTCTGTCATTGATTTTCGGTATAAAACGTAGCTGAATAGGAGGGGAGGGGCTAGTGGCATATTCAGCATAGTGTCAGTCAGTTAAGGACAGACAGGCTGTAAGTGGAAGGTAGAGACAGAGCTCCAATTTTGCATGTTGCAAACTCGAGGCAGTGACTAGTAAACAAACGTTTTCACCAGAGTGCATCAAATGAGGATTACCATCAAACAGATTTTCATGCTCAAATATAATTTTCTTCAGTCCAGCATTTGGCCAAATCACTGCACGCTGACCAGTATAAACTATTACACCAATTCGTAAATGACCGCCGCTTGTACAATGACATCCGATGATTTCAAACATTTTGCACTGATTGTATATTGACTCCATTGTTTCTATGTCGTTGCACGTGAATCTCTTTTCGTAAAACTCCTGACATCTGCCGCTTAAACTCTTCAGTTTGTATATATTTCTCATACTTGCCTGTAAGTGCCGTTGGTGTTTCCATATATTATAATGCTAAAGGCATCTCTTTAATTAATTGAATTTTCTCTGTCAACATTGTCTGCACTAGTTATTTTAGTGTCATCACTATCTTGTTGGATGACTAGATTAACGTCAGCAACTTGAAGTTTTCTTGCACAATATAATACAATGACTTATCTGGGTTTCTTTTGTCATAAGCTTCATCGAGTTTACTTCGTTATTCCTCTGATACAATCCCTAACTCGATTAATTTATCAAGATGCTCCGGATACGTATCTGAAAAATCTTCTTTTGAGCCTCTTTAACAAATCTGTACGACGCATTTAAGCACAATAGCTATGTACTCTTTTCTGACACTGTATTGTTCGGCTAATATGATTCCCACATTATATACACTCATCAATTCTTTTAAAATACTATATGCATCAATTGTTGATGTTTTTTCATTATTATATACTGCGGTAATTCTCTAATGTAATATATTTTCTCGTAAAAGAAAACAATCTCTAAGAAATATATTGTTGTAGTAATGTTTTGGTCTAATATATTCTCACAAAGGAAAATCTCCGCATATAGTATAGACAAGATCAATAATCTTTGCCAGTGTATATTGGCCTGATTGGGGCGCCTCATGAGAACTTCACTTATTGGGCTCATGCGCGGAGAGGTTTACGATAGCAGATTTGCTTTGCAAAATCGTTTACGTTTCCTAAGGGTAAAATCATTTACGCTAGCAGATTTTCGCTGCGCAAAAATTGAAGAGTTTCCAAAATGACACTATATACAACGACAGAATTGTCTGCACCTGCGGTGGCAGCGTTTTGACGGTGTCGTCATTTGCATTTCCAAATAATTAGTAATTGTATTTCCAAAGAATAAGTTCTTTGCTACATCGTTTACTCTAACCGAATTCGATACAGAAAATCGTTCACGATAGCGTTAGAATTATTTTGTATTGCCTAAATATGAATCCCACAGCACGCATAAATAATACACTCGCGTGTAAAATTAGTAAAGTCATGGGGTGTAGAAGGCGTTGACCTATATCAGTAAGTCCGTTTGTGATACTACTGGTTCTGGCAAAAACCAAGTATACTTTGCCGTGTGGTGAGCGACCGGTTGCGGCGTCAGCGTTCTCAAGCATCTGTTGCTTGCCGCGAAGCTTCTACCGCTTTCATATTAATTATCATTTGAGAAAGATTCAGCGTCGTATGAAGTGCTCTTTTCCGGACGAAACAGGGTGGGACGCGTTCGAATTGACCTGAAAGAGCACGAGGCCATCTAAAATAACTTTACGCGAATGGAGGGGACGATGGGCAAATAAACATAGCAACGGACTGGGCACGATGTATATCGTTAACATCCCCGAGGGGGGTGGGAGTGGAGGGTCAGTACATCAAAGTGGCCCTGGGAAATGTGAAGGTCTCCCCACATCCATGCCAGACCCCTCTGTATTTGAAACCGTCCAGTATACGTTTGGAGAGCCGGAAGGCAGAAAACAACATGTCCTATATTTCTAGCAGAACATGGACAGAGCCACTAAAAATAGG
This sequence comes from Margaritifera margaritifera, assembly GCA_029931535.1. Classification (NCBI taxonomy): domain Eukaryota; kingdom Metazoa; phylum Mollusca; class Bivalvia; order Unionida; family Margaritiferidae; genus Margaritifera; species Margaritifera margaritifera. The sequence goes on from JAQPZY010001042.1 coordinate 951,425, forward strand.
TTTGTGTACTTCATGTTGGACAATTCGCAATGCTTCAACCAACACGGGATGGTGCGTCTCAACGATAACGTCTGTGGGCTTGTTTGGTGAATCCTTGGCGCGCAGTCCCAGACGCTTACCTCCATCATCGGAGGATGTGAGACATTCTATGCGCAAATTCAATTTATCACCCTCCTAAACGCAAAAATCGACAGCGCAAACCGGCAACATGTAAAACTGCAGGAGTCAAAAGAACCCGAAGACAAAGAAGCCAATAAAACGGCGCTTGTTGTGGGCGGCATCGACCTGGGGCTTTTAGCCATTGGTTTTCTCTGCTAGTCGCCAAGCTTTCTTTACTCATGCCAGAGCGGAGAACGACAAAGAACCCGACAGCTATCGTGATAAAACGCACCACAAGATTTTTGACAAGCCAGCCGATGACATTGTCAGCTGTCTTTAGCATGAACGACACGATTGACCCGACAATTCTGCCGTGTTTTCTGCCAGCGTATTTAACATTTCAGCCAGGAGATGCAGATTCTTTTCTACCCATTCTTTTACTCTATCTGAGTCTGGTTTAGGTGCCTGGGCTGGAGATCGTATTGTTCGGCCCCCTCCTGTGACTGCGAGCACAATTGTGCTTATGATAAACCCGTGGGCTTTTAGAATTGAGCTAACCATGATGCCCTGCTCGCAATAGACGGTTCCCAATTTTTCAGCGAGTGTTGTATCCTCGTGGATAATTTTGTTGATGGTCTCCCTTATCCGGTTAAACTGGGTATATAGGGCTTCTCGTTTATGCTGACTACCTCTAGCCCTGGTCTGCATTCGTCTTATTGGTTTATAATGCGATCTCCTGTCTCCTGTCTCATCCTTTCTCCTTCCTCTATGGATTGGCTCGTGCCATTTTCCACCTAGGTCTGAGTTTAATTTTTACAGCTATAAGTTTATCGAGCACCGCAAGCTGCGCGAAGTTATCTGTAAGATTGGCGCTGTGCCTCTAAAATGTCTCTTTTAGGGCAAGGTTTTCTCGCATCAGTAGACTGTCAGGTTCCCGTGCTGCTGCTTCTTAGAGCGCTGTATCCTCGGACCCCGACAGTGCGATGACATCGGTATCTGTCATTGTGCCTATGTCGACTGATATCACTTCTCGATTCTTGGCGTGCTTTCTCAGCGATTCGTCTAATAGCGGTTTCTCTTTGAACCCTATCGCTCGGACGTAATCAACCCCACGTCTTTGAAGCGTGGATGGGGACAAGAATCTTTCCAGTTTGTTTTTTAACATTAGCAAAAAAACAGTTTTATCCTCATTTTACCGCGAGGGTGGCCTTCAGCTTTGCCATAAACTACAGATTGATGACGCGCCTTTGAAACCCCAGGCTTTTGCGATACGCATCAAACTCGGCTAGGCGTTGCTCCAGTCTCTCTGTGGGTATAATATTTTCTTTCCTCCACCCAGCTGGCACCTCACTGCCGCTTTTCCAAGAAGGCATTTCCGTTTGAAGCTCTTTTGTTTCATTGACTTCGGTGGTAAACACGGTTTCATCCTCGTTGGACTGATGAGGTGCACACGGGCAAACATCGTCCATTTCAAGGTCAAAGCCGTACAACCAGTCCGACCTCTCAAACCGCCTCAGCTTTAAACTGAAGTTCAACACCAACGGCAGGATAATTAGGAGCACCAACAAAGGTGCGAACAACACCATCAATGGTACTTCTCTGGATACGACGTTGTTACCCACCCAGAGCTCGCGTACATGATCCGGCAGCAGTTCATTGGATGGCGGTGGTGAACAAAACAGCAATACTTGGAGCATCAACCTAAAGACTCCAGCGAAAAGCTTGATGGCGATAGTCATGCTCTTTGAGGATGCGACACAAAGCAGTGATTGATTTTGCTCGCAATACTAAGTATTTATACAACCCCTTATCAACAATATGACGGTGGCGATCGACGGTATCCTAAAATAGATCTTACCTGGCAGGCGTGTTAAACTTATACGTCACCTTGGACGTACAGATTAACATACAAAATGGCCGGTTTGTGTCGGCTATCTATTAGCCTCATGGCAAGCTCCGCACACACACCGCCCTTCGGGCAGCCTGGACGAGTGTCTACACGAGTTCTTTGATAACTTCCAGCCACACTGCGCCATGATCGTCGGCCGCTGCGGCTGCGGCAATAACATGTTTGCCTGAAAACTGCTCGAATCTGCATTTGAGAGCCACATCGATCATATCATCTTCATCCGACCTACAATACTCCTCAACAAGCCATACGATAGACCCTGGGTCCGCGCCAAAAAAGAGGCGGCAGCATTTTTGGTGAACCATTCGGGCCATGATTTGGATGCCCTCCTTTGCACAATTGCTAAAACATTCCAGGAATCCACCATGTTTTTTTTTTTTTTTTTTTTTTGTACTGGACGATTGTGCTTTTTTTCTGGTGTCCGGCATAAGGAAACAGTCCATACTAAGGTCGTCTATGTCATTCGCAATGCCGACATTAGCGAGTGGGTTATAATACAAAGTATAACGCCGCAGCCAGTAATATCCGCGAGCTCGTGGATAGCCTTCTGCTATTGCAGCGACGAAGACTAGTGGATGCCTATGAACTTTTTTAAAAGGAAAATCTTGGCAAGCTCGTTCTGCGCACAGACCCGCCAGTGTCCTACCAGTTTATTTCCACCGGCGATGTTCGTAATATGGGAACTTTGGATAACACTTGTGGCCTTAGCTCCGTGCTACTTAGAGTCAGGCGATCAACGAACCATACCTAAAACTTCATAAGAACAGAAGCTGTGAGTGAACTTGATATTAAGGATCTGCTAAATGGGTTGCCAGCCAAGTTGGAATGCATAATGACGGCCAGCACAAGTGCAAGTGAAACAATAGCATATCAGCGTGATGAGGTAGCAAACAACTATGCCATATGCGAGACTAAACTGAGGGCCAGGATGACTGCTTGACTAGGGTCGTCTCTGCTTGGTCTGTACATAGCAGTTGTGCGCCACCTTCTACCCATGGACAACCGGGAGCAGCTTGCGAGAGATTTCAATGGTCACTCGCTCATCCAGGTTTCCTTCACAAGCATCAGCAGCCAGCTGTACTACAAGTACGGCCCTGTACTAGCGCCAATTGCAGTTGGTATGATAACACTCAGGCATATTGAAAAAAGCAAGATAAAAAAAATGATGAAAGATGAGTGCGAATACGGATACATCAGCGATATCAAAGTCGGATTAGACAGCGGTAGCCTGTCATTAAGTAGTTCCATCCAATAAAGTTAAAAGCCCAGGTAGAGTTTCCGCCGGTAAAAGACTTGCTGCGATGAAGAAACAACGCCTGGCTGCGAAGCCTGCTCCAGTGCTGGTTGCACACGTGGGAGAGCGTGATATTGACCTAGCTTTAGCGCCTAGCCTCGCCTACGCCATATTCCGCGGCTCGACGCTGCAAGAGCGGCAGCGAAAAGCAGCAGACCCATCGAAACGATAAGCGCCGCAGGGGCCAGCAGTGACAATTAGACACACACCCGATCCTTTTGATATGGAATAGTAGTCATGCAAGTGTGCGATACACAAGATGAGGCATCTTGTGTATCGTACCATGGTACGATAAAAACCACGGAAACATCTTCAACAACAGAGCAGTATTTGGTGGCTTTGAGGTTGGGTATACGAAAACTGCCAAACGCTTGCTAAAAATCAGACAGGTCGATCCTGCCGCCCTGACTTCGAAGACGTAGCAAAGTCCGTTGCCATCAGAGCGATGAACCCTTGGGTACATGACATGCTAATTAAATAGGGCATCATTCCTGCTAATATCAGCAAGGTTGCCTAATGGCCGATGTTGCTTTCGTGGTTGGCGTGGCGCTCGTTAACGCCCTAACTTCACTGGATCAAACTACCTTTTCTTCGCGCTGAGCGCAAAAGCTGTTGATGATAGACGCGTCCTCCACGATAAAGCAGTGGAACAACTCCAAGTTACGCAAGATGAGTACCAATGCAAGCACAGCGAGCGCCTCTGTTACCTCAACGAGCGGCTGCGCGGCGAAAAGCTTGCTGAAAAAGCTTACCAAGACGTCAGCAAAGCCGAACGCGAGTACTACCTGGTGTCTAGCGGAAAACCAGACTACGATCCACAGTTCGGCGACGAGCCCAAGCTTTCTGACTTTTACAAGCCCTCGGCCCAGATGCATGTTACTGGGTCTATAAATATTTGTAACATGTGTTACGGAATTATATATCATTGTTCTTTTAATAATGGTATAGTTTATTAGTTTATGATCTCTGTTCTTAGTCTAACAGCTGTCGTCTTGCCGTGAGTACACATATAGTAAATTGGATCGATATTTCACTGAAGCTTTAGTCATATTACGTGATTCAGCGCGTGAGGGTATGAACTTCTGACCTAGATTCTTTTATTCATTTTAGAAGTCAATACTTTATTAACTGTTAATAATGTCAGGGCACTAACACTTTGGAGATGTCACGCATAACCTAGTTTCTGATTGGTTCGAAGAGGGTTGTCATTTAGAAGGGAATTATTTCGAAATACCCAGTTGTTTAAAGACGTAGTATAGGTTTTATTTCAATTATGAGACTATATAATAGGAAATAATTCTGTGTTTAGGCATTCCTATCATAGTTTGACAGCATGAGAGATCATAAACGAATTTTGTTCATTTTGTGTGCGGATATTGTGTTTCAGTGATTTATATTATCATACAGTACATTCTGGATTCAGTACTGTGTCTAAAACTTTAGTAATTATACAGCTCCGTGGAATTATCGGAAACATTTCTAGAACTTGTGCTATTCCATATTCAAAAGGACTATTTGGATTTATAAAACTTGGATATAACTGATTCTTATGAACACATCTTCTTATAAATTCGAAAGGTTTCATTCGGAACCTACTTCATTCGGAACATTTGGATTAACTTCTGGATCAGTGAACTTTAGAACAATTTAGGACTTTTAAGGATATTCTATACTGTAAGTTATTTTAATTCTTTTACTTTGATTGTTTGTTGAAATATTTTAATATTTTAGGATATAATATATTTTTATTTAATCTTGAAAGCTTGTTTGAGTCTTTTCTTTTGTTACATTACCCCTAGTGGTAACACATGGCAAGTGCAGGCGATTTTTGCGCTGACAAATTGGAACGGTAACTGCGCGTTTATAAATCATCAGGTCACGAAACGACAAATCAAGAAAACGCTATGGATACTAAGCTCGCGGCTATATTCTACAGCCCACAAGGTTACTCGAAGGGTGCTGCAGCTATCAAAACTCTGGCAGAGTCTCACAAGATGTTGCCAGGGCGTGACTCGAAAATCAGGTTATGTGACAGATTTAACTGCGAGCGCCGCACACAATCCACCGACCTAGATTTGATATTCCAACCACAACGAGGTTCACTAGGTCGACCTCTTGTTTCTGCCGCACGACAAGGTTGGGCAATATACATACAAGTATGCGCTGACCGTGGTTGATGTTGCAGTCGTTACAAGGAGGCCGAGCCCATGTCTACAAAGGAGGCTGCCAAAGTCGCCGACGCAGACACGCATTTATAAGCGAGTTGACCCCAGCTGGGAGTTCATGGGCGCCGTGTCGCAGCTCCTGGTCAAGCACGGCGTGCATGTGAAGCTTGGCGAGGCAAGCGTCCATCGTATGCAGAACATTATGGAGAGGTTTAACCGTACTCTAGCCGAACGGCTTTTTGGACACAAATACGCCCAGGAGATGTTGCTTTCGAAAACAAGACTGCAAAATATAGCACTGAGTGGATTCCGTGGTAGCCTTCCGTTGTGGCAGCTCGAAACGGTGATTCACAGTCTAAAAATCTATTGATGTCATTTGTGCTACGTCTGTGCGGACTGCGCCTGTAACATCAGTGTCGAGACCGATAAGTCTCGAAGAGAAACTCCTGTCCTGCATGGGTGCGGTACCTATAGGCGTCTGGAGAGCTGGAAAGCGGATAACGCCGCACCATAGACCATTTGTGGTCCATAAAGGTCTACAGGCTAGAACGTGCGGCTGCTACGTCAGTCTAGTCTGTATTGTATTATATGTTTAGCACCGACAGTGCGGGGTCTAAGAGCGCGTTCTCGCGTGAAGAACTGCATGTTGTACCCCCTGACACACAACTATAACCAGGCCGGGTCCTCAATCAGCATATACGTTGCTGAGGTCAAAATATTTCTTCGACAAATTTTTGGGTGACTAGCATACGCCTGCAAAACTTTACTTTAGAGAAATATATTTACTAGATATATCAACCTTCATCAGATGGAGATTGTACATCCAGACCCCTCATAAGTGCAAGTCTTAGATAAACTTTGATCTTCTGGGACAATTTTTGACACCAAGTTTCGTAGTCCTCGCTATTTGTCTTGTTTTGGCTTCCGCAGAGCTGCTTTTACCCAGAAACTTCTTGCTAAGTTTCGCGGACCCGCACCTCCCACTACATTAGCTTCCTGCGGCGGGCCTCTGTCACGTTCTGCCCTCTGATGGCTTTTTAAAGGTGTTCCACAACCCACTGTGCAACGTAGTTAAAATCGCCGTCACTGATAGGGGATCGGTTGTCAGGGTTGGGTTCCCGCACTTCCCAGAGGCCATCTGCTACTGTGACCATTGACTATGCTTTTTCATAGTAAGGCCAGTCGATGCCAGTGCGACTATCATGCCGCGTTTCGAACGTAATTATAACGGCTCCTCCGCCCCTGCACACCTATGCCCGTACTCGGCCAAACTTGTCCTCTACTTTTAACTCAAGCGGATGAAGAATTCCTTGCCTGCGGGAAGGAGCTCGAGGATGGCAGCTGCGCGCGTGTTGCTCTTTGGCCATGCAGGATCAGCATTCTTCTCTCACTATCCATCCTGGCATGATGTCGATATCCCCGATCTCCTCTAAGGGTTTTCCTCCTCCATACAGAACGTGCAGTAGACGTGCGCTGCCCCGTCGGCTTGAAACTCATTCTTGGCGAGACGAAAGCTGCGGTACCAATATCTCAAAATGTTTCGGGGGAATACGCACTTCTGACGGAGCTACCTAGTCCAAATAAAATAGCCCTTCAGGCGCTTGCGCCTGTCACAGCGCCCACAGGCGGTCGAGTTGTTCAAAAAGCTGCTTGATAGCGTCGGGATTTCTAGGGTATGCGTGCAGGACCCCTTACAATGTCTCGTACTCGTCGGGCGCTCATTTTCCTCATTGTGCATGTGTCGGTCTCTACATGTCAAGGTGTAATACCATTTAACCATAATTTTCTAAATAGTTCTCAAGGTTTCCCTCAGGTCACAAAGCCCCTTATCAAACTGCCTCCTTGCCAAATGCACTGCTCGATTCAGATTTCTGGCAGCGGTAACACCGCCACAATGCGGACATAGCCGATGAACGGTGCCAACATCGAATCCGTATATCCAGCGAATCACCATCACTCTTACTTTCGTACATGCATTTACGTGAAAAAAAAGTTGTAGAGGTTACCTCTGGGGAAAAGATGTTTGAAAGTTAATCATGCAAAAGAAATACTAAAAAGAACAAGTTTGATCTAGGAACGTTTGTCTCGCTCTTTGGCTATTCTTCTTTATTAATGTAGATTTGACAGATGCCTACGATCACCATTCTATCGAATAGTCATCTTGGAAATACTTCAGATTAGTGATCAGCACCTCGTGAAAGCAGGCATATATAAATAATAGTCAAACATTATTACTTAATACCTACAAAATACAGTCCTAAAGTGCGTCAGCGTTTTGAAATGGACGTATTAAAAGTTCCAGAAACAGATTTGTCCTTCCTTTATTGTAGTCGCCCATAAAGACGCTTAAAAATGCAGACACTAAACTGCACATGGTGCCCTTGAAATAAGGTAGCCATTTCATTAATAGACATGAAGTATAATACAATATCTGAACATATTTCGCGGAAATACTACACAAATTAGTCTACGTTTTTGAAGGGTTAATGAATCTAAGTTAAATAAAATTGAATGCAAATGACAGAAATAAAAGACCTTGCAAGAGGTTTAATCAGTTCTTTGAATTGCATTTTTTTAATTTTCGTTTCTTAATAGATTTTTATACGTTAATTTAAAGATACGTGTATGTCGGTAATTTTAAGTACGTGTATTGTCTCCAGGGCACATTTACAGGTGAATTGCAATATAACTAAAAGTATGTGTTGCACATCCATTGAACGTGCATGAAGTTTTATCAACGTATAATTTAATATTTATTTCACAAGGTAGCATCCACGAAACCAACTTCAGTAAGGTCCTCAATTATCTACTGATACTTTTGAAGGCGTTGGAACTATTTATTTAAACATGAAAAGGTCGTGATAGTAGAAGAGATGGTAGATATTCTGCTGTTTAAATATTTGCAATCTTGTTCATAAGGCTCCTGATGCTTTTGAATAGTGGTGCCCATATTACAATAAAGAGCTTGATTACCATTACTATTGATTTTTTTTTATTTGCGTTTCTGTGTAAAATAAGTTTCTTCAAAAGTAATAGTCATTCATTTGTAGTCATCATGAAAATTCAAAGCACTGTTAGTTTCAGTTCATTCTTCAACAAAACCTGAACCGAGAATTGCACACTGAGTCACGTAAAATAACATTATTTCTAGATCATTTATTACCCTGCTTGTATTGTCAGTGTTTCTAAGTTATTGAAAAGCGCGTTTATGAGCCAACTTAATTGTAAATCTGAGGTCAGGACATAATGAAGCTTCTTTGCTGACTGGAAAGAAAAGTAATCTCTTCCACGCTATATATTTAAACTCCCTCCCTGTAACATATCGAACACGATGCAAGTTACTAATCTTTAAAGCGGTCAACACCTTCTTGTCTTATTGTTTTGCACTTCACGTTCCACCATCTTGACACCAGGATTCGAGAGTCGATCTACAAGATTATGTGAGAGTGTATCACAAGGTGTTTGTTAGTTCATTTCATACTACCGGTTTTGTAATGCATAATTATATAAGTTTTGCAAAAGTTTTAGTCAATATAGAATTTATCAATGGATACCCGGATTAAAATTTGTCAATGAATGTTAGAAACTTACAGAGTTCCAATGAAAAAAAGAGATACGTTCATTTGGGTCAAGCAAAAGAATGAATCCACAATTTGTTTAAAAGAAACTGACAAGTACTGCGAGGCTGAGTAGGGTCATTAGTGTACTTTACCCATAAATCTAGCAAAAGAGTTTATAAATAGTTTGGAATCATTTATTGTGCCAGGACAGATACAAATTTGTTTAGATTTATCATTTTATGGACAAAGACTTATGCTGGTGAATTTAAACGGTTATAATGATGACAATGCTGACTTCTATAGACATTTGACAAAGGGTATCATTAATTTTGATCATTATTCTATTATCGTTTGGTGTGACTGGAATGCTATTCAGGACATGGAGATTGACTATTATTATATTTTACATGATATAAACTCCATGGCCCAAACTGCAGTGCAGTAAAGAATCAACTTGATTTACTAGATCGATGGAGAACAGTCAATCCTGACAGTAGATAATTTAATTGACAACAGGCAAATTCTGTGAAACAGAGTAGATTGGACTATGTTTAATCTCTGATGACATGCTTTCAAACATTATAAAATTATCTTTTATTCATGGCTATAAAACAGGACATTTAACAATAACACATATATCTGCATTACCTATAGGTTCTGGGAACTGGAAATTTAATTCTAACTTATTGAGAAAAAAATGAAGATATGCATTTGGCCAACAAAATGTACAGCTAACACAGTAAAAGAATAATATTGTAAAGGTGACAAGAGGAACAACATCGTTTAAAACTAACATGTAATGATCAATTATTTGTTGACATTCTTAAATTCGTGATAAGATTATAATCGATTAGGGATTAGGAAGATAAGACAAAACTGTACAGGAAAAGAAAACCTTTCAGGAAAACTGTAGACAAAATACGATTTTACATACTTTGTTAAATCAAAATAATGACTCTACTGTTATGCAAGAACTTAACAAAAAACAAGCTGATTTAGAAGAAGTCAAGAAGAAAAAAACAGTCAGGAGGTTTAATAGTGTAATATTAATATTAAAAGAGAGGTGGTACGAATTTAGTCAAACAAAATTCAAAATATGTTTCTTATCTTGAAAGGAAAACTTACATAAAACAAAAGAAGAACAAAATACATTATTTTGAGACACGGAACAAACGTAATAGATCAAAAAGTATTACTGAATCAACAGAAAGACTTTTTTTTAAAGTATGCAAAAGCAGACACAAAAGTAATTTGCTAATTGAGAACCATTTTTTAAACCATGATTAAAAAAAAAAAACTCTTACGGGAGAAGCTCGTGTGGTGGTAAGCTAAAGCTTGATAAATGCAGCTTAGCAATGAAAACTGAAACTAGTCCCGGTTCTAATGGATTTACCATTGAAGTTTACAGCTTATTGGGAAATATGAAGGGGGCTTTGTCTTTAGGTCTTTAAACGCTGGGTACGATACGAAACTTGTTTCTGAGTTTCATTTCCAGTGAATCGTTACTTGCATAAGAAAAGAAGGTAAAAACAGGAGATTATTCAGAAATTGGATCTCTCTGTTCAATGTAGATTACAAGACTGCTTCTGTATCTATTGATAATACGATCAAAAAGTTCTCCCTTCTATTATTGGCGACAGTCAAGAGAGTTTTATGAAAGGGTGATTTGTTGGTGTAAATAAAATAATTTTGTATGACATGATGCACTATCATGAGGATAAAAATGAATCTGGTTTTCTAGATAGATTTTGAGGGAGCTTTTGACTGTTGAATAGGACGTTTTGAAAAATGTTCTGAATTTCTTTAACTTTGGGGAATCCATTCGTCTCAGGTTCATTGTATTTTGCAATGAATCAAAACGTTATATCATTAACAAATACTTATCTTCATTTCTAATTTAGAGAGATATTGTCGTCATGGAGACCATTTTGCACCCTACTTATTTGTAATAGGTATGACTTAATAAAAAAGGTTTATAGAGATATGACATCGTGTTACGAGTCCTGCCATAACAAGACGACTGGCCTACACAAACACACACAAACACACACACACACACACACACACATATATATATATATATATATATATATATATATATATATATATATATATATATATATATATACATATATACATATATATATATTGTTACGACCCTGTGGCTCGAACAAACGTAACAAAAAGAAAGTGAAACCAACAATGTGTGTAAAAATAAACAAACAATTTATTTTAAATAATTAATGTGAAAATCAAAATACACTTACAGTATCGTATATTGTAATCCAAATAATCCAACAATTATTAGAGTCCTAATCACAAGTAATTTATATATAGAAACTATAAAATGTTCTAAATGAATGAATGTTCCAAGTTAATGAATCTTCGTAATGAACAAATGTTCCGAAAGAATGATGGTTCCGAATGAATGAGTCTGTAATGTTCCGATGTATCAACGATAATGTCAGATAATCTTTAAGTATTCAGAGGTATCCGAGAAAGTCCTAAAAATAACTCTAGGTAGCTCTGATGAATGGTCCAATAAATAATTTCTTTTGAATTATCTATACAGCATGGCATTACAGCAGCACGGCTATTATTTCAAACGATCTGATGATTCCAAAGCTGATCATAAAAAACAGTTCTTTTCAACTCAAGATCTAAAATATAATGAATATAACTCGTATTTCCAGGTCTTTTATACAACTTACAAATGATACATTTCACAACAGGAAACGTGTCATATTATGACCCAGAATGCAATACTAAATGCGTCTATTTCATGAAAATTTACTGAAGTACTGTAAACACCTCTGACCTTGAACAAAAGGTCAGTAAACATGTTGTTATTTGATTATTAGTACAACTAAACCCAACTTAAATATGACTCACTATCTGACACAACTTTAAAGTTTTTTAAGCACATTATAGATTCCATATACATAATTCCGTAACAATGTATATATATATATATATATATATATATATATATATATATATATATATATATATATATATATATACATACATATACATATACATATATATTGGAGTCTCCTCAACTTAGCATATACAAACAGCGTAAAAACACTTTACAAAAGCAAGCCAAATCTTGCTTATAGAAGACCTAGGAATTCGCAAGATCTTTTGATCAGAACACTGACTGTATATCAACTGATGTAATTTATTTGATAACCTTTAAAAAATGTAACATGCAGTATGTCGGACAAACACTTCAACAAGTTTCTAAGAGAATGAATAATCACCGCTTTCATATAAAAAAAATAATTGTATGGACCCTCAGTTCTCCTCTTATGTTTCAATACATTTTAATACAAATAATCACTCTTTACGTGATTTGCCTTTCATGCCAATCGATAGCTTGGAGAGATGAACAGAATAATTAAAGAAAGTTACTGGATTAATCGGTTAGATACTTTGTATCCCAATGGCCTTAATACTAAGGCATTATATAAAATTGTATACAATTTTAATAAAAGAATTGATATGTTGTATACATATATATCTCAGTTATAAAAGTATATGATTGTATGTATGACTATTTGTCTCTACATTGTGATTTCACTGGTTCAGTTTTCAATAGAGACTCATGTATCTTTCTGATCCCATTATATATATGATATTTTTATGATAATGCATATTATTTCTGATGTTATGTCAATGACGTAACTGTTTATAAATATATAGACGTCATCCATTTCTTTCAAAATATTTTGTTCCTGAAGAACCATATAGTAAATGCGAAACTAGTCGCACAAATTTATCGGCGTTTGTGTTGTTTTTTTATTCCATATATATATATATATATATATATATATATATATATATATATATATATACATACACACATGCATACATACATACATGTAGCAACTCGGACTGCAAAGCTAGCGTCAAACTATCTATATTGTCTCTACAAGTACCTGTATCAATGCAAACAGTCACGAAATACGCAGGAAAAGCAACACAAAACAGTGAACACATACGACAACTCTGGAAATATAAAAGTATACATCTACCGTTTGCACATACGTATACTGTAAAATTAGATATTTTCGTTAGAGTTTGAATGTCGTTGTTTATCTGGATTTAGAAAATCCAAGAATTGAAACCCAACTAATATATTTACATGCTCCTCACCCTGGTCAAATAAACCACAGCGTGTAGCTGATCAAGGTACCAATCCACGAAGGTGTGTACCACTACATTACTTTCAGTAATGAAATGACAAAATTTTAATCCCCCAAAAATGTTGATTCTACAGTATGCATTCAGATGTTTACACAAACAGTATCATGCAGAATTTCGTATTTTCATATTTTGTGACTGTTCGCTGTTTTGTTGGTTTTTTTGTGTTTTGTTTACACATTTCCAAATTTCTGAGGCATATATATATATATATATATATATATATATATATATATATATATATATATATTGTCAGACACGGATGTGTTTTAAATTTGAATGTATACATATGGTTTTAATGAAACTGTCCAATATGGCGAACATCCATGTTTTTTTTTTAAAATGATACAGCGATGAAGATTTTCAACAATTGCACACACACACACACACACATACCCACACACAAAGTGTGTTTTCAGTGATGAGGCACAAATTTCCACTGTACTCGTTTTTCTTCGGCATGTAACTCGGTTTTATGCAATTGTCCTTTTTATTTTTAATGAGTACATGGATAAAATTCATATGTAAGAATTAGGTGTATTCTGTCGTTCTTCATTCCGTGCAATAAAATATTTCATTGTGTCTCCCTCCACCTGTTCAACAGTTTTCTCCACACAAATAGAGCTGTGTGCCATGGTGCAGCGTTTTTCTCCCTGTTAATCTTCATGGAAAGAGTAAACTTCTCAATTGCCTTTCCAACTTGTCCTCTTTTCACATAGCAGACACCAAGGAGATTCAGTGATGATGACGAACTGGAGTTGGAAGTATTGATGCAGATGCTCTCCATTTCCTTAAGAACCGTGTCAGCCTTATCTTCAAGTCCCATATCAGAGTAGATCAGGACAGCTAAATAATGAACATAGAGGTATGGGTCTATCATAAAATCAGTTCTGGAGGTGAACGAATCGAAAACACCGTTTCTTGAATATATATATTGCGCTCTTAAAACGAACTGGAACATCTCTACTCTTGCACTTTCAGGAATGGCGTAAATTTCGTTCTTCAGAAACAAGACTTTTTTTAAGGAAAATATTTTTTCGAGGAGTTTTATCTTGGCATCGCGAGCTGTTTGTTCTCCTGCTAGAGTCATCACATATGACCAGAGAGACTGATCAATGTCTGGATTTACCAGCAAGCTAGCATACCTTTCAAAAAAGTTGTCCTGGGAATCCCCGCACATGTAACTATAGTTTGCGTTTTTTGCAAGACAATTCGGTAGACCGATTAAACAAGAAAGCTCCGAGTATTTCTGACCAGTGATTTTCATTTCATTGCGATCTGTTATCTCTGCTGTCGGATAACGTGACAATGATAGTAAAAGTGTTCCATAGCTACTGCATGTCTCCATTAGCGCTTTTGCAAGTATTACTTTTGTCTCTTTATTTTTGCAAGCATTAAAAAGCTGAAAAAGATAATCAATGATATAATTAAACTGTAAATCTATTGTACGAGCAGTCATATGGAATTCCGAATAGTCTATGCTGGACTAATAATTGCTGTTAGATAACCACCGTAGGTAACGTTTGTTATCTGGCCCCTTACCTTATCGCTTAATTTATGATAACTTAATTTAATTTTCCCTAATTGACATCAGTTGTTTTTCAACTGTTTTAATGTTTGTGCTTCTAACGGAACTCTCTTTCTAGCAGGTACACTAACGTCACTAGTGAAATAAGCCTTTTTTTCTTTCCACAGTTGATAATGTTTTCAACTTGAGACTTCATTACCCGCCGAAGGCACTACTTTATTCTCAAAGATGGTTCTAACCGAAGTATGTGGGTTCCAGGATTGGCCTCCTTTTCCAATATTAATCATTACACACGCATATCTCTCATATACATCTGTCAGACATAACCCTCTAAAGAAGTGAAGCCAAATGTCACATTCTATGAGCTGAAGTAATGCATTTATGTTCCGAGGTTCTATTTTCTTTTTTACATCGGAAAGGAATCTTCAAGCGATCGCAGATTCGTTCCCCTTTAGAGGCCTGTTGAGCAATGTTCATCATAATTTATTTAACTTAGGCTATTGGCAACATATCTACATAGCCACATAAGATTAAAAATGCTTCTTTTTGTGACTGTTTCGAATTTTGAGAAAAGAAATTGCATTTTGTTGGTGGAAAATGTTATCTTTTGAGCACACATTATTACAATATCTCGGGTCAATTTTATATTATTTGCGTAGTGTTCCACTCTACACTTAAAACCTAAAAAAGGGGGGGCGGGGTGTTGAGAGAAAGGAGCAGGCATTTATGTTCCGAGGTTCTATTTTCTTTTTTCTTCGATATATTTTCAAAAGTACTACTGTACTGTGTTTACTATATTTATTTGCTCCGTTATTTACGTAGTTGGTTCTGCACCTCACTTCAGTGACCCTTGAATTTCAAAAATAGTCAAATAGGGGTTTGTTTTTACCAACAATTGCTTCCATGCCACTGTACTATGTTTTCTATATTTATTTCATCATTTGCGTAGGTTTGTTTTGCATCTCACTACAATGACCCAATGCTTTCAAAATAGTCACATTGGGGTTCTGTTTTACACCAGCTGGTTCTGTACCACTGGACTATGATCAATGCATTTGCATGTTTCATTATTTCCATAGTTTTGTTCCGCACCTTACAGTGACCAATGACTTTGAAAATTGTAACATGTCGGTTCTATTTTCCCACCAGTTGCTTCCGCACCTATGGACAACCTTACAGACTTATCGGGATCTATCTTCCAGCAGTTGATATTGTACCACTGGACTCTTTCACAGTCATATTTGGTTCTGTCTTCCAGCATTTGTGCTTCAATTGTTTGTTTGTTTTTTGTTGGTTTTTTTTTTTTTTTTTTTTTTGGGGGGGGGGGGCACCCAATAATATAATCCACTGCCGGCGTTCTTATGGCATAGGATACAACCTTTGTCCCATCAACAACCATGACTTTCCTAATCTTTGTTCCTGCCAGATCATTGGATGACTTCTGATTTCTTGGACTTATACACAGATGCTTCCACACCGACAATCAACCCACAGTTGAAATTACAAACAATCAATCATCCAGAAACACAAAAATCATGCACGTCATTCAGAAATTAGTACTTTCCTGCCCTGAATTAAATATCTTGTTCAATGCAAGACATGTACCAGGTTTACATAATAAACTCAATGATGCACTTTATCGCCAACATGTTTACGAACTTGCCCAAATAGAAAGTAAACTGGAAAATTTGGTTATAAACATGCTAAACCTGCAACTTAAAGCACATGTACTGTGAAACACTTTATTTTTGTGGGTTTCAAATTTCGTGGTTTAGGTAAAAAGTGCATATTCGTGGGCTCCTAATTTCGTGGATCTATCATTTACACACACACACACACACACACACACACACACACAAATGAAGATGCTGAATATATTTATATTCCAGATTATACCAACATTCATTTCCACGCATTTGCGAGCAAACAGGTTTAATCCGTACTGCAGTTATTAAGTTCATTAATGACGTTATTAATTGCTAACATATGGAGTATATGCGTATATCTTAAAGAAAATGCCTACTTTTTTACCACACATATCTGAGCTAACACATTTAATACCAGTATTGTAATCTTAAGTAATTAGGTTATTGTGTATTCTTAAAGATCGCTATCAAAGCATAAAGTTCTCAATAATTAAGGATCATGCGCTTGAACAAAAACAATGACTGTAAACTTCTTTTGTTTCGAAACAATCCTGCCGAAATCGCCTTGTTGGAACCCCTTGTTGCTAGGTGATCTTGACATTGTGGCCTAACATTGGATCCGTAAAGTTTGGATGAATGGCTTCGTTACTTATGCGCGTATTGTGATCGCTGGTGCTGAAGGAATTGTTACAAAATAGCAATTAGTTGACATGTACATTCAGATCAGGTCTCGGTTAAGTTGAAAACATCTACCTGTACATTAATTACTTAAGATTACAATAGTGGTATTCAAGCAAAGCGGCTTATCTGCACAAATGACAAAGCAGCACTTTGGAGAGTCCTGATTAAAATGGGCTTGAGTAAACGGAACTAATCTGCTGATTGTTTTTTTTAGCAATTAATTTATATGTGCAAAAATGTATATATAAATGAGAATAATATGTGCTTTGGGAAATAAAGAAGGACAATGACAGTGAGTAAATCTGCATTTACTACTACACATCAAGTAGTCATTACAACCTTACACGAGTTTTTATGCTCATGAAAATTTGCATTCAAATTAAATTGTAGTCAATCGGTTTCAGTGTTCCTCATCATTCATATAATTATGCTCATATATATTTCATATTATCAGCACTATAGATAGCAATGGTATTAAAACAAATAAAGAAACAGGTGATGCCTTTCAATTGCACACGGGGGTGGTGGTAGCTTAGTTGATATTTTGTTGTGACCTTAAATACGTGGTCTAGCTCACCCACGAAAACCACGAAAATTGGAACTTAACGAATTTAAAGTGTTTCACAGTAGGCGGACTTGAATAATATATAAGGGTTTTACTTTGGACACTTCGACTGATTTCTCTGTCTCCGAATTTTAGTAATCAATATAGCCCTCTCCATTGCACGCTTAATCAAGAAGAACTGAGCAACATCTCCAATTTCTAAACAAATATTTCAGCACTTGGACATGTGCACAAACTTAATGGCTCCATGATATTTCCTTATTTAAAAACTCATTCTAACCATTCACAAAAGCAAATCTCATAATCGACAAAGATGTTCTGCTCAAAATTTTGTTTCATTATTATATACCAGTAGTAGAGGGGGAGTAACTGGGTACGGGGGACACTCTGGGTACCAACGGAAATTTAACATGGTGGGGGACTATCTGGGTACCATTGGAAATTAACATTGGGGACTATCTGGGTATCAACGGGAATTTAACATGGCGGTGGACTATCGGGGTACCAACGGGAATTTAACATGGCGGGGGACTATCGGGGTACCAACGGAAAATGAACATTGGGGACTATCGGGGTACCAACGGAAACGGAACATGGCAATCATTGGAAAATTAATCTTTTCTTGTGAAATGGGTGGCCCTGAAAAGGGCCGTTGTTTTTTTTTTTTGGTTTAACATTCACATCTCCTGGAGGGTCTTCTTTTCCTTAAACTTCTACTGACTTCCGGTCCGTAGATCAAGACCCTCTTCAGGCAGCCTTGTCTCTCCACATAAATCCGACGTTTCCAGATAGCGGTCTCTGTGATTTTCGTAACATCCCATGAAGCTTTCACATATATAGGGAATGCTGGGTCAAAAAGCATTCCCGAGATGATACTGGATGATTCTACACTTGTCCACATTTTGTTTTTTCTTCTTTTGGAGTGGTCTTGGAGAAAACCGGTGAAGCTTTACGAGACAAGCGGTGGTATATATACCCTAAGAGTGGATTGAAATGAATCGAAATGAACTACCAATCGAAGCGCGCGTTACAAGCGGGTCGGTTTTTCTTCCAATGGGAAGAGAGTAGGGGTGTGACATCATTTTGGGTATAAAGGCATCACAGCGTTCGTAGGGATTTTACTTTTTGGACAGCCGAATGGAGACCGCAAAGACTAGTA
Source organism: Margaritifera margaritifera (assembly GCA_029931535.1). Taxonomy (NCBI): domain Eukaryota; kingdom Metazoa; phylum Mollusca; class Bivalvia; order Unionida; family Margaritiferidae; genus Margaritifera; species Margaritifera margaritifera. The sequence goes on from JAQPZY010001042.1 coordinate 970,240, forward strand.
TGTATTGGGGTGAGCCTGCAACGACTAATGCCGTAGTGAACTTCCAACCGGAAGATTTTAATTTAGATTTTGGGGATTTTCTGTCTGAAGAAGTTATGCTTGAAACTACCACGACTGCTGCTATACCAGCCTCTTTGCTGCCTGTCATGGATGATTTCAAAAAGAGGCAACAAGAAGAACTGGAAATTTTTTTAAAGCGACAGAAAGAAGCGGAAGAAGTGTTTCTTCAGCAAGAAGAGGAAAGAGGAAAACAAGAAGAAGAAATAAGAAAGATAGAAGAGAAGAAGAGTGAAGCACAGAAAGAAGAGAGTCAGGAAGATAAAACGGTGAGTCTTCTCCAAGGCATTTTATCCGAGTTAAAACGTTTGAAAAACCTGTATGAGTATTCTTTAACTCAACCTAAGAGAAAAAGACCATCACGGGCCAAACATTCAAAACCCATTACAACTGAGATGCTATCACCACCCACCACCACCACCATTCACTACTACAACCACCAAAGCAGCAGCGGATTGCGACAATTGAAGTTGATCATGTCAACTCCATAAGTTTGTTTTAACAAAACAAACAAACAAACACCCCAACGGTCTTTTTCAGGGCCACCCAGATCTCTAGAAAAGAAATCAAATTGCCAAATCAAGTAAAACTTAAAAATCCCCATTCCTTGGTTTTGTGTAAGAGTGAGTGCGTGCGTGCGTGCGTGCGTGCATCCATACTCTAAAAACAAATAACACAAAGACACTTATTTTTTTTTCCATTCTGTTCTATTCTCATTTTTTTTTTACAATGAACATCACACCACACTCCAAAAAAAAGTTCATTGTTCACTGTCTGCTGTATCTCTTGTTCTTCTTGAATTTCTTCACAGGAATCAAGGGTTCTTGTTCTTCCTTATTGTCTTCCAGTCGACTAGCTTTCTTGCTTTTCTTGACGATAGGTTCTTCTTCTTCTGGGACTGAAGATCCCGCTGCTTCCTCCCTCTCTGGTAGGTTTTCTTGTTTCTGAGGACACTCTGAAGACCAATGTCCTTTTTCTTTACAATGATAACAGGTATCTTTTCCTTTATCTCTGTTTTGGTTTTGACGTTGTGGACATTCTGGCGCCCAACGTCCTTCCTCTTCGCAGATATAACAAGTATCTTGACTTTTATCTCGAGAGGTACAGGAGGAGTAGTCCTTACTCTTACTGGTAGTATACTTTCGAAGGACTGTCTGCAAATCTCTCATCAAAAAAGCAATTTGTCTTCTTGACTCTTCCATCTTTACAGTTTGAAAGTTCAATCACAAAGACTGATTCTGAGGGTAAGAAGGTCTCTCTATATATAGTCTCCTGTGTGAAACTCCATCAGATTCAAATCAAACTTCAAGATGAAAAGATCATGCCCAATCTATGAGACACCAAAAGAAGAAGAAGAAGAAGAAGAAGAAGAAGAAGAAGAAGAAGAAGAAGAAACGAAGAGGACACGGCGACAAAGACATTCCGTGCCGCCTGAAACACCGCTCGCTGAACTGATAGCTCAAGTCCATGCTAGCTACTTTGAAGATGAGATGAGTGAGCCTGAAACCAAAACCCAGCCCAAATAAACCCCACCACCACCAGAACCCCTGGCCAAAAAAAGCCTACTACCGTGGCTCCCGAAAATTTCTATCGGATTCGAGAGACACAAAAAATAGCTTCTAGAAAATTTAGAACCACGGCATACACTCACACAGTTCACTTTAAAGACTTCAAGTCTGAAGTGCCTTCCGAGTAAGCTGCCGGGTTCATTACCGATTTGTGGGGTTCTGTGTTACAGAACTTGAAACAACAATGCGGAGCCAAAGAGAACGATCGATTGAGACTGTCTATTCATCACGATAGTTTGAAGAGTCCTGTTTGGATCGAGTTCAGCACCCCGGCAGAATTAACACCAGCCAAAGTCATCACCAAAATAGACCACGTTCAACAATCTAACGAAAAGTTTGTCATCACGGATGGAAAGGCCACACTTCACATGACTCACGTCTCCCCTCCTCGAGGGAGCGGACGAAGTAGGAAAAAGTTACTGGTGGACGACCTTCGCACTACCAAATTCAGTGTCGTCCAAATTGACCATGCCCAAGACCAGATGTGCTTGGCCCGGGCCATCGTAGTGGGGCGAACGTATGCCAACAAGAAAGAGAGCAAAGAATGGAAAAGAGCCTGGAATAACATTCGACGATCGAAGAAAGCCAAACAACGACACGAAGCAGAACTCCTGTTACAACAAGCAGCCATCCCTAAAGAGACCGTGTGTGGCATTTCTCAAATGCAACAACTTCAAGACGTCTTGGCTCCTGGCTACACTTTGAAAGTACACCCTCAAGAAGTGCGCGGAGATCTGCTGTTTCGAGGCCCCGATTTTCCCGAAGGAAAATACATTCACGTGTATTACCACCAAGAACATTTCGATGCCATCACCAGTATCACCGGATTTCTAGGATACAGATACTACTGCGAGAAATGTGACCAAGGATTTAACAGTCGAGAGCGACACATTCATTGCGGTCAGTGATGTCGGGGTTGTTTAGCGGCCAAACCATGCCTTCCTGAACAACACGTCCATTGTGAGACGTGTCGACGAACTTTTGTCAGCCCCTCTTGTTACGAACAACATCGCAGGACACAAGGACACCAACAAAAATGTGCTTGCGATTTATTGAAATTATGCTCCACGTGTGGACAACTGATTGAAACCAACTACCCAAAGAGACACGTTTGTGCTGGAAAGAAAAGATGCCCCTTTTGCGAGCAGATGGTGGATTATGATCATCAATGTTTCATGCAAAAGTACGACAATACAGAGAAGAAAGAATTAAAGAGGAATCAGAACAAGAACCAAGTGGATTTCATCTTTTTTGATTTTGAATGCATGCAAGAAACAGGCATTCACATTCCCAATTTCTGCGTGGCTCATCGGGCTTGTGAGAAGTGCATCCAAGAATCTATCCATTTTCACTGTCCTCATTGTAGTAGGATTCCAGGAGGACGTGAACAAATCTTTCGCGGTCCTAACACTTTAACCCAGTTTGCTGAATGGATTTTAGACCCCACCGACGAGACTTGGAGCGAAGAGGACATTCAACGTTACGGCGACTGTCATTGCTATGCGACCGTCATAGCTCACAATTTCTCGGGATACGATGGACAGTTTTTGTTAAATTATTATTTGCGACAAGGTACCGAACACCCTAAAGTCACCATGAACAGAAACAAACTCATCTACATGAAAGTGGGACAAGTGCAGTTCAAACATTCTATGAGTTATTTAGCCATGCCTTTGAGTCGAATGCCAAAAACATTTGGCATGACAGAAATGGCCAAATGATATTTTCCCCACTTCTTCAATACGGAAGCAAATCAACACACCGTGCTACCGCATTTGCCTGACGTGGCCTGTTACAACCCCGACGGAATGCGACCCGAACAGCGAGAAGCCTTTCACGCTTGGTACCGCGCTCACCAGTCAGAACCGTTTGACTTTCAAGAAGAGATGCTCAAGTACTGTCGATCCGATGTGGACATTTTGCGTCGTTGCTGTGGAAAGTTTCGAGAGTTATTTCTAGATCACGGAGACATCGATCCTTTGAAAGAAGCGGCCACTCTACCTAAAGCCTGTGCTTTAGTGTACACCAAAAACTTCATGCCCAAGAACAAAGTAGCCATCATAGGCTCCAACACGTCTTTCTTTACCAGTCGTCAATACTCGGCCAAAGCTTTTCGTTGGCTCCATTACTTGTGCCAAAAAGAAGACAAATGGATACAACATGCCAGAAACGGAGGAGGAGAAAAGAAGATTGGATCTTATTCCGTGGATGGTTGGGATTTAGAAAACCCGCACACGGTGTACGTATTTCAGGGTTGCTTTTTTCACGGATGCCCCACCTGTTTTCCTAAACGAAACATGAAAAGTCCTTATTCAAACTCTACCATGGAACAGTTGTACGAACGCACTTACAAACGACGACTCCACTTAGAAAGTCAAGGATACAAAGTGGTAGAAATGTGGGAGCACGAGTACGATCGCCGTTTGAAAACCGATCCTGAATTTAGGAGCATCACCAAAAGTTACGACGTGGCCGGCATCGAAAATTTGGATCCACGCCACAGTTTATTTGGAGGACGAACCAATGCCACTCGCTTGTGTACGACGTAGACGAATCAAAAGGAGAAGAAATCAAGTACATCGACTTGTGTTCGTTGTATTGATGGGTGTGTAAATACAAACGATTTCCGACCGGCCACCCTGAAATCTTGACAGAACACATTGACGTGGAACACATTCGTCAATACGAAGGATTGATCAAATGTAAAGTCTTACCCCAGACCGACTTGTACCATTCTATCTTACCTCATCATTGCCAAGGAAAACTGATGTTTCCTTTATGCCGTACGTGTGCCGAAACATGCAACCAAGATCACCCCTGTGAGCACACGGAGGAAGAACGCGCTTTGACAGTAACGTGGGTCAGCGCCGAATTGTTTCTGGCACTGGATCGAGGATACCGTTTGTTGAAAGTGTACGAAATCTGGCACTTTCCAACCACAGCACAATACCAAAAGGACGACGCCTCGAATCCAGGCATTTTCTCGGGGTACGTCAACCAGTTTTTAAAACTCAAACAAGAAGCCAGCGGCTATCCCTCGTGGTGTCAGACTCCCAAAGACCAAGTTCGATTCAAAGAAGAGTACCGTCACATCGAAGGCATCACTTTGGAAGACGTAAAAAAAAACGAAGGAAGAAGATCGTTTGACAAAGTCATGCTCAATTGTTTGTGGGGAAAAATGGCACAACGTACGATCTTACCCAAGACGGAATACTTTACCGATCCTTATCGCTATTTTCAACTGGTGGACAACAAAAGTGTACTAGTCAAACACGTAGAAATCGTCCGTGATGATTTGATCTATGTTAATTTCGAAGAAGAAAGCAAGTTTGTAAAGCCCGACGACTTTAGCAACGTAGTCATTGCAGCTTACGTGACCGCTCATGCTCGCTTGAAGTTGTACGATGAAGCTTTAGAAGTCTTGGGAGATCGTGTCCTGTACTTTGACACCGATAGTTGTATCTACATCCATCGACCCGGTTGCCCACACCCTACCATTCAAGGAGATCGTTTAGGAGCCTGGACGGACGAGCACCCTCAAGGCACCATCCTGAGTTTTGCCAGCGGCGGCCCCAAAAATTACTGCTATCAATACCGAGACCGAGAAGGACCTCACACCGAATGTAAAGTGAAAGGATTGACCCTGAACTATCGAAACAGCCTAGTGGTCAACTTTGAGGTTTTGAAAAATGCTTTGCTGTCTGGAAAAGTGGAAGACTTTCGAGTGCAAACGTTAGAACCTCACAAGATCGTACGGTTACCCAATCACCAAATCGTCACTCGCCCTGAAGGAAAAATTTACCAAATCGTGTACCAGAAACGAGTGAGACTTCCAGACCACACCACTTTGCCTTACGGACACGCCAATCTGCAGTATAAAAAAGGGATAAATTCCAAGCCTAACCATTCATTGCAAATACAGACGTCGACCTAGAAAGATGAATTACACAGAGAGAAAAAAGATGAGTGCTTTTGCCACCCACCCACCAAGGGAGAAATCTAGTGTGAACTCCAAGAGCAATCACGACTTGGAGTGCGATGCAGTGCCATGCGAGGAGACGGATTCCGTACGCTTTGGCATCAGCGATTCACACGATGAGACAGATGCCGTACGCGTTGACATCATCGATGCAGCACGACCTCACCGTCCCTCTAACGATGCAGGACGACCTTTATTCTTTATTAAACGTACACATGAATGTCATACCTACAGGAGTAAAGAATTGACGATACCTGTGGCTTTGCCTTGTCATTCCAAGTTTGAAAAGCGACTCCAGACGTTCCAAGACAAGTGGCCTAAATATCTACTACAAGCAACTACTGCCAAAGTTTTAGCCAGATCTGGATTTATCTACTTGGGAGAAGGAGATAAAGTTCAGTGTTTCAGTTGCGGTGTGAGACGTCACCAATCGGAGCCTACCGACTCAGTTTACATTGAACATGCCAGATGGTCTCCGCACTGTCAGTTCTTACCTTTAGTGGCCTTAGAAGAGTACGGGTACGATGAGCCAGATGCCAAGAAGAAGTAACATGTCAGATGATACTTTACAATGGTACATTCGTGGTTTACCTTTGGAGCTGCGAGAACGCATTTACCAGTATTTGCCTAGCTTAGAAGACCGCATTCGTGATTTGCCTTTGAAGTTGCGAGAACACATTTACGGAGAGTTTGTCCAGATCCAAGTGAAACGCAAACTCAAATTCATTCCTCGATTTTTAAACTACCGCGACTTCCACCGTATCAGAAGTCTGATTCTGAGGAGAAACTATCACAGCCATTGTAAAGAAAACAAAAGAGAGACACTTCTTTCCAAGTCGGAAACTTTACCAGAGTACATTCGTGGTTTGCCTTTGGAGCTGCGAGAACGTATTTACCGAGAGTTGGTCCAGATCCAAGTGAAACGCAAACTCAAAGTCATTCCTCGATTTATAAACTATGCTTACTTCCAAAGTATGAGAAGACTGATTCTGGGGAGAGACTATCGTAGACACCTTGGAGTAGACTTTCACAAAAGATACCAACCTCGGGAACCTGGATATAAAAACATACCACAAAAGATACCAACCACCTTGGGAACATAGATATAAAAGCCCACCATGCCTGATCTGTGGTCTTCACTCGTGAAACGTATTCCGTGGAAGGAAGTCAACGATCGTGTTCAGACCTTAGAGGATTATAAAGACTTGATTCAAGAACTGTTTCCATTGAATTTTGGACGCTATGTGGTGTGTGTCTTGGTGACTACCTTTCTTGGATTTCGTTTTCCAGGACATTCGTTGTGGAGTATTTTTGAGGAACAGTGTTTGTCTTGGATTATTTTGGAGGACCCGTGGTTGTTTTGGACTATTTTGCTGAACCAAAAACATGACCATTCATGCTTTATCGGTACACGAAAGACAAATTGTACTCAAAGTGTTGAGAGTGGTGATGAAGACGAGTGGGGTACCTCCGTGTGAAGAAGACATTCGTCAAACTTTATCTACCCTTCATACGTTTCAAGAAGTGTGTATTGCTAGTGAGTTACACCAACAACTTTACACTTGGAAAGATGTACGTGACTGAAGAAGTATTGGTTTTAATGCTTGGCTACAAGAAGTGGCCCAGTTTGCCAAAGATCTGGTCCGTCACTAAGTTTCCAAAAGTGAAATGGGAACTCAAGTCACACAAAAAATGACCTTAGAAACAATCCTGGAAGAACAACCTGACACAGCAAAGAAAGACCACACCGCCGTCGACGTCCAAATACAACCCCCTGAGGAACACACCTCCTCCTTTCCGTCAGAGACATTTCATTCTTCTACCACCACCAAAACAAAGACAAGCAGAAGAATACCACCCCCAGTGCCTGTGCCTTCCATTCGTAGGACACCATAATGTTGTACATTGACTTGTTTATACAGAACTTTAATTCTTTTAGTGGTAGCCTTAATCTTGTACCTAACCATTTTTGCGGTATGCATTTTTGTCCTTCATGACTTGTAAAAAAAATATATTTGTTTTGCTATGTTGGTTGTTTTTTAAAAAAAATAAACGTGTATGAAACGTATAAAATGTCTTGGGTCTTTTGTCTTCTTCTCAAAAATCTTCCTACCGCAGTCATGGCTACATCTTCTTCCTCTGCCTCTTCTACTTCCTCTGTGGTCAAAGTGATTGACGAAAAGTTAGATCGTCAAAGTTGGGACGCTTTGTATCTGTGCCATCCATTTAACATGTTGATTGCTGGACCGAGTGGTTCAGGCAAAATCGAATTTGTCAAACGTTTGATCGAACACAAATCTCATCTGTTTGATCGTCCACCTCAACGCATCGTGTGGTGTTACAAAGAGTGGCAACCGTCTTACACCTTACTTCGTGAAAATCAAGGAGAAGCCATTTCGTTTGTGGAAGGAATACCTCGCGAAGACGATGGGATCGTGTCTGACGTGAGTCAAACACATCTGGTCATCTTCGACGACATGTTAGGAGAAGACGAAGAAGAAATTAAACTTTGGTTTACACGAAAAGGCCACCATCTAAATGCCAGCATCATTTACATTACTCAAAATTTATTTCAACAAAGTAAAGCCCATCGTACCATCAGTCTTAACGCTCATTACGTGGTGTTATTTAAAAGCCCCAGAGACAAATCTCAAGTGCAAGTGTTAGCCAAACAGTTAGGCACTCCTTGGTTGAATTATGCGTACGACGATGCCACTCAAACACCTCATGAGTATTTACTCATCGACTTAAAACCGACCACTCCCGACTATTTGAGATTTCGTGCCCAATTGTTTCACTATTGTATGGCATCAGTCGCGAAAAAAATGCACAAGTCCGTGCTCATTTGTTAGAAGCTAGTCTCAAAGAAGTGTTACGATGGTTTACTTTGACGGCACGTCAATTACTGCAAGGCATTATTCACATCCCTCATCAAACTCAACGTTTTTTCAAAAACATAAAGGGGCGTTGTCACAACTAGCCGATCCTAGAATCGATCCACGGACTAAAACACAAATCATTTTAACCCCTGGATGTAGCGGTTCTTTAGGAGGGGTCATGATGCGTTCCCTTTTGAAATGGGATCCTAATGCCCAAGCCAAAAAAACAAAAAAAAAACAACAAAACAAAAAAAAAAAAAGAAAAGTCCCAAAAAGAAATCCCCCAAGAAAAAGAAAAGATCTGCCAAGAAGAAGTAAACACCCACCACTGGCACCCGCAAGAGAGGTACCGCTGCGAGGACGCAAATGTACACCCGCAAGACACCACCACGACAGCCAGCAGTGACGAGGTCTCCTTCTTCTCTTTCTGCGTCCACATCCTCTTCTTCACCACCCTTCATGATGATGCCTGCCAAACCAGACTTAAGACAAGTGTTTCCTAATTTGATGCAAAAATGGAAACTTATTTCGAAAGCCACCACTTCAGGACCCTCGACTTCGGCTGATCTGGCCATGGCAGCGGCCGCGAACAAAGTACCGTCCTCTAAAACCAAAGTCCAAGAAAGAACCGGAGTGTTACAAAGTTTAGTGGATTTATCCAAAGAAGAATTGAGACGATTTAGTCCATTGAAAACACCTCAACGTCGAGTGAGGCCTGTCATGAAGATGGTACGCCGTGCAGACAATCAGTGGAGACGTGTTCCAGTATAAAATAGAAGGGTGACCTGCCAGAGACTTCAGACTTACTCCTCACCTCTAAGATAGCTTCCAAACGTGCACATCACCACCAAAAAAAGAAGAAAAGCAAAAAAGGACTTCCACCTCGTCTGGCGAAACATTGGGACGTCTTGTCTGTCCTGACCAAATCCAATCCTCCCATGCGAAAACAACTCATTCAAACAGCCCCTAAAGAAATCATTGATACGGTGTGTGAATGTTGTTTGAACGACTGGAAAGGAACGGTACCTTTGTCCAAGATACAGAAACAAAAATTAGGCAAACATCGGAACGTTCTTCGCCAAATGGTGAAAAAGAAAATACCTCTCCAGCAAAAGAAAAAAATGTTGGTGCAACGAGGAGGATTTCTACCCATGCTGTTAGGACCGTTGTTAAAAATAGCGGCGCCTTTGTTAGGAACGATTGCTGGACCGCTTTTAGGAGGTGTCATGCGATAAAAAAAGAAGATAAAAAGGACACCCTTCTCTGGAAAGACCACACATTTTTGTACCTTTGGATGAAATGGAAGGACGAAAACTGACTTTAGTGTCTTACAAACGATGGATGGAATTTCATCGTTGGAACGAACAACGGATACTACATTTACCACCCAATCCTAATCTCAACGAGATGTCACAGTTACAACAAGAATTACAAGCGCTGATGGAACGAAGCGATTTGTCAGAAACAGAAAAATCGCAACGGTACGGTCAACTCTTACAACGTCTGCAACTCTTTCACCAAAAAGCTGTAGACGAAACAGCTCCACCCACTCTGAGAGATTTTAAAACCCTGATGAAAAGCGAACCTAAAGTCACCACCACTAAAACAGACACCGCCACGGGGACGACAGAAGACGACGAGCCTCGAGAAGTGTTTCAAACTCCGTCGGCTGGTATCTCTAGTCAAATTGCCGCGTCCGTGTTGACACCCTCGCCTACCCCTCATCGAGAAAAAATGAAAGATTGGGTTCATAAGAAGATGTCCACTCCTTCTTCAGCAGAAGAAAAAAAGAAAGACAGCAAGACTGAAGTTAAAAAAGAGACCAAGAAGAAACCTACCATCACCACTCCTGTGGCTCGTCGAACGCGTCAAGTCACTTCGTCCAAACCTCACGACACCCAAAGTAGTAGCACGAACAGTGGGTGACTTATTGATCTATCATGGAGTAACTTTTAGCCACCATTTACTACAATCCTGGCCATGCTGCTGATTACGGAGGAGTTCAAAAATTATATCGAGCTGCCAAAAGTAAATTGAAAAGTGTACGTTTGCCAGAAGTACGACGATGGTTACAAGAACAATCGACGTACACGTTACACAAACCCATTCGACGAAAATTTTCTAGAAGTCCAACCCAAGTGGAAGGCATCGATCATCAATGGCAAGCCGATTTAGCCGACGTCTCTCATTTGGCACCGTACAATCGTGGTCACAAATATTTGTTTTGTGTCATTGACGTGTTTTCCAAATTTGATTGGGTCGTGGCTTTGACTTCTAAAAGCAGTACCGAATTGGTACGTGCCTTTAAATTGGTCTTGAAACAAAGTGACTGTCACCCTTTACGATGGCAAACTGACAAAGGCACCGAATTGTAACGAGCTTCCTACAGTAATCTTTCGTGAACTGTGAAATGCTGGAGTCAGTCCAGAAATACAAAGGTAAGAAAGTGTTCCAATGTTGATGCCTCGAGTCGTATCTCTGTTTGAATTTCTATAGCACGCTGTTTAGTTTTTTAGTTGGGATATAATCCTCATTGGCTGCCTTGGATTTTGACATCTTATTTTAACTTTCTCAGGTTAATCAGATTGCCAAATGCTGACTTGATTCATTAGTTAATAGGTCATAATTTCTTTTTCGATAAAACGTCTTAGGCACACTTTCACAAAAGAATGACCGACATTATCAGATTATAAGTGTTTCAGTCCAGATATACCATTCATCAAGTTGTGGTTCAACTATAAAATGTTATCTCACCAGAAAAATGACAGAATCTGAAATAAGTGATCATAATGGCATAGTTTGAGGTTAAAAAAAGGAATGATTTTGGCAAATAGGAATGGTTGGCATCTATGTAGACATACAGTAATATTATCCCAATGTTTCAGTTGAATACAGCAACTGATGTGAAAGATATGACTTTCAAAAGGTGTAACATAGAATATTTCCACTGTTGATGATATTACCACAAATGATACCTATATGCCTTGCCATTTCATAGTTTGTTATATAGATGGATACAAATTTATTCAAGAGTATTTCATACAATACACATGATTAAGTGAGTGCTAGTTGCTTAAAACAGAAGTTGTTGGTTGTATTAGACATGTGATTCCAAACGATTGACAAATAATACAAGAAATCTGATATGATCAGAAAATGGTCACCATTATGGACAGATAGCTGCTTGATAACATAGTCAGTAAAATTTTGCATACTTTTTATTTTGCATAGGTGTACAAATAGTTATAGGAAAAAAATATGAAATAAGATTTTCTTAAGAAACACAAAATTACAATAATTTTTCATCCAGGTTTTAATTAAGTCTTTAATTTTATGCTCCTTGAAAATTTATATTCATTAGCCTTTGGAAAATTTACATTTTCAAGAAATTTTTTGAGGGTTTGATAATATTGTTTTCTTTGGTTCCATTATACTGGAATTAACATCGTTGGAATTTTAACTTTCTGTCTGACTTTTGTGGGTTTTACCAGCTCATTCAATAGTCATATCTGCAGTCAATTTACTACTTTCACACTCTGAACATGAAACCGGGGTAAATAAATCAATTATCCATTGTTCCATATATACTTTGTAGCAAACCTTCATCACCTTTATAGAAGATAAATGGTGCCACGTGATCAAAGTCATATTATGTGAATGGAAGTGTGTTTATGAAAATTGCTGAAACAAAACAAAAAAATTTCTCAGTCAACAATTTTCCTAAAACAGGAGTGGAAGTTTTTTTTCAAAGACACTATTACAATTAGGCAGCGTGCAGAGTTTATTTTTAACCTCTCAACTAAGAAATATTATGGGATATACTGAATACACAATTATTTCTGGATGATTCCCAATTTTGCCATATTGGAGTTTAGGAGACTGGGAAAAAATGGACAGTCTGAGCATATCAACTGATGTAATCGGAAAAGATCGATTGATGGATTCTGTTCACTCTCATAAAAACAATAATTCAGCAATTCAGACATTAAATGATTGGTTAGCACATTTCTATCAGATTAAAGGTAAAAAATACAACTAGTTCATTTTTTGGTGCATTAAATCATTTTTTTATTTACTTGATGTTTATTGGATGCAAATCCTGCAAGGGCACATCCAAGCTGAAACACTAAATTTGCAAAGTTTTAATAAGAAAAAAGTTCCCAAAACTCTGATTTAAACTGATTTTTGGTGTATGAAGAATTTGGCACTCAATACGGTACACATGTAATTAAATACTAGGAAATGTTTGAACATGACTTTTTTTTAACATAAGTACAGCACATTTTCCTTGTACAATTTTAGTCACAGCAGGGTCTCTGTTAATAATGTCTTGGAACTTGAGTGCCTAGTTTGTTTCAAAATGGAATACCTGCATTAGTAGGTATACAAGTCTCTCTGCATTCATTTAGAGACAAATGATGCTAATGCAATGAATGAATCTGAGTAGAAACCGTTTTCTTTTGACAATCCTTCTTCTGGGCTTGGTGGAAATCTGGTAGGGTCATTTGGGAAAACTTGTGCACTGTGACTTCTTTTGGTCTATTGTAACTTGTGTCACCTTGAGTTACAACACAACCAAACTGAATAAAGGGGCAGAGACTTTTGCTGACTGACTCCGTCTATGAAGCTTTTATGGCATTTAGATAGACTATTCCATCAGTTGCTCTAGAATGGTGAAAACTGGACAATTTGTCCTTCATTTGGCACAAATCTTCATAGATATTAGCTTATAATATTTGAATCACAACCTCTTCAAGTTCTTCCTGCTTTTCTTACTACCAATAGTGGCATATGTTCGAGTTCTTTTTCCAGTCAATGATTTACATGGTTCTGACTTATGAAAATCTGCCAAACTTTGTATGCAGTAGTCAAAGCTGCAGACCTTACTCTGACATAGACCACGATTCTGGATAGGAAGAATCTTGGCTGGATGTCCACACGTTGGACAGTGTTGGAGTTTCTCATCATTCTTGAGACCACTGGCCACCTGGAAGTACACAACATTAAAACTCACTTGAAAGAGACCAAATTTTTAAACAATTTCTTGACAGTTACTTTTTACATAATGGTCTTTTCTATAAAATTCTTTTCCATTTAGACTTTAAAAAATGCAAGAGTTAAACATGATAATTCTATTGTATTTTAACACACTTTGAAAAACTGAAATTTTCCCTTTCAAGATATGTCATCCCAAGTTCCTCAAGGTACTTAAAAGTCTTGCTATAGTCAGACTAATATACCATGCGACCTGCAATAAACTATAAATTATATTCATCACAACACAAGAACATTCCTAACTATAGTTTGGTGCACCTTTACTGCAGATAAAATTTAAAATGTGTGCAAAGTGCAAGACAAATCTAAACCAAATGTTAAGAATACTTTAGTTGAAATATAAGCAGGAACATTAGCACATTCAATTTAAAAAAAATTTATTTTAAATTTACAAATTGTGCTCTTTGTTATCATTATTTTTGTAAGCATCTACTGAATGGTCATCTCTGTGGAAATAACAGCAAACGACAGGGATTATCCAGTCTAACAATAACAAGCATGTACTTTCCTTAGGCGAATTGGTGCAATGACTAGATCAGCACTACAATCCCAAGCAAAGTAGGGTAAACTAAGGTTCCATCCAATCACATCTTGCCCATGTGATGTTAATGCCGAGTTACATCTGCATGTCAGTTTCTCCCAAGTGCTTGTTTATGAACCAGAGCTCGAGATAATTTTTCTGTCAAATGAGTAAAGTACTTGTCGTTGTGAAATTTAACTATTAGCCAAAAATTATCTCAGTAACAGTACTGTGCACATTTTTTTCCCTAACCTGTATTTTGGGATGTATTTGTTTGCTGGAAGGGTGTAGATGGGCAATTATTACTTTTGATATTTGAAGAGCTGAAATGAAGACCACATTTTTGAATTAGAATATTCATTGAATGTATTCCAATAGAATTAGAACATTGTTGATGGTAATAAAGGTTTCAAATCTACCTTTTGCTTACTTTGGTATTTATTGACATCCCCAACAAGCTGCACTGAAAACACCTTGAAGACAGTCATCCAGTTCTAATTAAATGACAATTTAAGGGACTTGAATACTTTTTATTTTTAACTGAGATTAATCAAATGAATATAGGTGTTCTGTTCCATTTATTATCAAATTCAGCATATCCAAAAATGTATGTTTAGTGTTGAAGATGGGCTAAAAGTAAAAAAGGATAGTAATTCTCATTTATTTGTTTAATTAAATGTGGGGACTACCTCAACAAAGTCTATTAGCAGTGATCTATTCAGAATAAAAATCTCAAGAATATACCTTTGTTAGAACTTGACAGGAGTTCAGAGATGTCAAGACAATTCATGCACAAAATTGATGATTTGATTGGTTTTGTAAGTTAGTTTTCAAAATCACGCCGTTTTATTTTATTTATAGTAATCCTGTGCCGGAAAATACCAGAATGAAATCTGGATACGTTGATCAATACACAAAGGCTTGTTGACTTTGATATGACCCCTGTTCTATGCCATGTTCTTTATCAACTTGCTATACTATACATCATATTTTCAAGATCACCTGAATGACAATGAATGGAAATTATGATTTTTGACACTAGGATTACCTTGTGTCTGTTTGAATTTCAGGTGATTTTGAAGATTTGAAGTTGTTTCCTTGTAAACTAATTCCCTGTTGGTTGGAGCACATTTTGCCTTATTCGCTTCTTTTATAAAATGCTGTCAAAAAGTGATGTTGCAATCCATGGTCAGCACGGTTGACTGCTGAATTTTGTTTTAGGTGTCACTACTCACTAAGTAAACAAATGAATAAGCAAATACTAATTTTATACTCGAATATTTCACGAAAAAGTATTCGGATTCAAAAGTTCAGTGATTTGTTTCAGCTCATTATTTTTTATTTTATTAAAAGGGTTAAGAAGCACATGTCATAAAAACACATTAATCTCTCACCTAAACTTTCAAAGTGTTCTTTGTGTTTGCTTCATACAAAGCTTACTTTGCTTTTGTGTACTTTACTGGACAATAAAAGTATACCACACCAACTGAAATCTTTGCAAGTTCTTTGTTGTCAGCTTTTACTAAAAAGCATATGTAACCTTTGATCGCGTCTCAACCACTGTTGTATACTGTCTGACTTTGTAACATGTCAGCATGTTGAACTATGTGATCAAATAAGCCTGATCAGTAATCAGGCTCTAGCACTTCTGCAGGAAGAAAGTGACCTTTTATGAGGGGTGGCATTTCTAAAGGGGGATCACTCATATGTCGATAATAATTACATATAAAGTAAGAAAGTCACAACCAATTCTTAACATTTTAATAATTTAAAAATGACACGAATGTTATGGAATAAATGTGATACAAACTTTTGGTCATGTCATTTAAAATAATTATTTTGCTTCAATCCTCAACTTCATAAATGACTTCAGTAGATTCTCCACTAAAGACAGAACATTTGATGTTGTATCCAACTTGAAATCTATGTAACAACCCGTTGCTTGCAGTAAAATCATCATATCACATTTCAGGTCATAAAACTGTTATCTTTACTTAAATCAATAATTGAAATATTCTTAGCAATAACATTTGAACACCTTGCTATTCATATCAGGGTACAAAGATCTAGTTGTACTATCTTCTTTCTCCTCCAATTCCATTTGTTCACTTCTGTAGAATATTTTATTTGATCTTTGACAATATTGTTTTTTAGAGTCTCTCCAACATCTAACTTCTTGGCAAGGATCCAGGAACTCTTACCCTTTTTGCTGAGTAGAACTAATTTAAATATTTCTCTACCTCGCCAAATTTTGCACTTTTTGCAACAACGTATTCTTTTGTTGCAGCATTTAAGCTACACGTTCATTGTTTATACAGGAAGTGATCTTGTAAAGTGAACGACTGTCATAGCCTGCTACCTTGTCCAACACATTTCCTTTCACTACATGCAAGAAACCTAAAAGGTTATCATACCATTTTTTACATAATGCTAGCTTCTGCTGAACAATGATATACTCGCTTTTGTAATCTTGATAATTATTAGCAGTAATAATAGTCAGTAATTATCAAAGTGACAAAACCTAACAACTAAAGTAAAGAACAAACAGCAATAAAGATAAAAGGATTACCGTCCTCTTTGTATGGATTAAGTTAGGCACTCAGCATGTTGCAACAAATGTCAATTTGTTGAATTTAAAAATCAACAAATTTTATTTCTATTGTAAACCAGTGTGTCTGCTTGTGAGGGATATATTTGACATCATTTGCTCTAATATGTTGGCTGCATTAGAGGGATGGCATCCTAGAGATGTACTTTTGAACACAAAATTGTCAGTGCCAAGAGATTCTGGCCGTAAAAAGTGGGTGGCCGCTTAACTAGTCAGGAGGCTATTCAAAAGGGGGACAACTGTATAGGGCAGAAAAATTAACAAAACATACAAAATTCTGGGAAAATTGCCAAGTAATATATCCAGGAATAAATTTAAAAAATCAAGCCAGATCATAATTGTCTGAACATTTAAAATGTGGACAACATTGGATTTTGCGGCTAGTAAGGGGACAGTAAATGGACTCTACCATCCTTGGCTTGTATTGACACGTCTTGAGTGCTTGTTGAATTGCTAAAGTTCATTAGTATAGACATTGTTTAAGCCAGGTTTGTGAAAAAGGGGCCAATTGGCCCCCTTCATTTGAAAAATCAGATCATTAGTGTGATCATAATGGGACAACCTCACCATAAAATGATACATGGTTTGTACAGTCCCAGAGAATTGTTTTTCAAGGACCTTTTAAGGAATTACAAAAGTTTACAAAAAGTATTTTTCTACTGAAAGTGAACATTCTATGTTATTTTGCTCAACACTGCATAAATAGGTAAAAATTTAGAAAAAACATGCGTGCTTACTATATCAGTGGGATGCTGCTTTGTCTGGTAACTACCGATGTCGTGTCAGTATATTCACCCAATTTGATCCCATTTGATTTATTTATTCATTATTTTTTGAAAAGGTGTAAATGTAAAAAATTCTGAATTTCAACTGTGATATATGTTATTTAGGTCTAATGTTCAAATATGTATTCCCTCAGATAAATTCAAGGAGTTAGAGAAAAAGTCAAGGAGGTTTTCAACAAATTCAAGGACTTTTCAAGGATAAAACCAACATTTTCAAATTTGAAATTGTTGGTGCAACCACACAGATTCAAGGTTTTTTCATGGTTGTTTGAAGCGCGAGATATCATTTACATCATTTATTTAATGTGTTATTTGCATGAAAAACCAAATAAAATAACCATCTATACTTTAGGATTCTCCTCTTTGATACCTCCAAGCATATTTGAACAGCACAGAAAAAGGCAAAGTCTACAATTTGATACCTCTCCAAAATTATAGTCAGTCTTTTTGAAGTTTCAGCTTTCAAGTGATTACTTGAGGGTGTGCAGAGCTAAACAAATTCAGACAGCCTTACACCCAGGACCCTTCTGAATCTAGATTGGACCCCTCTCATATTCTAAGTGAATTGCCTGTCAGGTCTGTAAAATAAAAAGATATTATCTAATTTGCCTGAAAGAAACCTCGAGCCCACAGACGAAAGGCAGCACTTTCATTTTGAAGTGGTAAATTATTAATACTCAACCCCCTGCTGAGGCTCTATTTATGGGTCCCTCCATCTCATGAAGATCATTTGCTTAATTGTATTGAAAGCTATAAACTTTGTGTATGAAGCGAAACATGTGACCTATGAATGGGGAACAGTACTATTTCTCTTGTCCATATTTCATTGGTTTCCTATGATTAGTGCTCACTTGTATTGCATGAATAGTAATGAGCTATCCTTTGCTCATGCTGATTTGATATAGCATCACTGGTTAAATATTTAAAGCAGTATCAATAGAATTGTTTGAAAATTAAGCTAAGCCATGGGATTAACAACTTAAAAAAGTCCCATTACAATGATTTTCACATGAAAGGAACTGAGAGAATTATACTGTATTTAAATCCATTTAGTTCAAACAGTTGGTAGCCGCTGATTCCACTGATCTGTAGTGAATGTTTTCTTTAATTGTGACACATACCCAGTACCTTCACACAAACTAATTACGAATTACGAAACTTGAAACTACTGTTTTTACTGATTGAATGAAATAAAACAAAACAAAAAGACCAATGCCCTTCAGACTTCGTTTCTATGTTCAACTTTGATGGAGAAACATGGATATTTTTGCAGTGTTCAGAAAATATAACTACGTCAAGGCCCCTGAATACTCATCCCTACAGATCACAATGAAATACACAGACTGTACATCGACTTGAAGGCAAAGCTGAAGGAATATAGTCAGAGAGCACAAGAGTAGAGATGTATGCCACAATTATTCAGAATTCCACACCTGATCATGCAAAAATTGTGAAATTGTTGGCAATCATGTGAGTTGTGAACCTCTCTACGGCACAATCTGAATAAAGGTACACTCTCATGAACAATATCACAAGTATAAGATACCAACCATTTCATTTTTTGGGTGAGGCTGGGTGAGGCAAAATAATAAAATAAAAAAAAAACATACATGGCCTTGTCAAGTGGATTTTAAGTCAGAGCAAGTGTTTTATTTTAAAGCAACTTGCCCTGAGCATGTGCTTCAAACAATTTTCCTTAAGCACCGCTTTTATAATATTTTTCATATTTGGTTGTCACTTTGGAATACTATTCTTTGTTGGAAGTTTTACTTTCTGTAAGATTTTTGTCTTAGCTTTTGTGGGGTTTTTCAGCTTGTTCAGTTTTGCTGCCTTTAAAAATGATAAATGGCACTATATCAAAGTCCTATTAAATGACAGGAACACATGCTTCTGAAAATTGCAGAGTACAAATTTTTCTTTCAGACAAAAATGTTAACATAAACGTAAAAGTTACCTCAATATGTTACTCAGTTTGTTTAATAATTTCAAGATATTACAATCTGGTACCATACCAAGCGTATTCTTAACCTTTCAACGAAGAAATATTATTGGATATACATAGCACATGATTTGTTCCAGATGACTGTGAGCTTTGCCATATATGAGATTTGGAGAATGGGGAAAAATCAGCGCAGCAACAAATACAATCAGAAAGATCGCTTGACAGATTTTTTTCATTTTCATAAAAAGAATCATAGAGCAATTTGGACATTTCATGAATAGTTGGTGCATTTGTATCAGATTAAATACGAGGAAAAAAAACTATGCCTTGTTCATTCATTTGTGCCACTTTTGACGCATTACATCCTTTTTTGTTGGACTTGGGTGTCTTAATTTTGTGCAAATACCACAATGGCGCATCCTGGCTGAAACACTGTATAGGATATTTGACTATGCATAAATCATATTTATGAGGTGAAGTGGACAAGTACAATATAGGAAAAATGCAAAGAACATGCACCACACACAAGAGAATAACTTAAAATCTGAAGTGTTCTTATTCATTTACAGTGAAATCCCTAAAGACTGAAACCTCATTAAACCAAAATAATCCTGAAACCGAAACATTTTTCTGGTCCTGAATTTTTTGTTTTTAATTTCAGTATTGAAAAAAAAACCAAAAAAAAAACTGTAAACTGAAACCTCATTTTTCTGAAAACAAACAAAACTTAGGTCTCAGATTTAGTTTTTACACCTAAATGAACCTCATAAAACTCCAAATTCCTCAAATTGTGGCCAGCTGCTAGATCTCAGTTATGATGCCAGAATACTGTCAGGAATAGCATCAGAGATATGCAGCCAGAAATTTTATTAAGGGGGTGGGGGGGGTAAACTATGCCGAAAGGGTAGCTGATGGTGACAACATTATTATAAGGTGTAGAAACAACTAATTTAAAATAAGCATGTAATGATTTTGTATCACTTCTTTGACAATAAATGTATAAGGTATCTGCATACCTAATTGTTGCTCAGCTGGTACATATTCTTCTTTGTTTCTTATCACACCCCTTAAAAAAGCCCATGCAAACAGAACATAATTTATTGGATCACACACACACACATCCGTATAGTCATCAGCTTATTTACTGTCTTAGATGTTAGCCCACAGGCCTTTGAAACTTTTTCACTGTAGTGAGAAAATGTCAGAATATCTTTTTTTAAAAATTCTTTCCATATATATATATAAATAACATCTGAATTATATATCTGTATATGATTTTTTTTCTTCTCAGATATTCCTACATTTTCTTACTACATTGATATAGTATCAAAGGTCTGTGATTAGCCTATTCCTCAGAGTAGTGTGAATTTAGATTTGAGAACTGAATCCCCTTTCACAGTCAGCTTTTTATAAAGGCAGAACCGCTCCAATTATGAACAGTCAATAGATTCGGGAACAAGTTTTCAGGATATATACCGGTATCCAAAACACAAATTTCCACAATTCACACATGTTGTTCCTTGGATATGTCTATTGATGTATCAGGTTTTCTGCAAGGCCTAAAGCATAGTAAATGACATCACGCCGGTTATTTCAGTATCACCGCTTTCTGTGTTATGTTCCATTAGCAGCAAACCATCAGATATTTTTGTCCTTAACAGTTATCCATTGTTTCAACATGACACAATGTTGTTGCGCTTTGGACATTTCCCTGATGGCTGATCAATGGATCAATTTACATACCGCTCCAGGTAACAATTCAATTGGAATGCCTCACTAGTTTCTGCAATACTCCAACAGATCTCCAACATAAAGGTGCGTGTATTCAAACAATATTCTCCATAGATATAGGATTAATTGAGACCATGGTGAAAAGGCATAAAAGATGATCTGTTCAACCTAATTAAAAAACAAAAAATTAAAAAATCAAGCATTGGGTACGAGAAATCGCAGGAACCACATATAATTTGCACAATCTTTCCCCCATTGAGTTTCAAAAGTCGAGTGACTTTCGATCATTTCTGTGTGAAACCCGC
The DNA here is from genome assembly GCA_029931535.1 of Margaritifera margaritifera. Taxonomy (NCBI): domain Eukaryota; kingdom Metazoa; phylum Mollusca; class Bivalvia; order Unionida; family Margaritiferidae; genus Margaritifera; species Margaritifera margaritifera. Next base: position 991,669 of record JAQPZY010001042.1, read on the forward strand.
AATTCCATGGCCTGGCAGCATCTCTGTAGCATAGGGTCACACATGAAGTAAAAGATCAACTGGCACTTGCACAGATTACAACCTGTGTAAACAAAAGGCTAATCAGCAGCATGTACAACTAGCTAATGTGACGGCTTTGAAAGTTAATGGTTTGTTATATAGTGCCAATGGCTATGCAAAGCAAAGGAGATTATGTTTATCTGATGATCATATATGTCTGAAAATACACACCTAAATAATCCTGGCTTTTAAACTTAAAACAAGGCTTTGCACCTTCACGTTTTACATTTTTGCTGACAAAGTCAAAGAAAAGAACAATTTTGCAACAAAATTCTCTCATATTTACTGGCTAGAAACGTTTTATCGAATCATGTAAATTTATATAAATGTACAAATGTACGAGTTGAAATAAAATTAGTGTAAACACTTGCATTATAAATGTCAACAGAAACAAGACTGCTATATTAATAAAACATAAAGTAGGCACTAATAAATGCACACATTATGTTATATGGGGACACAACCGATTGCATCTCCTTTTGGGTGAAATTTGAGAACCTCAGTAAACTAAAAGCTACTAAAACCCAAAACATTTACATGGTCCCATGGAATTTCGGCCTTGAGAGGTTTCACTGTACCATCTTTTCCAGCAAAAGACACAATGTTTACTGGAATTTCCGTTCCAATTCTCATCTATTTTGCTTAAACGGTGCCAAATATTCAGACATGGATGGCATGGGTAACAGTCGAATAGTTTAAACAAATTATTACTCGAAAACTTTATTTGTCCTAAAGTCATTTACAACTTTTGATCACATGGATTACTGGAGTGTCAACAGAATATGACCCAATACCATTTTGATTATAGCTGATGACCAATGAAAACCTATATTTTAACAGGTTCTGCAAAAGCTGGTGATTTACACTTTGATTTTAAGCTTACACGATGATAAGGTCAAGTGAGCTAATGACATGGTCCTGCTTCTGCCATCCATCTGTTATTTACAACTTCTCAAAAACCACTTTCCCTTTTTCAGCCAAACTTGACTGTGAGCATCCTGGCATTATGGATTAAAGGCTTTCAGTTTTGTACAATCAAATGATGCCAAACTGTCAAATATGGCCACAGTTACTAAACTAAAAATTGAACAGAAACATTAAATTATTTCTTCTCGAAAACCACTTGACATCACTTGACCTAATGTGACAAAAAGCATTATCACAGAGAGGTCTTTCAAGTTTAAGCAAATGATGCAGATCTGCCATTAGCAAAAGCAAAAACTCTTTTAACACAAGTTCTCAAAAACCACTTGACAAAATCGACTAAATCTGAGAGAAAGCATCCTGACCTGAACACGGCTTTCAAGTTCATACAAATTATGCTGATTCGCCATCAAACATAGTTCATATTACTAAAAAACAGAAAACCTTCAAGCAAGTTCTTTTCACAAACCACAAAACAGAATTTCATTAATTTGACTGAAATAATCCTGACATGGAGGGCTTTCAAGTTTGTGTGAATGATGCCAAGTCATCTTCAAGCACAGCCATCATTACTATGAATGGAAAAATTCTTTAAATGACTTGACAAAAAACACTCCACAGAATTTAACCAATATTTACCAGATAGCATTCTGGCTAACGTGTTATCAAATATGGATGAAGAAACAAAAAAACTCAGAAATCTTGAAGCATGTTTTAATAACATATGCTTCAACAACATTGAAATGAATTAAGTTTGAAATGTCTGAGCTCCCGTTTAAACAGAGATGTTGATCCCTACCAGCTGTAGAGTATGTAATTGGTGTATCCAATGAAGTTCTCTATCTTTCCGTCTAATGTTGCTACTATTGAGCTCCGGATCAGATTGGATGATTTATATTATCTGATACTGAATACAAATGATGTTGTGGTCAGATTGGTTAAAATGTTTAGACACTGGGGTATCCTTCTTATTAGGGATTTCCCTTAAGTGTTCTTTAATTCTCAGTATCTATATCTCCTCCCGAAAATACATAAGAGTCTTATTCCTGCAAATATCCCAGGAAGACCTATTATTAGCGGAAACAACTCACCCACTGAAAAAATCAGTAGTCTAATTGACGAACATATAAAACTATCCGTCAAAATTATTCCCTCATATATTAAAGATACTACGGATTTTATAAATAAGATTCAAGCAATCTATACAGGAGCTCAGGCATTTCAAACTTAATTTATTTTATTTAGATGTTCTGGCCCCATTGTCTTTTGCTGGAAGCACATTAACTCTTTTGGGTATACACTTTCCTCCAATTACCGCCCTTACGTTAGTTTTATTATGTCGTAAACCATTACGTGATCCGCTTGAATCACTACCGCAACACATCAAAATTGAATCTTTAATGTGTGCTTTGTGAAGCGTCGTACAAACATCACCACCAGTGTCACATAATTTTCAAACGAAAAGTAGATCTCAAAAAACATGAGAAGAAGAATCATTTTCCAATGGACGTCTCGTCTACTGGACACCTTTATCAACCTGATAAGGTGGCGGATACAATCTGGGATATCACCCTCTTACTTCCGAATTTGAGTGATGTATCAGAAATCATGGATACTGACTCCATTGCAGTATATTTCTTGGAAGATTCAGTCAGTTGAGTCATTTGAACCCGATCTGGCAGTTTTACCCTGTGAAAATATTCAGGATACAATTTCCACATTCATGGACTGCTGGACCATGATACAGTTCGCCCTTATATCAACCTTGTGGACAATCTTTTGATTCCGCCAGGATTGGTAATACATAAACAATTTGTTACACCGGCGAACACTACCTCAACTAATAACCTATATAATACCATGGCGGTTCTGTGTCTCGCAATTCAGTCACTGACTGTTATTTCACAATTTGCAGGATAAAAAGTCCTTGTAATTAGAAAATAAATATTTCTAAAGAGTTTTCTAGTCACTTCTTAACTGACCCATTCTCTACGTAAAAACTTGTATAGGTTTTTATGTTTAAACGCCACTTAAGCCAACCCTGGCTGCATGAAACGAAACTATCATTCGAGACCCAGCTGCATCAATCAGGAATGTAATCCGGGTCACAGGAAACCGGCTGCAACAATAGATCACAGCTGCAGAGGCTGCACCAGCGACAAGGGGTAAATAAACCCCACACAGACAAGATACGGTGATCAGTTGAAAAAATGAATCAATTAGACCAATTCCCTCTGATGAGTTACATAGATAACGAAACCGGTCAGGTACCGGGGGTGGCGAGACCACCCCAGCAGATGGGAGGGATCGCCTCCACATCCTATCAGGCAGCACCTACTTTCAGCATTGAAAGGAATGTTTAGTTAGAGAAATAATCCTACAAGGTTTGTACAGCCCTGGAGTTATTGTTCAAGGACTTTTCCAGAACTTATAAAAGTTTTCAGGGACTATGTTTCCTTATAGATCCTGAATTATCTTTTATATGGCACCTTATTTATCACTGCATAAATGGGTACAAATATAACAACAACAAAAAAAAGTTTAGTAAGTCATTTGATCTACCCAAATGTGACATATTTGATTTTATCACATGACAACTATGTTAATATACCCATATCATAATTTATCATAAATTTCAGGTAACACGTGTAATAAACCTAATGACATCACCAAATTATGTCATAACATTATACAGAGAAAGACATAATGATCGAGACATCCAAATATACTTCAATCATTTCACTAGACTTTTCTGTGGTTTAGCCAAACAAAATCTGCTTTTTTTAGTCATGCAATAATTAGAATCTTATATCTGTGCTTATTTCAAATGAAATTAACGAAACTCATCGCAAAAGATGATTCAACTTGTTTTATAAATTTCATTTGCAATAAGCACTCATGTAACATCTTATATCAGATGTAACATTTGGAATATCCTCAGATCAATTGAATGAATTTGGGGAAAAATCCAAGGATAAAACCAACATTTTCATAAATTCAAAGAGTTTTCAAGGCAACCTGCCAATTCAAGAATTTGTCATGGTTTCATGAACCCTGATACTGCTGACCCAGATGTCTTGACCAACTGCTCTATTAGACAGATGCCAGCTAGGTGATCTTGTTTTATATACATTTTATACTAATTTAATTCACACCTGTTGAAACCTGTCTCTTAAATTATTCTTCTTCGGACTAGGTGGTGCTGGGTCAAAAGTCAAAACTCCAACAGGTTGAACCTCTCCCAGCTTTCTCCCTGTATATGTTATGCCACGCTGATCAAATAGTCTCATCTTGTTTCTGCAGTTTTCCTGAAAGATGATATATAGATTTTGTATTTAAAATCTCGAAGTTTATTTAACCAGAGCAATCATATTAAATTAAAACTTATTCCTTCTACCAGCTGCATAAGACGGACCTCTCTGTCATATCTAGCATATTCGGTAACTCTTTTATTTATTTTTTTTTCATTTGTTTAATCAAAATAACATGATTACAACCAATCGTAAGTCAACTGGTGATTATGACTTCAAGACAAGATTACCCCAATCTTTAAATTTATGACCAAGAAGAGTTGGAAAGACAAAAGCATCATGTCTTTTTTTCATGGGCATGATATGTTACTTGAAGGCTAGCAAATCAAATTCATGAAGCATCCAACTCTAGATAATTGTGAAATTGTTTCCTGAAACTAAAATATTTCTAAATCAAACCACTAGTTTCCAGTCTGATTAGTTAGGTATTTATCCCCTAATGTGTTCGTCAAAAGTAAGGGATGATCAGATGAAGATATCTGTCGCAAATAGTTGTCAAAATTGTTAAAAATGTGAGTGGGCTTATCATAGGATAAATACGGTATCTGACTTGGAAGGTTTTACTGTTTATACCACTTTTTTGTGATAACTGAGGCATGCCACTTTGCCACATATTTCTAGTCTACATGCATGTTCCATTCAAAAGATGATCACAAAGCTGAATAAATACTTTCATATTTCCATTACTGGTCTTTGTGCAACTGACACAGAATTTAAGTTCATGAAATAGATGTTACAAAAAAAGGCAAAAAATAAAAAACAAAACTGAAGTGTGCCTATGTCATTGATGGTAACACAAGAGAGAGAGAGAGAGAGAGAGAGAGATAGAGAGATAGAGAGAGAGAGAAATTATGCTGCTAACTCTAACTTTTTACCTAATCATAAGTAAAATAAATTTATAAACTGTAATTTTCAAGCAAAATCATAAGCACATTCCGAAGTTTTATCATATCTGCAGTGAGGGTGTCATGATTAACTGCTGTTACCGTTATAAATGAGCAATTCAGGCATAAACCTGGCATTTACCTTTATTTTGACGTGCAGTGCAAATAATGTATTAAATGCACAAGTGTAGTGCTTAAAAATGCCCTCTTTGTAATATGTGCACCTACACAAGAGGCCTATCATGCTTTAAATGCCCCAACAGGCTACCAGCAACCTGCCTAACTTGTATTCCGAACACAACACAGAGATATATATATATATATATATATATATATATATATATATATATATATATATATATATATATATATATATATATATATATATACAGGGCTGAGCAAATCCCATAGCCCGACGTCCCGGACTAGTCATTGTTGAAGTCGGGCAAGTAAAATTTTCCAAGTTGCTAGTCCGGGACAAGTGCTTTTTAAAAAAGTCGGGCTAGTCCTTATTTTCGTGCTTTAATTACTATATCTACCTTTATTTGGCCAATCTTGCCCTGCGGGCGTACTGAATACTTGATTCTATCCCTCTTCGTGTGTACATCCTGTTACCGCTTGACTGCATATTGGGCTAAGCGACCAAATTATCGGCAAATCAAAACACGTCAAACAAAAGAAAGCCAGTATGATCAATTAGTAGTTTTTTAAAGCGGCTTTGTTCCATTGAGTTTACTCATGCCAGATTATCACGAGCGGCTCACTATGATTTTAATCCAGCGAGTCAGTGTAATTAAATTAATGAAAGGTACTTTACCGACATCAGGGTTTGTTTCTTTTATGAACTGATTAAATGACAGTAATGATTCTTTAATTTTTAATTGATTATACAGATCATTAACTTCCACGTGCGATATTGCGTTTGAAGCGAAACAATTACGCTAATGAATGAATTGTCTCTGTTCGTATTTAACAGAGAAAATGTATGTTATGATCACTTTAGAAGTAGTTGTCAAGCAAGCTGATAGTTACTCTGTGGATCAAATGAGTTTGCTAAATTATTTTCGCAAGTAAGGTAATAACGGCGAATCGAAGAAGGAAACTTTGTTTGAAAGTGGAGGGATAAAACGTAAGAATGATACTGAGTGTGCGGTAGCTATTTCTCCAAAGAGACATAAGCAACAATCTGTGATGGCAAAAGATGTCAAATATGACACTACTAAGAGACAGAAATTTTCAGCCGCATTGGGTTGATTGTTATCCCTGGCTTGAATGTATTGACTCAGAAGGAAGTAGTCACCGGATCCACCTGTTGAAATTCTTGGAAAACTCTTAGTGAATACTCCACCTAGTCTCAGTCAATCATGCAAACTATCAGAAATCATGTTTGTTATAAGCCCATCCACTGCTGAGTGTGAACGAGGATTTAGTTCAATGAACTTAATCAAGATTTCTTTAAGGAATTCCTTAAACCAAAAGAGTTTACAAATGCTAATGAACATTTCCGCAAATGGACAAGAGCTTGAGGACTTCAACCCAAACACATCTATCAACTGCTGGCTTAGTGCTCGTGCAGGTGGCAAACATATACATGGACATTTTTCAAATCCATGAGCTAAAACATATATACATGAACCTGAAGAAGCCAAATGTATAACAACCAATGTTTTTGAAAAATTAAATTCTTTAAAGAAATAATTATGTTATATATTATTTCGTTTGTTTTTTCTATGGATTAAGTACATATATCTCATCAAATCTCGGCAAGTGATTACCATTTTGGGACCAGTGAAAAGTAAGGTGGGACAAGTGAAGAGTTGGGTGGTACTAGTGAAGAGTAAGGTGGGACTAGTGAATTTTCTGAAACCACTTGTCCTGGACTAGTGGTTAAAAACAAATTTGCTTAGCCCTGATATATATATATATATATATATATATATATATATATATATATATATATATATATATATATATATATATATATATATGTAGATAGATATATTAGTTTTCTGTATTTTGACACAACAAAGCTTTATGAATGAAGTACAAAAATTCTGATTAATTATTTAGTAGACAAGATAATAAGATGTATAAGTATAATAAAACTCCACTGATGATATACTTGGAAGACCTGAAGTTCCTAAATTGACTCAAGATAAATAATAAATAAAATGTAAAAAAATAATAATTAAAGGATGAACTTAGTTTTGCAGATGCTTCAGAATGCTCAAAAATCATAAGTAATGGTTAAAGTCCAGGAAGTGAGCAATTTACTATTTAACTATAAATCTTATGAGAGGATTTTTGGCAGTTTTTGATAAATTCAATAAATTTCAGATTCAAACAGAGGGATCTTATTCGTAACACAGATGGAGTTGATTATTACTTTATTGCCTAAGGGAAATAAATCTAGGGAATATTTGAACAACGGGGGACCTATTACTGCTAAATATCTCTGTTCACAAGATTTTAATGGTGACAATCTGCAGTTCTGTGTTATAGTACCTTCTCAGATCCAGTTGGACTTGGAGGTTTACTTTTTCTCAGGAATTTTAACCGCCTTTCATTTGCAGAACAATCTGTTTCACAGATTCTTTTCCAAGTTTGGTTAACCTGGCACATCCTGTAATTACAAAGCAATGAGGATGAAACATTTTCTGTGCATTACAGGCATATTCATGAGCTACAAGTTGCTATGAGAGGTTAATGACTGACCTATTGAACCATAATATAGGTTCATGAATAGCCAATCTGTAATAAAGACAGAGCTCAAACAAGTTTTAATTTAGGCACTTGCCTTGCAGGGAAAGTGACAAGGAAATTTTACTTGTCCTATTCTTATGTATAATTTTGATGACCAAAAACATAAGCCTATCTAAGATCATTTTTGAATGATTTCGCAAGGTGTGCATATTAAAGCATTTATAATGCTGTTCATTCTCTACACACCACGTGGATCCAACTTTTATCATGAAATTTAAATGATTCTTTCCTAAATGTATCCCTTAAACCCACAACTGAGGATACATTTTAGTCTGATACCATTGGGTATTTGCGACAAAATAGTACACTGGACACCTCATCATATTCCAGCTAATCAAATTCAGCAAGCGAGGCCTACCGAACATTTCTCTTATGTTTTAAAGCATACTGCTTTTTCAACGGTTTTCCTTAATTTACTTCTTTTTATAGCCTTTCTTCCTTTTCTTTATTTTATCTCCCTGCCAAACACACAAAAACTTCAAATGTCTCTCATGCCTACTGCTCAGACAATTATAGGTGACATCCACTGATGATACTTCTAGACATATGCATGCAAAAATTTCATTTTGTATCCGACAGATATAACCACTTTGCAAACCAGTTCATATTGTCTAGTTCCTTCACTCATTTTCTAAACGAACTGCACTTAATGCAAAGTTGTTGGTAACCAGTCGCTAAATTTGAAACACTTCTGCTCTGAACCTAGGAAATGATAGAGTATTCCCAGTGTATGGAATGGTTATGAAAATATATTTATGTTCAATGACATCAATGACATCAAATGTGTCAAATGATTAAGTTTTTAATATTGGATTAGTATGCATCTGGTTCATAGAGACTCATAACATATAGATATACTTGTAAGCAAACAGCAACCAAAAAAGTTATTTATGTTGATTACTAGTATATTATATCGGCTGAGACAACTTCTGTACAAAGGACAACATTTATTAGAGAAAACATATTCTTTTTTTTTTCTATTCTTATTTGATAATTAGCTTCTAATTGAACTCGTCAAATAAATGTTAAAAAATGTCACTGTAACTGATTTAAAAAAAATATATATTCGACATCTGAACCCGGGTTCAAGGGAGATGGTAAAAAAAAAAACACCCTTCTCACACAGGGTTTGAAATACACAGTAGCAAATGTTTGCTACCAAGAATTTTCAAATAAAAGAACTCTCATTAACACTGTTACCTCTTAGCCATTTTGGTGCCTGCCATTCCATGTTTAACTTGAACCATGTCACAGATGTTTATCACATAAGCAACCTATATACAAAGTTTGGTGAACTTCCACCTGAGTTATGGACAGATGGATCATGTCACAATATTCCCCACTAAAGCTTTTTTATAACCCTGAAAAATAGGTCTTAGCAACCCAATTCAGGCATGCAACACACCTACATCCCATGTAGACGACACAGCAAGTATAATCCTAATAGGTGTTATGAAAAAGAGTGTTACAACCCAGAGAAGATGTAGAAAGGAACAAAATAACTTTGTTTTTTTTTTCTACTATTAAAGCAGAGGTATAAAACGGGCGGCAATGCCACTGACAAGTTATCCAACAAAACAAAATAACCTGATACCAACCGACATAAATCTTCAGGATGCAGTTGAAAGAGAACATCAGAAACATATCGTACATTTCTAATGCGTAACTCTGTCATAATGTCAAGTTTTTCAAGTCCCATTTTTATTCATATTACTCGATCCAATTCTATTTTTGTTTCTATTGGTGACACACTCTTGATGACACTATTAAAATTTGCAGTAAATTCCTTCATGTCGATATCACATGGACTTTCTTTGAGTCTTTTATTGCTACACTTTTCTCCATGTCTTTCATTCTCAGACTCTATGTCCAAACTTGTAGTGTTTACATCAGGAGAATCAAAGCACAGGCTTGCAATCTGACTTTGATCCCAGTCACTTGTGCAGCTTTCATGTAGTCTGTGTTGACTTTGAAATTTTTTGTAATGGGAAATGGACTATGACTTAAACTGCTTGTGTCTCCAAAACCACTATCATTGGTCAAACACATCCTTTCATAAGAAGTTTGCTTGAATTGACCTAAACAATGTGGGGTGCTGGTGATTACAGTGTGCCCTGATGGTCCTGTGAATCTTGTGTTGTAAAACTCAGGAGTCAATTCCATGACTTCGTCAAAGTCATTCCCACCCTCTGCAATCTCCATCTATTAAAGTTGATTAATGCTTCTGAAAAATACACAGAACAAACTTTAATTCAATACTAATGGACTATACTCACGTATATATTTCTTCACATAGTTGGAAATCAATTTTAAAATAAAACAACAGTGTGGATGAAAAAACCCACATGACATTAAAATACAAATGCATGCACAAAGCCTTTTTTTGTGAAAAAAAACTTTTCTATTCAAATGATATTTTACCTGGTGCCTGTCGAAATAAGTTTAAATTAAAAAAGTCTAGAACTTACCTTATGTACTCGCTTATAACTCGAGTCCAACTGCAACTGCACAGACCCATATCTGCCATCGCATAATGTGCTGGCAGATCTGGGTCTATGCAGTTTGCTAGAGTAATCCATAAAACATACACCCTAATCTGCTGGCGCATAATGCGATGGCAGATCCGGGTCTGTGTTGTTTGCAGTTGAACTCATCTTATAAGCGAGTATATACAGTAAGCATATGGGAAAATCAACTCGAAGCAGGACATCTTGTATGCAAACACCAGCAAAGTAAATGACTCTGGGTCAGAACCGATCACTCCCGTTCATCACCGACTCTGTTACAGAACTGATCACTCCCACTCATCTCTGACTCAGTTACAGAAGTCAGCTATGACCTCTGGATACAACATCAGTGTTTTACATACTCTTCAAACTCACTATCCTGGACACGACTTGTCCAAGTTGCAGCATCTGAAGATGATATCAAAGACACCCACCCACCTCTAGTATGGAAATGTTCTCCACCTAATGTAATTCTAGCTCATATTAATATAAAGTTTAAATTAAAAGTAGGTACAATTACTTGGTAGTAAGTAAAACAAAGATGATTTTCCTCCAAATAACCAGTTCTTTGTTATCTATATACATATACAAAATTTACAGAAACACGGCTGGCGGAGGAGATATTGCTCATATATTTGCTCCAATCTTCCATCCATGCAGAGGACATATAAACCCCTCAAGTGTCACAAACCTTTCTTTCACAACAAACTCTACTAATACATCAGAAAATGTCTACATAAAATTTGAAAATATTATTATATTAGGTGACCTAAATTTGTATGAGCTAAATGCTAGCAAGTGTAATCCCCTTCATAAAATTTGTGATACACCAGGTCTTCATAATTTGGTTAAAACTTCAACTTGATTTGTCAGTTTATGAAAGAATGCAAACCATTTCTTGTTGATGTAATTGTCACTAATAAACCAAAATATGTATGTAATACCATGTGTTATGACATTGGCCTAAGCGATTGGCATCATATGATTATCACAGCATTTAAAGATATGCAGGATCAAATATGAAATCCAAAAGAAACTATCAGTTTTCAACATTTGGATTTGAGGGGGTTCTCGTGGATAATCACAGTCGATTACCCTTTCATGTGTCCCATATAGTTGATGACATTGATGATGTCTATTGGGTGCATAGTAGTTAACTGGTAACATGATGAGGTGCTCTATGAATACTCCAATGAAGGAGAAAAACAAAAGAAAACATAATGTCACATTTATAAACGGAGACTTGAGAAAAGCAATAAATCATAAAAAAGGGCATTACCGGTATTCAGGAAACTTAAGAAAACAAATACAAATTGGAACAAATATAGAACTCAAAGAAACTATGTCACAAAATTAAAAAGACAATTTATGAAGCTATACAACTTTGAAAGATGTTCAGGTGGAACAAAATTAAGTGATATCTGGCTACCAATTTGCCAAATTTTTGACAAATAGAGGTACAAATAATGAAAATATTATCATGTAGAGAAAGATACAATTAAATCCAATCAGGAAGAAATATGTAGCATCTTTAATGATTTTTTTTCTTCAATATTACGACGAATATTTTAAATTAAACCAGTGGTCTTGATCTACAAATGTACCCAGTATCTAAGCAATCTGGCACTTGATGACAAATGCACTATCCGTGAAGACAAATTTAGGTGTAGAAAAATCCATTGCCCATCAGCCTGGGACAATTAAAAATTAATGCTGGGCAACCATTTTTTCCAATGGGAATGTCCAGTCAGGCAATCAAAAAATATTATAACAAAATTATTATTATATATTGTAATGGCATTTTATGTATTTTCCAGAGCAGAACATATGATTTTTGAATTGTCCCTCTTTGTACCTAAAGTAGGGTGTCCAAATTATTTTCATATTATTCTGTTATTGAGTGTCTGGTGATTGCAGTCAGTAAATGGCCACACTAATCCACACAGGTCTGCTACTAATTATATTACTAACTAATCATAGTTCATACTACCAGACTCTCTGGTAGAACCCTTAACGAATCAAGACTTGCATATGTATGTCTTTTGTCAACAAACCAACATATGGCAGCGTTTTTTTTCAGCTTCGGCTTGACATACTGAATGCCTATAATCTAGTACATATATTATGCATTCTTACTGGTCTTTTGAAGAAATTTGCACGCAATGTAGAGCATGTGAAAGTTTGTTCCCTTGGCTAACTTTAGCTAAAGGAATATGGCAAGTTTAAATAATCAAACCAATTACAATTGTTGTTTCATACTACCTTGGCCGCTGGGTAATGTCTAAACAAAGTTGACCACGTGGAAAGTTAACAGCTCCCTGACAATTTAGACACAGGGTTAATAGTGTTGGATTCATGATTACATGAACTGTAATGATGTAAACTGGGATATACATAAAATATGAATATGTTTCTGGTGAGGGGTGGCCAACTACGAGAAAACTGATGAACAAGACACTGTCAAAATATGGAAATTGTTCTATTATTTTTATTTGTTAATCTCAAATAGATTAAATATGTGTAAACTTGTGTGACACTTTCCATTAGCAGGACTGATGGTGAGTTACAAGTATTGTCTGCAATTAGGACTAACTATATATATGCCAAACGTTGGTGTAACTACATATATATGCCAAAAGTTGGTGAAAACGTTTGATTACAGCAATCTTGGGGTCAACTGCAGTAATTTACCAGGCAACTAGCAAAATGGCTGGGGAACCAGATTTTCAAGCTGGTTGCACAGGGACAACCATGGATTTTCAAAAATTTTCTATGGATGCAGTTCAACTTTGTGAAAGTCTCAAATGAAAAGTTTGCATCATGTCTGAGGCGTATTGGTATGAGGAAGGCAAGTGGGTTGAAAACAGGTCACCCAAAATTCTACATCTGTGTAAACCAGTATTGATAGGTCCAATTACAAATCTTGTTAATAGAATCATTGATTCCAACTCTTTTCCAAAACAATTAAACCTAGCAAGAGTAACCCCAGTGTATAAGAAAAATAATACTTTAGATAAAGGGCATTGTTCACCAGTAAGCATTTTGCCAGCGGTGTCAAAACTCTTTTTGAGAGCGCAATTCGTGAACAGCTGACCACATTCTGTCATCAATATCTTTCGCACATTGTGACATTGCTGTCAGTTTCAGGTGTGGGTATAACTGTCAATCTATGCTAACTGCTATAACTGAGGAATGGCGGAGGGCATTGGACAAGGGTCATTAAGTATGTGTGGTTTAAAAAGACCTGCCACACGACCTTATTAAACACACTGATAGCCTATAGGTTGGATGATGGGGCTGTTGGTTTACTTACTAATCATTTGAGTAATAGACAACAGTGTGTTCAGTTAGGTAGTTACAACAGTAAATACTTAAATATCTTTACGGGTGTACCACAGGGTTATATACTAGGCCCAACTATTTTTAACATATTTATCAATGACCTCTTTTATCTTACCAAGAAAACTGCATTCTATAATTATGCGCATGATAATACCTTGGGTTACTCGCACGAGAATCTTTAAATTTGTAGATCAAACCTTGAAAGTGAAAGTATGCTATTGATCAAATGGTTTTCGAATAACCAGATGAAGGCAAATCGAGACAAACCTAACGGCTTAGCATTAGAACAGAAAATCTTTCAGAATCCGATGCTTGCTTTTGGGGTTACAGTGATTACATGTGAAGAAAAAGCAAAATGTGTAGCGGTCAGAATTGGCTACTTATTAAATGTTGACAAACAGTTATCAGTAATGTGCATGAAAGCCTCAAAAGTGGAAATTTACTTAAATGGACTGGACATTATCTGACACTAGTGGCCAGAAAAGCCATATACCATGCATTTATTATATCCAATTTTAATTTTTTGTCCCATGGTATGAATTTTCAATGAACTAACTAACACTAACTAGAAAAGCTGCATTTCTTAGCATTCAAATTTATGTATTAAGATAGCAATAGTACATATTTAAGGTAAGTTAAGGGTCCTTTTCATCCCAACTGGGACATAAGGCTGCAACCATCTTCCGCCATCTTGGTCGGTCTTGAGCAATGACTTGTGCTTCGTCCCAGAAAATTTCAATCTCTTCCAGATCAGTCATCATTGTCCTTCGCTAGGTTGTCTTTGGCCGACCACACTTACGCTTCCCCACTGGTGTCGATTTGAGAGCTACCTTAGGTATCCGTTCTTGTGGCATCCGCATTTTGTGCCTGAGCCATTTGATTCTGCGCATCTTGACCTCCAGAGAAAGCTTTTTACATCCAGTTTTCTCATATACATATGAGGAACTATTATTAAAAGCAGACTCATGTACTCTGTATGTATGCAGGCTTATGCATATGGCTATTGAGATCTACAAGATTGTAAATGGCATTATCTCTCCATAATGATCTTCAAAAATAAAAGAATCTTTTCTTTGTGATTTCTTTTTGTAAACTGTGTACAAAAAAGATCAAAATTTCCCAATTTTACCTTTTGGACCAGAGAGCATCATTTTTTTTTTTTTAATGTTGAGGAAAATAAATCACCATTTAGTTCAGCTGCAACATTTTTATGGAAATCACTTCCAAATAACACTAGAACACTGCTGCTTCTTTAATTGATTTTAAGAAATTTATCAAACATTTGAATGGCATTAAGTGAAGATAACTTTTACTCCAGTCCTAACTTGTGCTTGGAAAGCTTTTATGCATGCTTCTTACAGCTGGCCGAATAATTTTTCTCTTCGTATGCATATGATGCTTATTTGCTTAAATTGTAACTGTTTTTAATTATTCATAGCTTTAGTCCCTTATTGGACTACATCAAAGGGTAATGAGAAGGCTGTATTTTATGAAATGTGTAAATAAATGCATGTGTCATATAAATCCATGTAAAACTATGCAAATCTGTATATGCTGATGGTATATATCTGTGATATATGAATGTTTCAATATGTAATGTATGTGGGAATATGTGTATATAGGTAGGTATATATGTATGTAGGTATTACGTTAGATGCATGTCTCCCCCCTACAAAAAATGTATGCCTATATATACTTTATTAGGTCTTGTGAAATTATGTATTAATGTGTCGACAATAGAAGTCTACTGTATTATTTGCATGCACTCGTCCATGATGTATGTAATCACCGCAGCCCTGGAGTGACGAAACTAAATTGGATAAAAAAGAGTTACACTAAATTTGGATAGAATAAAATATCAATATGCTATAATGTATAAATTAGCCCTTAAAAGTTTTAAAAATATGTAATTTTTGAGAGATTGTAGTAATGCTGTTTTTCATGGTTTGTTCTTAATCGTATTGAAAACGAATTAGCTGCACTTGAATTTACGATGAAACCAGTCTTAGCTGACGCTACATACAAAGTAAACCCGTTAATAACGACATCATTTCAAAATACATTTTAAAGTCAACAGAACAATACTAATTCCTACACACAGATCTTTATGTTACGCAATGAAAACATTGATACAAAATTCGACATAGTCCTTCAAAATATATATATATATATATATATATATATATATATATATATATATATATATATATATATAGAAAGAGAGAGAGAGAGAGAGAGAGAGAGAGAAAGAGAGAGAGAATGTAATCTGTATTTCTTTTACAGCACTTGATGTTTAATTTTTTTCGTTAAAAGTTATTGAGGCTTACCGAGTGTCCTTTTAATGAAAGATTGATCCAACAGGTGGTATATCGAAGCTACAGCGAACTCAGTATACATATATTTTATTTACACCACATACAAGTACACATACTCACATATCCTATGGAGTTAGTATAGACTACAGGAAGATGTGTATTGACGAGAAGAGTTAACTCTTCATATCCCTGTTGAGTGTGTCTGCTACAAAAATTACTCCTTCAGCTAGTTGCATTGATATTGACTAAATAAATCAGAAATGTTTGAGCTTCAAACGCAAAAATCTGGTTTAAATATAGCACAAATACTCCACGGCCAGCGTTTCCAATAGTGAATGTGCTGCTAATTTATGTCATCGATTAAGGGTAATACGTCGAGACGAGTGGTAGATGATGCCAATGGATCAGGGGGTAATTTAAACAGTAAAAGTTATTTATAAGTTATCAGTTCATGACTATGCTTGACATATCTTTGTTAATAATCCTAATATTCGCTTTTAATCGTCTAATCTCTCTCTGTCTCGGTTAATTGTTGTTTTTTTTTGTGTGTTGCGGTTCTTTTTTTGTCGGTTTTTTTTTGGATCAGTTTCACTATGATACAGAATGAGACAGAAAGAGAGAGAAAGAAATAAATGACTTGTTTTTTTTAAAAATGTGTTATAGGTTAAATACAAAATGATACATCAAAACTAGATTACATAACTGATATAAATATGTGTACCACATAGCCAAGGAATTTACAGTATTACCCTTCTATCGCCAGGCATTTGCAACTTTCCATCATTGTACTCGTGTAACAATGCAGAAAAATCTCATGAAAAGTGTACACATACCTTTATAAAGACTTGGGTTGATGTAGATTACTTGGTGTGCATTCAATTTTAAGGTTTTCATCCAACATACATTCTCCTTTCTCACTCTACAGATTTACACTTTTTGTCTTAAATAAAAGCAAGAGAGAGAGAGAGAGAGAGAGATAGAGAGAGATAAAGCAGAGGGGATCTCGATGAAACTGTGTGATGTGCTTTATTTATTTACAAAATGTAGGTCTACTGTTGAAACAATAATTTTCATATATGTGTGTCTATACGTACGGGCGAATCACAATTTGATATACCTCCGGTATTGTCATATCAGATTGAATTGCTTTATACCAACACTTCGAAAGTCATGTTATTTTCATGCATGTGATATATCTATATATATATATATATATATATATATATATATATATATATATATATATATATATATATATATACTGTTGTTTGAGTTTAAGACATTAACCCTAAAATTATGGCTATGTAAGAGTATTCACTGCCTGATTGCATTATACATTTGCAGTCTCTTTGTAATTAGACAATGTGGTCTTTCTGGCATACTTTTAACATTGAGCATTGTTATATAATGTATGTCGCTTGAAAAGAAAACATAATGTCTCCAGAAATATTAACTTTGAATTACTGAGCAGCAATGGTAATTTAGCTTCCAATTAAATCAATTCAACATCGACAATACGCGTGATATCAAAGTGTCTGTCTATTTTTTCTGTACAATTTTCTTTTCTGCCATTGCTACTTTAAGTTCCTTACATGTTTCTTTCCTTGTGCAGCATTGTTGATGAAATCCGTAAATTAGTTATAAATAAAGATCTACACAGCATTGTTGATGAAATCCAGTGCATTAGTTATAAATACAGATCTACACAGCATTGTTGCTGAAATCCAGTGCATTAGTTATAAATACAGATCTACCAAGACTATCCTGTGTTGCATATTCTGGAATTAGTAGTATTTTAATGACATAACAGGAATTTGTAGAGCAAGTCACCGTTCAAAACACCATCCAAATCACACGTTTTCTTTGTCCTCCTATGTAGAAACCCCAGATTGTAATCTCAATAAATATATTATTTTCTGCTTAGGCTTTGTTTTTCTTAGTGCAAGTAACAGTCATCATTGCTTAGCAAAGATCCAGGAAAAATCACAGAAAAAAAAATCATTTTCTTTGGAACGAAAACAGGGTGCAATAACAGCTGATTGGCTAATTAGTGAGGTGATCGTTTTTCATCTTTAATATCTTTACCATAAGTGATTATTCTAACCTAAAAGTCTCACTCTCGCGTCACTGACCATCTTTCTAACAGTTTTCTCCACACCAGTCTGGCAACATGCCAAGGTGCAGCATTGCTCCGTCTATTTCACTGCATTGAAAGGGCAAACATCTTCATCGCCATTTCTGTATTTCCTTTCAGCAGGTAGCAGTCACCAAGGAGATTTAAGGAAACTGGCAGATTGAAATTAGGAGGCTTGCAGCATATGGTTTCCTTTGTTTGTAGGACATTGCCAGCTTCTTCTTGACTTTCCATAGCGCAGTATGCTAGAAAAGCTAGATAGGTTACGTAGAAATATTGATCAACCACAAAACCTTGTCTGAATATGGAAAGAGGGTTTAAAGAATCCATTCTATGCAGAACCATAAACATCTCAACCTTTGCATTTCCTGGTACAGAGTATATCTCATTCTTCGTAAATATGACTGCCACACAGGAAAGCATACTTTCTAAAATGACACGCATGCCGGTCATAACGCTCTTGTCAATGCAGTTGCTTATTGGATTTAAATAAATGTTCCTTGTTTGTTGAATCAGATATTTTGATTGTACATTTGCACGAACAAATGTACTAAATCCATCCAGTTTACGCTTTAACGACATTTTAAGCACTTTGCATGCAGTAGAGAGAGTGGATTGAAGATATCCACGCATATATGAATAGTTCGCATGTTTTGCTAGACAATCCACTTGGTTTATCCAGCATGAAATTTCAATATATAACTCACCAACGTCCTCCAATATATCGGCCTCTACCATCCCCACGGTTGGACGACGTGCGATTGAAAGACAATGCGTTCCATAGCTACTGCATAGGCTTGTAAGTATATTTTTCAACATCTCCTTTGTGCGAGCATCATTGCAAGTATGCACGTCTAGGATAAGAGTATTTATTATATAATCAAACGTGTGCTGTATTCTACCTGACTCGTTGAGTACATTTATGTATGCTAGGTACAAAAAATCTGGTAATGCAAGTGTCGCAAAAGATGAACAAAAATGTGAAGGAACATCCAAACCACCAATTAACCTTCTCAGTAGCTCGTATGCCTCTGTCCCGTTTTTATTGTGAAGATTATTGATGAAACAGTGATCCAAGGCAAAGTTGGAGAGTCTGGTCAAAACTGGCCATCCTTCATAAATAATGCATTATATGCTATACAACACATTTCCCTTGTTATCTGGTGTAACCTTCCCAATGAACAGATTTTTGTCTGGCATACAATAACCTGGACAGTTTCCCGCCTGAACACACAGGGCTAGTCTGTGCAAAAGAAGAAATATGCACTCAATCAAACTGGCAATATTACATTCATTTGTTTGATTTTAGGAGCTTTAGTTCATAATGTTCAGATTTACTGAGCTGAATAAGACTAGGGATTAGTTCCGAGTCAACCGAATGATTTCACCTACCAGAAATAACACTTCATGTTGCCCGTATGGTATACTTATGGATTCTCTTTTGCATAGACAGCACTAAACAATTTCTTACTAGTGGCCATGATGTAAATTTTTTATTAAACAGATAGCCATACTTAGTCTCTAGCTTTCTCCCTCGTTATTTACAATGGTGCCAATAATTCATGGCTTCGTATTGTATGCACAATTGGGCGATACTAGTCCAGAAATACTTTGTGTTAGCCAGATTCGAGATTACGTGCATAAGCGGCTTTCCAATTTATCTTAGTTCTCTTTTTATCTATATGTCTAATCTGTTCAATGAGCATTAATTTGTCGGAAATCGGTCTGTTCATGGTCCACTTTCCTCTTTATTAAAGTAGTATATTGGACGCAATTGCTACCGCCTTATATATGAAATATCTCCTATTTTGTTCAGTGCAGGTTTTGTATGTTGTTGTAAATCGTGGATTTTAGAAATATATATACGTTGTTCATAGTGAACAAGGCTATCCTCTATGTAGGATTCGACCGATATAACTTGAAGATTGTATTAGCATTTTCAAATACATTTCATGAATATTAAGACACAGAGGCTAAATGAGACACGATCTCAAAGTTAGGTATGTTAGTTCCAGAAGCAATTGAAGGAATTCACTTTGCAGACGATTAACACGTATGCAACACCTGAAGTTATGAATTCACCTTGACCTTGAACTTAAGGTTATACAGTACACTCGAAGACATAACTATTAACATTTATAATTGAAAACCAAAGAAGAAACTAGTTCACATATAAACTAATCCTATTAATATAGTACCTTATATATACTGACATGGTCCATAATGCATTTTTAGGTACACAAATATACATAATTTATTTACATGTGGAAAATAGACATCGGCATCGTTAAAAGATTCATGTGACTAGTTTAATGGAAAATTATCTTTAAATGCTATGAATTCAACTTAAATATGCAAGAGTACGTATAGGTTACTTCATTCAATTCGGGAAAATATGAACGATTGTTAAAACGATGCTTCATGACGTTAGAAGTACAATATTGCTTAAGACAAAATAGTTAATAGTTCCCTATTCAGTGTCGGCGCGAAGGGGGTGGGGGTGGAGGGTAAATTACCCCCAGCGCGCCAAGTGGGGTTGGGGCGGGGGCGCCTTCGGGAACTTTTATGCAGCTGTAGCCGGGACACAGATGTGGACGGGGGGGTTGGGGGGGTTGGGGGGGGGGGGGGGTTGGCAACTGGCATAAAAAATTGTGTCAGGAAAAGTATGGGGGCGACTAAAGACCATTTCCCACGGGCGCCTCAAACCCTCGCACTACAACTGTCCGCATTCAAACAAAGTAAGGTATTTATTATATACTCATTTCGTTTCTGGGAGTGATTCTAAATATGAGCCCGTTTTTGTCTCAATATCATACAAGAAGGAAAAGAGGTATTTATATTTCATGATAGATGCCTTCTATTGAGATCCGGTGGAGATATGGTGCCAAGTAAAAGTAAAGTTCGATAATGTAAAAATGATGAATTACACAACAATTTTAGGCGAACCCATTTTGTATCCACATACCACGCATGGAGAAAAAGGGATATTTATATTTCACAACCCTTGTCACCAACAGTAAAGCTCTTTATGTAGTAATATTTCCGATGTCATCACTGACTCGATAGGGGATTGATTTAAAATTGCAACATTCAAAACAAGAATTCTTTTTATACACACGCGTCGTTCAGTATGAAGGTGTGCAGTATCGAGAAATACTACACGATTCCGACAATATAAAGTTAATGGAGACAAAATTCAATGTATAAGAAGGAAAAACCTGTAGAGGTCCAACAAGGTTGAATTAAGGAAGAACAAAAAATGAGCATATCATAATAGCTGATTTTTAAGAACAGATGAGAATAGATTAAGTGAACTAAATACTTGCGCATTTTCATCAAAATAACAAGTTTCTTTTTAAAATTAGAGGCAAAACTTCTGTAAAATACTCACTAACTACATCTTTTTGTAGATTGTACTCACTGACAACACGATATATACTTAATGTTGATACTGATTCTGCGTCATTCAAATTTTGTGGAGATCTAAGTTTATGCTTAATTTCGTCGATTTTGAAAACAGACATGATTTATCACGAGATTATGTAACAATAAAATTTCTTTGCTTCACTGCAATTAATTTTCCTCAATTTGTGATCAGTTAACAACTATTCACACACTAAAATCAAGCTGACCCTACCCCACCTCCCCTCTTCTTTGACAGTACATCCTGACTAGTTGTAATTCATTCTTTGTCATGTGTCACTCCTTGTGAAGGTTTACTCCAAAATAGTATACTTCTATATGAACTTCATCCCAAATAACACAAATACACAACATAATTTGTCGATTTCAGCTCTTAAAAGGTTAACTATTATTATTATTAATTATTATTATTAATTATTATTATTATTAGTAGCAGTATTAACTCATGTGGGCTCGGAAATGTAAAATATGCCTAATGCACCCTCCCACATGTTCCAAAATGATAATGATGGAGGCCACCTATTTGCTCTGAGGTGCTTCCTGTAATGATTTTCCAGCTGTGAAGATTCTGGACCTTTTAAAAGAATGCGATTTATATCAAAAGATTGGACTCTGTATTCTTAGGATTTTGACCATTTTCGTGGAATTCTCTCTGTTTTGTGTTACTTACTCGTGATACCTAAATTTGCTTGGCATTGTATATCCATGGTTGTGCTTTATGCTGTTAATCCCTTTATACACATACGTACATAATGACATACATACATACATACATACATACATACATACATACATACATACATATATACATACATACATACATACATACATACATACATACATACATACATACATACATACATACATGCATACATACACACTATTTTTGTAAAGAAAAAGTTTGTATTCATTATAATGATTTGTTGATCACCAAGTTTTTACTCTTTATATATTATATATTGTACATATTACAAAAATGCATCGTTGTGGGGATCAGGGTGGTTGACGGTGCCTATGAAAACGTTCTTCCAATCCCAAATATCATAGCAAAATTTAATTTAAAAAGGAATAGGTACACCTTGACGAGAAAACGTAATCGATAGAGCTCTTTGTCTTAATGCGCGCATAAACTGACATGTTTCTTATATTTATAACTGTTCTTCCTGACCATGAATTCACCTGTGTGTTTTCATAAACTGACGTGTTTCTTCTGTTTATAGCTCTACTCCCTGACCATGAAATCACCTGCGGACCTTGTATTAGGCTACACATATTGTATTATCAGACGGAAGAAACAATTGCTGAAATATCAATTTATTTTTTTCCACATTTGTTTAAAATATAAAAGGTATTATACTGAAAAACATATGTGGTCTGTTTATCTATAAAAAGGTAAAACAACTCAACTTGAATCTCAAAGACTAATAAGGCAATTAACAGATAATAATATTCTCCTTTGACTTCGACCACTGTAAAGCTTTTCTATCACTATACTGAATTAATCTAAACATGAGGTTTACTAAAGTTTTCAGATGACCACGAAGCATTATCTTTAAATTGATTGCGTTTTGTGAGACGAGGTATTTAATTCCGCTCTAGAGTAAATATTGCTTTAAAGTCCAAAAAATCTCCTATAAATTATAAAATGTGTAGTGTCTTTTTAAATTCATCCTGTAAGCTGAAATTATATCAGAAGTTTCAAATTTGGGGGCTTTTCAAGCAATTATGAATAATTCAGAATATACAATTCAAAAGTGTGCAAAATATATGAAAATATCTTGCTTACCTGAAATAAAAATTTGTGGTAAATAAAAGACCTTTTATTTTATTTTTTTTTTGGGTGGGGGGGAGTAAACCACGAAAAACAGGCCTTGTCATTTATAAGTTTAATCACTGACGACTAATAATTCTTTGCATGAACAATAATTGATTTTGTGTATATTTCGTAAAAGACTCTTCGTGAAAGGTAGCCGTCTGAATAATCCTTGAAATGTACACGCCCTTCACTTTCTATCTAGCACAGTTTCAGTCGGTGACATACGTTGTCAAAATCAATGTATGCTCCTTTATGCTCTGAAATACAGATTAAGATTGACATTTCAAAGTTCATAAATATTAGCGGGAAAAAAATCTTAAACCCTACTATTTCATATTCAGTCGAAAAAGTTCTGAGTGATATAGTAAAGAAAACAAATTACAAGAAGAGGATAATACATAAACTTCGTTAAAACAAAAAATAAAAAAATACTACATTTTCTTTAGAATTGCGAATAATTATCCCGTCTGTAGCTCCGTAAATGTAATACAAATTAGCAAATCTATTTCGTGTACGAATGATTTCAACACCTTTTGTATCAACATACAGAGCAACACTACCCATTCCAAACATGCTAAAAGAGAGTGGTCTGCATACATGTAATTCTGAAGTTATTGAAGAATCCAAATGTTCACACAGGACTGAACAGTTATGGGAGCCGTCGCGTGCCACAAATAAACAAACATCTTCTTTTCATTGGACAAATCATACCATAAAGAGATGCTAAGTATAAATTTGAAACAGTTTAATGAAAACTCGATGAAGTAGACGATGTTTCTTTACGTGTGGCACGCCACGGCTTATATAACTTTCAGTCTTGTGTCCAAATGGACTCTTCCATAACTTCAGGACCAACATGGCGGATCACATGTACACAGACCACTCTTTTTTCAGCATGTATCGAATGAGTGGAGTTGCTCTATATGTTGATACAAAAATATTGTGCGAAACGAGTTGGGCAATTTTATTTTGTCTAAATTTCGAGAATCTCCCGTGAAAATTCACTGAGCTACAGACGCAAATATCATTCGCGATGTTGAGCTGAATGAACTATTGTAATTATTCTGCGGCTTGTTTTCTATATGGCTGTAAAAGCCACATATGTATATCACGATAATGATTCGTCGTGAAGTAAAACAGAACAAAACACAACATTTATTTTTCAACTCGTGTCGCATCATAATGTATGAGTACGGTTTTCAGGTTACGCTAGTAAATTTAAGATAAACATAGAGTTACGACAAATGCAAAGAGTAAAAAATGTATAACAAATATATAATTTCCTCTTACATTAACATTTAAAGTACTATCTCTTGCAATAATAAAGTGCAGTATTCCTCTCCTGTCTTTGCTACCCAACAGTCTTCGATCCACTTCGTTCCACATCGGCCCTCCGCAAATATGGCTAACCAAAACAATGATTTGAGCAAGTACCCTTTTGCGATTGAGGAGTTACTATATATTGCAAGTAAAATCAATTGACCATTTAGAGAGATTATTACTTAGCCTGATCGATTTTATTATGTTGCCTTTTATGGTGTTCATATACATTGAATAGAAAGAAAAACGTGTATGAAACTAGAGTAATTGACATGTTACTTGCGTCGTTGTCTACATAAGCTTCCACGGTTGTTCCCAGCTATCTTAATATGTAAATATAATGATAAATCTAACTGGTTCTTTATCTTTCAGCTGCGTTTAATCAGATACTGATCTGGCTAGCTATACATTATATGTGTTCATGGTGAACGAAGTTTATCGACGACTCTTGGCTAACGAAGATGTCCTCTCCATGAATGATGTCAGGTGAACTGAACACAATGATATGGATCCTTTTAGTTTCCTTTCTTTTTTAAATGCTATTAATTTTTGTTTCGTTCTTTGTCATTCATGATATACTCATGAAGAACAGATAACTTTCTGGGATTTATTGACATCTATAAATTTTAAGAGTACACGTACGTGGACACTACTTTTTGTATTTTGAGGCAATTCGCTGATAATGTAATGTAATGTTCAAACCTTTGAAAAATGAAAACAAGCAGAGAACCAATATAAAACTGAGGCAATTACTTTAATATGCACATGTATTGAGTGAATGATTTACTTTTAGCGCCACCAGTCTCCTTATTTTATAGGAAAATATGTGTTAATGCAATTGTGCACACCTATGGCCTTGCTGTCATTCATTTGATTTGGTGACAGGTGAACGGAAGAGAACAAGTTATTAAAATTAGGGTTTCACACAACATAATGCCATTCTCCGAAGCAAACTTATTATTATTATTATTATTATTATTATTATTATTATTATTAGCAATATGTAGATATTAATAAATTACCTTCATAATTCATTTTCCCATCTCTATCAACGTCGTAATGCGTGAATGCATACTCTAAACACACAGGTCCGAAGACGGAGCTTAAATAAGAAATTTACGGATGTATCTAAAGTTTTCAAATTGGTGAATTGAAATTAAAGCAAATGCTAAACCTCTTGGCTAGCAAGTATTAACAATACATTTTGCTCAAATTTCTAATGTTCAAGACCTGTAGAAAATGGCAAATATTAGGTATATAAGAAGACCTTTAGAAAATGGCACCTATTAGGTACCTAAGCAGACCTTTGAAAAATAGCAACTATTAGGTACATAAGCAGGCCTTCAGAAAATGACAACTATTAGATACATAAGCAAACACATACAATCAATTATATATACAATTTTAATTCGTTATCTTGAATCTAAAGTCCAAGTACGTAAAATATGCCTAACATAGATGATTGGATATATGTGTATGTTTAGCTGCCTAACTACAGGTATTGATAACTATGATAAATCAAACAAAGTTATCGAATACGACGGCAAAAGTAACAATACACTCTCATCGTCTACTAAGACAACAGCAATTCTAATACATATGTCTGTGTGAGTAGAACGTAATTCAATGTTTAATTCTTCTATAAAGACAACAACTTGGATAACTAATGTCTGGGCCTAGCCTAAACTCAATCAAACGAAATCAAAGTTGACCTATAAGGTGATGAGTACAAAATGAGAATAAGGCGTATACGTCATTACCATATATGATCTTTTCAGATTGAGTGTAGCCACCTTTGTTAAATATGAAATTGACAGATCCAGGTAACTTCCACCACTCACCTGCTCAGTACACAGTATTTCAGAGATAAAGCGCGATTACAAAGTCCACGACGTATCACAAAGTCATACGTGCCTATGTAAAATATACTCAAGATTATGTCTGTCTGCGCTGTATATTGTTCGCTGCTTTAGGCGAGTATTAAAAAGGAACATACGGGTTCTTAAAGGGAATTGTATTGAAGTGAGCAGGAGCAGTACATAGGCGGTCTCTGCAATATCAGCTGATTCTTATTGCATTTGCTTTATTTTAGGTAGTTTTGGACACATACAAATAACATGGGCGAACTATCGCTGATCATGGAAGGTAGTTTTCCATGCGATCCTTCGCGACCTGTATCCTTATCTTGATCTGACTAAATAAAGTCCTCGGTGAATGAGATTCAATTCTTGACATTATTGTAGATTTTTTAAATTTACCTTTCGTATCTCAATGCCAAGACTGTCGTATCCATTTATATTTCAATTGATGAATTATAGTGGTTTGCCTCAGCAGGGCCGAGAAAAGCACTACGCTTAATCCGAATGGACAGAAGGAAGATTATGACAAAGACAATATGTATGACACCGGAGGTATACCACCGATTAAACTGATGTTTCTGCAGAGAAGCTAATAAGACTTGTACACACCTTAACTCCTCTTTACCAATATAATGGTCTTTGTTTTTGTCCAATACATCGAACCATTTAATCACTTTTTCATCTTGCTTTTGTTTCTCCAATTTGTCGCACCTTTTTTTAAATTCCTCTTGAGTGTTACCTTGGTTGCCTGGAAAGAGAACGTATATGTTCGAGTTTTTGTAAAAGCAAGAAAATTCAGTAGTAGATTGATTTGAATGTTTGTATTAGTGTTACATTGTACAAAAGAAAGTGTCATCGAATTGAAAGTTAGTAATACATATTTTCACCATTTGTAAACTAAGGTATGAAAAAAAACTTCTGGTTAGAAATTGCACTTATGTGGGTTCAAAGTATATGTCAAAGTAAGAACAATATAAACAAAAACAGCACCAGCACAAATTTATTTGAAAATGTTTACTGCTCTTGTATCCTATTTCTTGTTGGATACGATGATGAGCCATTGATTTTATTGTCAATAATCCGTTCTGCAACGTCTTATTTTTGCATTTTTCTTTATAAATCAGTTTATTCATAGGCTGCTAAATGCCCTATAATCTTTAACCTTCGAAAACTCAGTGTTGCGGGTCAAATTTTCAGAGTTATGGTTGTATCAAGTTTCATATATAAAAGGAAAGAAAAAAATAAAGGAAAAAAGGTAAAACCTTTATGCCGGAGTGAGAAATGTGGATGAATCGAGTGATTGATATTTACATTATCGACTTTCACATCGATGCACCCTATTCATGTCTTTCATTGAATCAAAAGTATCTGTAAATTAGTTCTTTCGACAGTAGCTGATGAATCCAAATGAGACTTTTAATTATACTACTGGCCCAATAAATGTAGCTTTCATATGGACAACTAAATGTTTTACATTAACATATTTGTCCGAGCCATGTATCCGCTCAATGAAAGCATTTTGGTTTACTCAGACAATATCAATTGCCCTATGTTTCCCTTTCCAATTAAAGTGCCTTGCGATTTATTTGAATTTTAACTTACAACTTATATAACTGGAAAAATAAATATAGTAAAAACCAATATTTCTGAAAAACATCAATCTGTGCTATTTCAGTTTTCTACTAGAATAAAGCTGAAGTCCGAGTAATTTGGCTAGTCAAATGAACAAATGACGTTTTCTGATTGTTTACTTTTAGGATCGACATTTACGATTCAATTATAGATGAACTGAGTTCAAAATATTATTTAATAATGACCTTGATTAGATTGATTGTAAATTACAGCCTTCCAAAAAGCGCACGAGATATTTCAGCTCTTTTATTTCTTTATAATATTATTATTTTTGTTACTTTTCCCAAAAGTTTATTTCAGGGTATTAATTAATGAATATTAGACAAGGATATAAATCGACACAGAGTTTAATTTTCAAGGTGGCTGAGAAAAGACTATGGATATTATAATTATCACAATTTTTAGCACGGACAAAAGTACTTTGTAGCCAAAGCTATAATTGGGTTTTCGAATTCAAACATATAAGGAATTGATTTAGAATACGTAAAAGAAATTAGTTCAGGAAGCTACTACTTTGCATGCAAAATTCCGATTACATTTCTTCCTTCTGTTGTAATATATTTAGACTGGTTATTGGTCTTAATCACATGAAAGGTCTCAAATTGACAAATGAGCTTTTGTGTGTATTCAGGCCTTCAGTTAATGATAATATTTATCATTTTATGCCATAACAAATAATATTAAAGTGTACATAATGAAGCTCAATGCGGTAAATAATCTTGTATATATCACATCCGAGTAGATAGTAAATGCAGGCATGTCTAAGAGTGACAATTTAATATTTCCACGCCGAAAACAAAGTGCAGAGATAAAAAAAGGTGAACTTCAAGGATTATACACACAAACCACTTAAAGAAGATCACGGTATGCTTATTGATAGTAAAGGGGTGTATAATTCAAACAATAAAATAATGTTTTAGAGACATGTTACTAAAAACAATTTTGTAATTACAAGTATAACGTAACGGACAACAATTATTCATTACAATTGATCAACCTGTTTTTTATTTAGATATTATTTCCAACGAACGCGTTTTGGTCTCAGATATTTTGTTTTATAAATAATTCTGTTAACTCGAAATTCTTCAGTTTTGCAAACACAAATTAATTCCTTGCTTTCACTCTACATTACCGGATTCGTGCCAAAACGAAATGCAATAACTCATCTGAACACTCAACTGCGAAATCAGACAAGATATGATATGATAAGATAGATAAAAAGGGCAGGAAATGAATGAATAAATACCTTTCGGAAAGACGATCGCTAGTAGGCTTACAAACAGCAAAAAAGCGACGGATCTCATCGTGAGAAATTGTACTCGATCTCTATTCGGAGCTGCCGACGAGTCGCATTGAAATCCTTGTTTATATACCTCTCCATTTACCTTAGTCGTCAACAAAGGTCAGAAATGTAGAATGCCACGCCTCTGGAGTATTCGCAAACAGACACGTTGAACTTTATGCTTGGAAAACAATTGCGTCAACAATTATATAATGATTTGCTGAATGGCATTCAAAGTTAACGTAGCATGACTTAGACTGCCCCCAGAAATTGTATTCAGATAGACAAAAACTACATATATGAGCATCGTTACAAGAAGTAACCTGCAGGTTAATCTGAAACATTACTCGAGATTGGATTAATGCAAAGTTAATTGATGTGAATTATGGAATAACAGTTTTCCTTTATAAGAATCTGAGGAGATAAATGGTGCTTTACGGTGTAAACTGAGCTTGATTACGATATATATATATATATATATATATATATATATATATATATATATATATATATATATATATATATATATATATATATATATATATATATATATATATATATATATAGAGAGAGAGAGAGAGAGAGAGAGAGAGAGAGAAACATACAGAGAGAAAGACATAGTTGACGCGCCAAGGTAAACTGTGTTTCTGTGCATTTGACGTCATATCGATAACGTCACTGAAAAGTTGGGTTATATTTTGCCTATCCATTGGTGCATTGCAAGTCTTGACTCGCGCGAAATACGAAATAATTTTCTTCCTCTGTCAAAAATTAGCGATTTGCTCGACAACATTTGAAGTTTTATAATTTCAGTTTAAAATTAATTTACTATGTGTTTGTTGTTGACATTTATCTATTTTAAATTGCCAACACCTGGCTTAAACATGAGTATGCGATGATTTACATTATATATAATTGATATTATCTATTTGGTAAACTCTGTGGGGAATTTAAAAGAAGCAGTTCGTTTCCAGAAACCATATGTATGATGTCGTGATAGTTTGCGTAAAACCCCAGGGCCAGGTAATACGTTTGCTCGTTCAAAATGATAAAATAAGCAAGCAGACCTTGCCGTCACAGTCTAGTTTGGCGACCTGGTTAAAAAAACAATATAAACAGGGTGTGAGTGTGACATATTTGATCCTTATATTTTATCCATCGGAGAAAGTGATGTTTTTGTCGTGTTAGCCGTGCGACTTATTTATTTGATAATAAGTTACACATTTACTGCAATAAATCCCGTTATACGTCGTTGACCTTACTACAATTTGTAATGAGGGCAAAACGATGAGTACCGTATACCAAGACAATGGAGTATTACTTCAACAAGCGATCGACAGTCGAAATGTACAAAGGCACTTATTAACCTGGTTCAGGTATCAATTGACATCATAAATTCCCCCTCAGCCTCAAGTCAAGAATCTAGCAATCTGATTGCATCAATTTTAATTTCAACCGAACGGATTGCTTGATTCTATATTTTGAGGTTGATGATGAACCTAAGATATTTAATGAAGCCAACGCCAAGCGGGCTGTTGACTAGAAAGTAACAGGATGGGACCCGATTGGCTCCCATCGCCATCCGGCTTTTGATTGTTATTACCGATTCAAATGTCGCTTATATCACATACTTATCGCATTGGAATTAGTAATTTTGAACATAAATTGAAACGTTATGGAATATGAATGAAAACTTAGCCAATTTAATATTTTTAAAAATAATTTCACAGTCGTTAACACACCATGATACAGAGCACCATATCCTACTTTAATCTGGCACGCCCTACGTATTTCAATGACTGAGTAAGCAAAGGGAAACAATGGTCGCTTTTGTTGTAGATGTTCTTTATTATTATTATTTTCATCTGTAAAAAGCATGAGGGAGAGGAAACAATTAATGAGTGCCCTTGGCATTGAAGATAAACTCTTGACAGTGATACATCGGATTTTCAAAAGATAGAAAAATGTAAGTGAACAGTGCTTCATCCCTGAACCTCAAAGAAAAGCAGAAACAAAACCAGCCATGAAACTTGTGACCTCGACCCTGAAATGCAACACATCTTCTAGTGACAATGAACACGTTTACCAAATTTCAATAGCTTATATTTAAAATCTAAAAATTTACCGAAGGTAAGGAAAAATGCTACTGAAACGTAAAATATTGGCATATACACATTGGATTAACTATGGGGCCCCAAGTATGATACATGAAAGATATACCAAGTTTCATTCTATAGTCTCAAATGGCTCTAATGATAGAAAGGAACGAATGTAGGGAAACTGAAAATACTGATACATGACCTTGGAATTGAAGATACGACTGCTAATGTGGTATGCAACACGCTTGCTAAAAATGATGTATAAGTATATCAAGTTTCTCTTTGAAACTCAAAATAATCGTAACTAAAGAGAGGAAATTAAAGAGTGATGGAAAATGTAACATATTAATGCGTGACGAGACGACGATTGAGAAGATACTATCCCCAATGTGGTACACGAGACACTTTCTAATAACAATAAATAACTATGCCAAGTTTCATCACTAAAGCTGAACGGGCTGCAAAGTCATAGAGCGGAACGGAAACTGTGATGGAGTACTTAAAATATGCAACACATCTTCTAGTGACAATGAACACGTTTACCAAATTTCAATAGCTTATATTTAAAATCTAAAAATTTACCGAAGGTAAGGAAAAATGCTACTGAAACGTAAAATATTGGCATACACACATTGGATTAACTATGGGGCCCCAAGTATGATACATGAAAGATATACCAAGTTTCATTCTATAGTCTCAAATGGCTCTAATGATAGAAAGGAACGAATGTAGGGAAACTGAAAATACTGACACATGACCTTGGAATTGAAGATACGACGGCTAATGTGGTATGCAACACGCTTGCTAAAAATGATGTATAAGTATATCAAGTTTCTCTTTGAAACTCAAAATAATCGTAACTAAAGAGAGGAAATTAAAGAGTGGTGGAAAATGTAACATATTAATGCGTGACGAGACGACGATTGAGAAGATACGATCCCCAATGTGGTACACGAGACACTTTCTAATAACAATAAATAACTATGCCAAGTTTCATCACTAAAGCTGAACGGGCTGCAAAGTCATAGAGCGGAACGGAAACTGTGATGGAGTACTTAAAATATTAAACTATAACCTTGACCTTAAATATGTGATCCCCAATGTGTTAGGCAACACATACTCTAATGTTGATGTCGAACAAAGGCCAGTTTTATCCCGTACTCTCAAACAGGTCTAATGTTATGGAGAAGAATGGAATGTTTCATGGCAAGCTTAAAATATTGAGTCATGATTTGACCTTACAAAGTAGGACCCCACATGGTATGTACATTTGAAATGATTCATCCCTTAATCTCAAACCGCTCTAAAGGTATAGACCAGAAACAAATGTGTGACGGAAATCGTAATATATTGAGCCGTGACCCAGGCCTTGAAGATAACACCCCTTAAGAGGTACGCGACACACCTTCTCGTGATGATGTGTAAGTATACCGCGATTGTTTTCTTCAAATTAAATAGCTTGAAAATTAAAGAGCAAAAAGGAAAGACATACAAACAAGCAGACAGTAAACATACAGGAAACACATAGTTATTGCTTTCAATCGAGTAGTGTTGAGTCTCAATGCATCTTTACAATTTCATATTATGCCACGCATATGGCAAATGGCTGTAATTTCAGAACCTTTGTAGATTAATTTACTACACCATTAAACATGGAAACTGGACAAGTAGTAAACAGTTTGTATAAAAGCTTGCTGATTATCTAATACGCAAGGCATTATACCTATAATTAGAAATATATTACAGAAAAAGGAGAAAAGTAGACAACAAACTTCTCTTGATTAATCAGAGGGGTACTGAAGGAGCTACACAAACTAAAGAGCATTTGAAGAAATTGACGAGAGCACGAAAAAACTCTTACATGCACCTGATTTATTTAAGCGAAGATTTAATACACCGTCTAATGCTAAAAAACATACGTGCCAACTGTGAGAAAGTAAGTAGGAGAAAAAGTAGATACCATACCTAACATTCAATAATACTTGGAATCAATTGAACAAAAGAAAAACTCAAAGGAACCCAGGGATGTATGTTTTAGACAATGGCATGAAGAAAATAAACACATCTCAAAAAGACTGTACTAATTTACAATCACGATTATAACAGTTACAGAAATACTTAAATAATGAACTCCAAAAAAGAGATTAAGAATCATTTAATGATTTTAAAGGTGCTGTAATAAAACTGTAAGATAAGATATCTCATAACACCAATACATTTTCTTGTTGCAAAATAAGAGCGATCTAAAAGAAATAATCAGGAATAAGATGAAAACAGTACAAAATAAGTATGAGTGAAAGTATAATCAAAACTATATAAACGACTTAAGATTTATAACTATTTTAAGCAACATAATCAAATATTAAAAGATCAGACTTTACAAACTTTTAAACGTGCAGTTAGTGCTGGAATAAAACAATCTAACACAGATCCCAAAGAATGTGTTGGCTAAAAACTGATGAATATTATAGGTGTGGTGCAAGGTAGTATTGACGAATTTGGATAAATGTTTACAACGTAAACAGATGGATTCAAAACTGAAGTAGATGAAAATACTTCCGTTTAGTGGAAGAATTGATAGAGTTAAGTCATAAATAGTAGAAAACCTACATTAATTCAAAATTCAATTGAACACAGAAATGGGAAAAAGGAGTATACCATTTGTTACTAAACTTGATGAGTTATAAGATAGAATCATTAATACAAAAAGGTGTAGAATGATAAAATAAAAGCAATGATGGGAAGGATATTGCTTCATACCAGATGAGACGGAACAAATTCTCCTGATCGGATATAAGAAAGATAGGTTGGAGATTTACATTAGAGTAATGTACAGCAATAACGGGATGCTTTTATGACATTTTTAAGTATTAAACCTCATGCCTTAAATTAATGGATTTAATTATGCTCTTTTAAAATGTGGCAATATGTATTAGTAGAAATAAATAACTTAGACAAAAACTTCGTTCAACTAAGGAAATCAGTCTCTGTTACAATATTTGTTGCATCTACTGTTTCCATTGAAACTTGAGCCTAAAGATTATCACAATTACATGATTAATATTTACACTGGATTATGTGTGAAGGCTAAACGATTATTTTTCTCTTTATTATGTTTGGTTGGTGGACAGAAGAAAACAAAACGCCAATACAGATTAATATAATCACAGACATAATATTAAAAAATGGCAATATTTCACACTTCTGTATTAATACAGCTCAATGTGTTACTGTATCTGCTACACAGTTATACGGCGGATTGATTAAAAAGCACTATTATTTTTGTACCATTAAATATAAAACGATAACAGCACCAATTACGACTGGTGGAGTAGCAGTAGCACAATATTGTCAGTCTGTTTGTGCTTTAGTTAATCTCTGCAACTGACTTACGTTTATCAGCTAAAAATATTTACTCCGCCAATAATACTGCCATTGTCTCTATTTAATTTGTATACGAATAGCCTCTCCATGCAATGTATACATTCACAAGACTTATGGAATTTTCTAAGAACGTTCTAGCGTTCCAGACCGTTTGTGGCCAATGTTCTCGTACAGAGAGAGAGAGAGAGAGAGAGAGAGAGAGAGAGAGAGAGAGAGAGAGAGAGAGAGAGAGAGAGAGAGAGAGAGAGAGAGAGAGAGAGAGTTGTGTATATTGTATGTACGTAATGTGATAGCTAGCATTTGAATGACTCAGTTGTGATGTTTGAGCACAACAATTATAGCATTTGATCATCTCAGTTTAATGAAATAATAATAGTTCAAATAGAACCATAATATGTGTGTTTGTTTCCGTAGTAAGGCATTTGTCCCAGAGCTCCTGTACACATATAATGGGTGATATAAAGTATAGAGGGCTAATAAAAGAGCGATAGAGCAGTAAATTGAATTTAAGATGGGATCATTGTTTTTATTTTACCTTGTTGTGCATCGGCGAAAGCCTAATCCTAAAAACATCGTATTGTTTAAATTTAAGTACTGTTCAGGTGATGTCCTCGTGCAGGGTATGAGTGTGTGGTTTATACTTTGTATGCAGTAGAACGGAAAGAGCGTTCGTGATGATCTCGGAAATGGGTATGAAAAGATACGAGGGTACTTGTTTATGCAGAACTTCAGAATGAATTTACAACCACAAGTATTATGGCCTTTGTACACAGGTGACCTTTGTATGCAGATTCAACTTTCAAACTTGGTTTTTGAATAAATATCATGCACCGATTACGATTATATTTATCATAATATTATTATTGTACTTATTATACTTATTCAAATAGTTATTATTATTATTATTATTATTATTATCATCATTTTGACAACATATTTAGTTTAGTGCACTATCTAACAAAATAGTAAATAACATATATATGTTGTTCTCTACCAAATCTATGTTCCTCACAAGATTACTTTATTATGCTCACTTTAGTCCATCCTATACATTAAATCATCACTGACCCTTTAAAAAATCACTGATCATGGTTTTGTGCACCACGTAAAAGCACTAACGTTACTATTAACTGACAGTTTGCATATAACTGTGTAACAAGGGACTGACGCTTTGCTCGGCAAACTTGTATAATTGGGCTTAGAAACAGCTGTTCAAACATGGAAATAATATCTATATTAACCAGTTGCTCAACTCGCCGAGATCAAAAGACAGTCGGTATATGTGAGAGTAATGTGATGAATATGGAATGAAAATAAGTCAAATATGGCTATTTTTAATAACATAAGCCCTTACAGACAAGATTTATATACTGAATAACCGCTGACCCTAACGAAAAGGGATGCAACTCGTCATTTTCCTGTGAAGTTTTTGAAACTAAAAGAACTAAGTTGCTTGTTCAAGTTGCAGTTGATTAAATATGTTTTCTTATTTGTAATTACAAAACTGTAATCCTGGCTATCTTATCAGTTAAAATAAATGACAACGAATAATTTCTGCTCTGCTCGTTGGAAGTCATATGTCCAAAATACGAGATGTAGTGACCAAGAATGGTACATAACTCATATACTATTCTAGTTGTAAGATTCAGTTAGAAAACTTGAAAGATGTCCCATATGATACTAATTTGCTCTAACAATGTTTTACAAGATTTTGTTGTCACGGAGATAATTTAACTTTCACCTTATGGCTGCTTTGTAGAACATATATAGCTTTTCAGTACACCTTGTTACGATATTACCTGAAATTAAATCATGGATTCATATTTCTTTATTTCTTTCTTACAATTGTAGCGAATACTTATGACCACGCTAATAAGTACACAGCAACAAAGCAACATCCACTAATATACGGTCTGCTGCTACTGGTAATAGCACTGACCGTAACAACAATACAATCAACAACTGCAACAATAATAATAATAATAATAATAATAATAATAATAATAATAATAATAATAACGACGACGACAAAATTGCAAAAATTAGAAGAAAAAAAAACAACTACTACTACAATAATAATAATAATAATAATAATAATAATTATAATAATAATAACATAATAGCAATAATAATTAATTATAGCTAGAATTATGTGGTTCTAAAATATGTATCCACCCGCTTCCCCGTTTTGACCTTACCCGTAGAGTGAGCCTCTTGAGCAAGAGCTGCCACAAAGACAAAAGTTAGTTGTCTGCGTGTATTTATCTGTTATGCCCAATTAGTATATACACAAATGTATGCTGAGATATATACATTTTGTTTCCAAATATAACTATAGAAAATAGTTCCTTGTTTTATCAATGCAACAAATTCGAAATATTCATCCGAGTCATTCGAATCAAGCCCTCCGTACATGTACGACTGGTGTAAAATACGATAACACCATCCCAACAATCATGTTGAACACAGACAGACCTATAAAACATGGTATGGAGATTCTTGTACAATGCGCACGTACCTGCTAGTAACGATGTATTTATATTTATGGACTGATGACTGCTTTTACAAATCTTTTAATCTCTGTCAAATGGTCTGCAATGAAAGGCACACTTTCATTTTTTTTTGTATCTTCAACCATATATCTAGTAGCAAGTTCTATTTTCTGTACATCTCTACCCAAGTTCATTGAACTCCATTTACATCTGTCAGCCCAATAAGGCATGAGCCATGACATACAACTCATTTACACGTGCACAACATTACTGAC
The DNA here is from genome assembly GCA_029931535.1 of Margaritifera margaritifera. NCBI lineage: Eukaryota > Metazoa > Mollusca > Bivalvia > Unionida > Margaritiferidae > Margaritifera > Margaritifera margaritifera. The sequence goes on from JAQPZY010001042.1 coordinate 1,029,491, forward strand.
TAATACACGTAATATTGCCGTTTCCTGAAAATGGTTTGTCATATATTTAGTGAGAAATATATCTGAGCTGCGAAATTAAACTGACAATGCAAATGATGATTGGAAAAGGTGAGACAAATCAATTGTTATTCAAGTGTTCTGTTTCCATTTTGAGACAAATTAACATGGTGATGAATAACATTAAATAAATTTTCTTTTTTTAAAGTCTGAGAGAGAGAGAGAGGGAGGGAGAGAGAGAGAGAGAGACAGAGAGAGAGATGTTTTGAAAAGTGCGGGATAAGGAACAAATACATGATATTTAGCTTGTGTAAATCTTTTAGTTTGTATTTACATGACTCTTTAAAAAGATTGAGAAGCTGACAGAACTTGAAATCAAGCTTCTGTTCTAATGAAATTTCAGTAACAAATCGAAATTCTTTGAAGAAATTGTTCTAAATTGTCCTGTGGAGATTTCTACTGGAGGTTTTCTCTTCTGACAAGTAATTATGCAATCATACGCACATGAAGAAAGACATACACGTACACATCAATACAAGTAATATAAATACAAAAAAAGAATCTCATTGATTGTTCCATTGGAAAACAAAACACAAAACAAAACAAACAAAGCAACAACAACAACAACAAAAAAAAAAACAAAAAAAAAAAACGAAAGATATATTCTTAAAGAAATATATGGAAAGATATATTCTTAAAAGATAAAAAAGTTTGGACTTGAATCATCCACCTTATAATCAATATATAAGTCTTGGAGCAACGTCACAAGTTTACTAACCATAAATGTCTGACTGGCAACTATATTTTCAAAGCTGGGTTGCCTGGGGACAACGAAGTATTTAAGAAACAATCTACCCCTTTGATCCCTATATTGAAGAAACACTCACCCCATGCTGCTACTATATTGAGGGTGCAAGGAACTGTATTGTAGACACATCTGATGCCGCATCAACCTGCCTAATATAAACATGTATTTAAAAAAAATATAGTACACTAGTAAGGACACAAAGGTCCATATTTTTGGATTGCTGTAATAAATCAAAACACAAAAATTTCATTCATTTGCTCGGACAAGTCAATGTAAGCTCATAGTTAAAGAAGTGTGTGCACCCGAGCCCCAAATTCCAAAGGTCATTTCTTACACACATTGATGCTCACGGTGCACATTCAAGCCAGTTCCCTTCGTGATAAATGTGGGAAACGTTGTGTACTAAATACCTTGATGCATTCAAAGTAGTGACTTTCAAGGTAGATTTTGAGATAGTCTGCTTGTATTGAACCCGTCGTGTCTTCTGTTATGGGCTGGTAGCTCTGCTACATAGCCAACTATTGGCGTTTCGCTGTCTAGATACTGTCAATTAACTAAGGGAGGTTTATGTCTCACATCAACGTCAATAACAACATAATCCCGAAACTCCCAATTCAAACATATATCAATATTGTTATTACTAAACAATAATAGTTCAAAAAGTCGCACAATATAATTAAGTTAATACATTTGACAGTGGACAGTTACGAAACTTTCCCCAGCTACCTAAAGGTTTTGAAAATAGGGCTTAAAAAGTGGAAACCAGCTTTTGTTAATTCAGAAGGAGATTGATGCGGGTCCAATATTCAGCCTGTCCAATATCTCTAAAAAAATATATTTAGACACATATAATATGAGGTGCAGTTTTAAATTACTACCTCAATATGTAAAGAACAAGTATAAATACATTTGGAAGATTTATTATTTGTTATTGCTGATATTATTCAAAGCTCTTGATACAATATTCACAAAGTTATAACACGAATTCATTAGTTAAACCTTGTTATGCGAGAGTCGATTTATTTGTAAGGACTGACTTGCTGTTAAGAAGTTTGATGCTGCATTTCTGTTTTTTTCTCGTTGGGGTGTGGATGTGTGTGGGTGTGGTATATGGGTGTGTGTGTGTGTGGGGGGGGGAGGGTAGATATGTAGCTGGATCACCGGGAGAACTTAAAAGGTTCACAAAACTTTGCAAGCATATATCGTCTGCTTTCGCTGTTAATAACTTGGCAGCGTACACATATCCGTGGCACTACCAAATAGCAGGGGAAGTACACGCAAGGTCAACGGCGCAAGCAGACTGTTTGTTAAGCGATGAACAACAACATACAGGACTGTGAATTCGTGAAAATTAATCAAATATTAGCACAATATTGTGACATCATGGACATATATTAAAGAGTTATGTTCCATCCCAAGCAGGAATGAAACCAGTGCCGAGTGTAAAGGTAACTATCTTCTAGATCTTATGCACCAGGGCTCAAAATCACAAAATAATTGATAGAAAGGACTCGAGATTCACGAGAACTCGCTCGCTAGGCAGTCGGAATTGAACACTCATCTATATGTACAACATTATTTGATTTCTATTTAGAAATGCAATTGATATACATTAAATTATTATAAAGTGACATTTATATATCAAACGGTTTGACCAACAGATAGGAAAGCGCCTGTCGGTATCCCTGGATCATTTTATAACAATTTCCAGCGACGTTACTCCAGGATTTTACTGGATGAGCGTGGTATACAGTGTAGTATATATAAACGCATGAGATGATACTTTCCGAAATTAGTGATTTCATTAGTTTAGTTTCATCTACATAGACGTATACATACAAAGATGTACACACACACACAAAATTACATATTGATAGATAAATTGACCTTGTGGTTTATGGTTACATTTGTAAGGTACTATATTGTACAGTCTATTGTCAGCATTTACATAGGGATATGTTGAAACAACGACATTGTAGGTGGCGAAGACTTAATATTCAAGTTTTGACATGTTTGGTGATATATAGAAATGACGAGATTTTATTACAAAGTTCTACCCATTGTCCGCTTAAAACTATTAATACTGAATTTTCTCAAATCGTAAAGTGACTATGTGGTCATGTTATCATATCATAGAACGGCTCAAGCGCGATCCGATAGTCATTCCAAAATAAATAATCTTCATAGATAGTGCTGTCCACTCTCCACCCACTTCCGTCGAGGTAAGTTTGAGGATATACTTAGAAGACGACATATGGCGTCATTAGCCATATACCTTGACACGTGTTCAGTACAATTAAGACAGTGGTATTTGTAAAAGAAATACGGTTAAGACTGTTATATTTATGAAAGAAGTATAATTAATACAGTTACCGTTATGTAAGAATTACAGTTAAGAAAATAGTATTTATAAAAGGAATACATGCAAGATAGTTACATTTATAAAATAAGTACAAATAAGACATTAACGTTTATAAAAGAAGTTCAATTAAGACAGTAACGTTTTTTGATGAAGTATAACGAAAACAGTTACATTTGTAAAAGACGACGGTTCAGGTACTATTTGCCGTATCCGATACTCTGTTAAACCGAAACTATTAATGTGAAATGATATTTGTCAAGAAAACAATACCTCTCTTTCTACACAAGAACGTTTTAGTGCACTCACAGTTCAGTTGGATTTAAAGAACAAGTATGAAATATTTAGGATACGAGCAGTACATACAATTCGTCATTTAAGGTGTGAGTGCTGATGGCAGAGTGAGTTCAAGGGACATGTTAGGTGAAGGCTATGTAGGTTCATGCTGATTAAAACCTAAGTCTCCGACATAAGTAGATATGATAGGCAACGATAAAATGTCATGCTTTGTTTTCTTTTGGATTTCTCGGGTCACATATATTTTGGTTATCTATGAAATAAAGAGCTACATTTCGTGTTAGACATATCGTTAAGAACGATGTTACGAATAACGTCCGATAAGGTTTAGCAGCTTTAAGTTGATAGATAACTCATAAATCCAACCTGACCTCTCAACGGTGCTTATCAGATCAATAATTTATAAGTAGATCTTCATTTTTAAATTAGATTGGAATATTTATTTTGTAAGACATGCATTTTAAATAAACGAACAATGTGGACTGTTTAAACTTTTATGATGACCGTTAGTGCAAAATTATTTACACATAATAAAACGTTTTGAATAGCAAATTTAAAACTGTCTTGATGAGCATTCAGAAGTCTAACAAGTATTACTTTGCACAGGATTCATTTGATATAATTATTGGTCTGAGGGTAACACATACACCTTCTTACCTGCGTATATTAAAGATAAGAAATTATAAAAGTTTTACAGAATTTTCAAAGTTTACAAAATATAGCTACATTTTTCGTGGATAAGAATATGTAAATACATATATCAACTAACCACAATAATTTGCAAACTAAACCATGTCTTCCAGAAGAAACACATGTTTGAAAATGATAATAGAACAAACGTACAATGCGAAAATATCATCGAAGAGTATTCACTGTATCGGAACGGTGATCTTTACAAGAGAGAGACCGGGTGGGGGGGGGGGATGAGGAGACAGAGAGCAGAATAATAAGATAGGGATAGAGAAATGTTGTTCTCTATGTTGACGCTATGACTTCGAATTCACATTGTACTTTTGTACATTAGAGGTGAACAGAAAAACGATTTTGGTGTAGCTGTTTTCCTCGTGTTTGAGCATGTAAGAAATGGTCCAAATCGTTCGATGAGTTCAGACATCTTTAAAGAGGATCAGAAGAGACAGCTGTTTCAAGCATTCTCGGACTCGAAAATAAATTTGTGCGAGGCAGATGCAGCATGCCTAAGAGTTTTCTTATTTTGGGAGCGACATCTACGTTTTAATAATTCTCTGTATTCATTTGCACAACTATAAGACCTTGCAGATGCTCCAATTCAAATGACATGCACCTTTACATGAATAAACGTCTAAGGCTGCACAAATTTATGGATTGTAGAGTTCTCTGGATCGGGTGCACTTACATACGTTTTACATAAATATAATCAAAGTTCTCTGAAGTAAGCCGATTCCCGTAGGCGGTGCCTTATACATAAGATAATCCCATGATACCTTGCTGACCGAAAATCTTGGTTGTGTAAACTATGCAAAAGTTGTGTTAGTATGCCGTGTAAACCGATCAAACATTACTCCTACTGTCTAGCCCATACTCTCAATTTAATAAGACAAAACAGATATAAATAAATGTTAGAAACTAAAGAAACAACAAGATTATGATAATTCATGTCATCATAATTACTTCTGATTTGACTTAATGTTTTGAACAGTAATATAAGAACTTTCCACTGTGATATATTACCAAAATAGTCCTTGCCAATATATTCAGATCAAAATGGAACTATGTTTATGTCGTGAAAGGTAAGGGAGAAAGATACCTTAACTTTCTAAGGTGATGGGTGAGGTAACTGGCCATTAAAGCCCTCTCTGCTACTCAGCATATATGGTATTTTGCGTTTGCCTTACATTGAATAATAGTAAGTGCTCTTGAAATTTTGAATGTCAAAGCGATATTCAGCTGATTTGATTAGAAGTTATTATTGGAGAAACTTTTGAAACATTTTCCATAATTTTAACTTTCTTTCCACTAGGCTTCAATTTGTCAATATAAAAAATTCTCGAGGACATACCTCACACGTCTTTTATAGTAGATTAACAGCAAGATGACAATGTTATATTGAATACCAATCGAGGTTTCTCTGTTTTATTGTGCAATTCACACTTTAAGTACGTGCTACTTATAAATGGAGCTGGTTAATCCCTGTCATTGGCTGTTACTTTTTGTATGAACACCAAGTTGTTGGAGATGCATATGAAAATTAATCTAATAAAACACACACACACACACACACACACATTTATATATATATATATATGTATATATATATATATATATATATATATATATATATATATATATATACATGTATGTATATACCTGGAATTTAAATGTGAAGAAATTCTCTAGGACAATACAACCCAAGGAAGTTTTAAAACCATTGCATTTGTCTTATAATTTATGAACTTTTGCAATTGTATAGGCAGTGAAGATGTAGAACACAGACGATACAATGCAATAATCTATGTCAGAAGTACGAACTGTACGCGTTTGACGTTACTTTTCTCTAAAAGTGTTGCTAAAGATTACTTTAATTAAGTTGTCAAAATAGGTAAAATGATATTTAACATTTTCCTCTTTAAACTGTTTTTTAAAGTTGCGCTGCCACAATTATGTCATCATCGGGTCAGAAAACAAGGATGCTTCACAATCACGTATGTCCTTTTTAAATGGATTGAGCGTAACACACGCGAAACTAGAAGTATTATTGTTAAAAGTCTTAAGCTGACTCGTGAAGGATATTTCAGAATCTTTATTTTAAAATACATACAAAGAAAATCGACTTCTGGAATATACAATGACATTTAACTTAACCTTTGGCTAAAAACATTAAATACGAGTTAGAAATCGTTTGTTCTGATACATTTGTACATACTTGTATTTGTATCTGGAACGTTGTTGTTCTGTTTTCTTTTTTCAAACAAGTATAACAGGATCCTAAAGAGGTTATGTATAGTTCATGACATATCAGTAAATAATCATTTAAGGATACTTTATAGATTAGTTAGATTTGTGTTTGATATTTTCATATTTTTCTTGTTTATTTTTTTTTTGCAGAGAAGCGGATCATGGATATCCAGACAAATATGGTAAAGACATGTTTCCATTCAGATCATGCGTATATAAATATATACTTGTATGTAATGCATACATGCATACAGATATACAAACATACATGCATAAATAGGCACGTGCAAATATAAAAGTAAAAGATGTGTCATATATGCGTGACTCCTATTTTTAAAAAGAAAATAATATTAGAACATTTCTCATATAAGGTACCCCATCCAGATCACCCCACCACGTTCTAGCCGCGGAAACGCGGGTGAAATTGGTGGACAGTCGGATTCTCAACTGTTTGATGTTATGGTGCTTGCTGACCTTCGAAAGGTATAAGTGCCTTTCAATCTTTTTGAATTAAAGCTGTATTCTTTCCTAAGGCAGGCATTATACTGAGTGATGATATAAAGGTAACTCACGTGAAATTTAGATCCCAAATTACTCTAACAATTAACTCTTGAGTCCCGTTATAAGTGTGTACAGTATATTTATTGCTTGTTGGATTACTGTTTCCTAAAAGGAGTCTGTTCAGCGGCGAACATGATTATGACATAATCAGTGACATAATAACAGGGAGAAGGTTAGAAGAAGAAGACAAGTGGACTAAACTAAAAAGTCAAAGTTTAGAACGCCAGAGATCGTGAAATATAGAAAGGTCAAGGATAAATATCAAAGGACTTGAAAGTAGCAGACAATAAAATATATATGTAATGTATAATATGGCTATCACTCTAAAAACAAAATTCATTGCTGAAGAAGACCCTTTTGAGGTATTTGCACTTTAAAACAGAAAGTTAAGTTGCTTACGCAAATAGCAAGCAATTGTGAGAACGGATTTCACTGGACAAAATAATATTGAATAAGCTGAATGGAGATAATGTTAATAAGCTTCATAACATGCTACACGTTGCACTAGCTGCAGATAAGAATATCCGTACAAAATGATATATTTTATTCACGATGATCACAAGTGGCAGTCATACGTTGTTGATTTCGAATCATAGGGAAAATATCGGTTATAAATGCATTTGGAATATGATAGACATTAAAAAAGTAAAGTTACACAAGGATACAATATGTTTTGCATTACAATAATTAGAGTGCGAAAGCTATAAAAGATACAGTTTGATGAAGATAAATCATTTTATATATTGAAGGTTAAAGAATTTTTGGAGAAGGAAAATATCGAAAACTTTTTTCCACTATGCCGGAAAGAAGGCATTTGCAATAGAGAAGTTTGATACAACTCTGAAGACAAGAATGTAGAAATATTGCACTCATATAGAAACTAGAAAATGCTTAAATGTATTGCCTAATCTGATTGATGGATATAATAACATTTCCAACACGTATATATAAATTATTTGAAAGATTGGTGTGCTAAGTGGAAACTTGTAGTGAAAACTTCAAAAACAAAGGTTATGATTTTCAGAAAAGGTGGTACTTTACCTAGAAAAATGGAATTCACTTACTGTAATGAAAAACTGGAAATTGAAAATAAGTTTACATATCTCGGACTTGTTATGACGTCTGGTGGTGCCTTTACTGAAGCACAGACAACATTGGCAGGGCAAGCCAAAAAAGCGATATTTTTACTTGAAAAATACCTTTATAAATTTACGTCCTTAAAAAACAAGCCATGTGATGAATCTTGTTCATGGACCAATAAAACCTATCTTAAATTATTGTTGCCAAGTTTAGGGATTTATTCCTGCTAAATGCATTGAAAGAGTGCATTTGCATTTTTGTAAAAAGTTATTAGGAGTGAAGAAGGCGACACAAAATGATTTTATTTATGGGGAGTTAGGGCGTATGACAATGATAGTCAACATATCTTATTACATTGTGAAGTATTGGTTTAAAATATTAGCGGTAAAGGAGGACAAATATATAAAATATATATATTCCAAATGATGTTGAACGATTTAGAAGCTCTACCCAATAAGCTAAATTGGGCATATTTAGTTAAAGATTTATTGTCAAGATTAGGATTCTATGAAGTTTGGGTTAACCAAGGGGTCGGCAACATTGACATAGTTTTACAGTCATTTAAATTAAGGCTATCTGATAATTTTATCCAAAATTGGATGGATCGTCTTAAAAACAGTAGTCGAGCATTATTGTATATAAATATTGCAATTTTCGATTAAAACTTTACCTTGATAGCATCCGTTCTTTGAAATATAGAAATTGCCCAACTCGTTTCGCCCAATATTTTTGTATCAACATATAGAGCAACTCCACTCATTCGATACATGCTGAAAAAGAGTGGTCTGTGTACATGTGATCTGCCATGTTGGTCCTGAAGTTATGGAATAGTCCATTTTGAAACAAGACTGAAGGTTATATAAGCCGTCGCGTGCCACACGGAAATAAACATCGTCTACTTCATCTAGGTTTTATTAAACTGTTTCAAATATTTACTTAGCATCTCTTTATGGTATGATTTGTCTAATGAACAGAAGATATTTGTTTATTTGTGGCACGCGACGGCTCCCATAACTGCTCAGTCCTGTGTGAACATTTGGATACTTCCATAACTCCAGGATTACATGAATGCAGACCACTCTCTTTCAGCATGTTTGCAATTGGTAGTGTTGCTCTGTATGTTGATACAAAAGGTGTTGAAATCATTCGTACACGAAATGGATTTGCTCATTTGTGTTACATTTCGAGACGCTCACGTGCAAATTTACGGTGCTAGAGACGGGAATATTATTCGCAATTCTAAAGAAACCGTAGTATTTTTTTTTTTTTTGTTTTAATGAAGCTTGTGTATTATCATCTTCTTGTAATTTGTTCCCTTTACTATATTAATCAGAACTTTTTCGACTGAATATGAAATAGTAGGGTTTAAGATTTTTTTCCCGCTAATATTTATGAACTTTGAAATGTCTTAATCTGTATTTCAGAGTTTATAGAAGAATACCTTAATTGGTACTACTCTCGATGGCCTGATACTGAAATATTCACTGACGAGGATACACCGGTACCAGATGTCAGGAAATGAAACTGTGCTTGATAGAAAGTGAAGGGCGTGTACATTTCAATGATTATTCAGACAGCTATCTTTCAAGAAGAGTCTTTTACGAAATAAAACAAAATCAATTCTTTTTCATGTAAAGAATTAATAGTCATCACTGATTAAACGTATAAATGACAAGGCCTCTTTTACGTGGCTTACCCACCCCCCAACAAAAAAAAGGTCGGTTTTTGACTACAAAAATAAATTTCAAGCAAGCAAGATATTTTCAAATATTTTGCACATTTGTTTATTATTTTTTTTGTCTGAATTATTCATAAATTGCTTGAATTTCCCCCAAATCTGAAACTGCTGACATAATTTCAGCTGACAGGATGAATTTAAAAAGACACTGTACATTTTGTAATTTTATATCAGATTTTTACGACTTTAAAGCCATATTTACTCTGGAGCGCAATGAAATACCTCGTCTCACAAAACGCTATCAATTTAAAGAAAAATCTTTTAGGTACTCGATTGCGATTTATTAAAATAATATATACTTTTTATACGTATTTTAAAGTGCGATTGTCATAATGATGATGCTTCGTAGTCATCTGAAAACTGCACTTTGGTAAACGTCATGTTTAGATTAATTAAGTATGGTGATACAAAAGCTTTACAGTGCTCGAAGACAAATGAGAATATTATTATCTTTTAATTGCATTATTAGTCTTTGAGATTCAAGTTGAGTTGTTTTACCTTTTTATAGATAAACAGACCACATATGGTTTTTAGTATAATACCTTTTATATTTCAAAACAAATGTGGAGAAACAGAAATTGATATAGCAGCAATTGTTTATTCCGTCTGATAATACAATATGTGTAGCCTAATACAAGGTCCACAGGTGATTTCATGGTCAGGGAAGAACCTTTTCATAGGCACCGCCAACCACTCTGATTCCAACAACGATGCATTTTTGTAATATGTACAATATATAATATAATAAGACTAAGAATCTGGTGATCAATCAATCCTTATAATGAAGAGAAACTTTTTCTTTGCAAAAATAGTATGCATGTATGTACGTATGTGTTTATGTATGTATGTATGTATGTATGTATGTATGTATGTATGTATGTATGAATGTATGTATGTATGTATGTATGTATGTATGTATGTAATTATTTATGCATGTATGTATGAATTTATGTAATTATGTACGTATGTGTGTAAAGGGATTAACATCATAAAGCACAATCATGGATATACAAAGCCAAGCAACTTTAGGTATCACCAGAAAGGAACACAAAACAGAGAGAATTCGAAGAATATGGGCACAAGTCTTAGAATACAGAGTCCAATCGTTGTGTTATAAATCGCATTCTTTTAAAAGGTCCAGAATCTTCCTAGCTGGAAAATCATCACTGGAAGCACCCCAGAGCAAATAGGTTTCCTCCATCATCATCATCTTGGAGCATGTGGGAGGGTACTACTACTACTACTACTACCACTACTACTACTAATAATAATTAATACTAATAATAGTTAACTTTTTAAGAGCTGAAATCGACAAATTATGCTGTGTAATTGAGTTCTTTGGGATGAAGTTCATATAGAAGTATACTATTTTGGAGTAAACCTTCACAAGGAGTGACACATAACAAAGAATGAATTACAACTAGTCAGGATGTACTGTCAAAAAAGAGGGGAAGTGGATTAGGGGCAACTTAATTTTAGTGTGTCAATTTTTGTTAACTGATCACAAATTAGGGAAAATTTGTTGCAGTGAAGCGAAGAAGTTTTAGTGTTACATAATCTCGTAATAAATCATATCTGTTTGCCAAATCGCCGAAATTAAACATAAACTTAGATCTCCACAAAATTTGAATGACGTAGAATCAGTATCCACATCAAATATATATCGTGTTGTCAGTGAATAAAATCTACAAAAATATTTAAATATGGAGTATTTTAGAGAAGTTTTGCCTTGAATTTAAAAAAAAACTTGTTATTTTTATGAAAATGCGCAAGTATTCAGTTCACTTAATCTGTTCTCATCTGTACTTAAAAATCAGCTATTATTATATGTTCGTTTTTTTATCTGTCTCTTAATTCAACCTTGTTCGACCTCTGCCGGTTTTTCCTTCTTATATACTCAATTTTGTCTCCATTAATTTTAAATTGTCGGAATCGTGTATTATTTCTCGATACTGCACACCTTCATACTGAACGACACGTACACAAATAATTCTTGCTTTGAATGTTGCAGTTTTAAATCAGTCCCCTAGCTAGTCTGGGATGACATCGGAATATTACGGCATAAAGAGCTTTACTGTTGGCGACAAGATTTGTGAAAGATAAATATCCCTTTTTCCACATGCGTGGTATGTGGATTCAAAACGGGTTCATCCTAAAATTGTTGTGTAATTCAGCAGTTTTACATTATCGAACTTTACTTTTACTTGGCACCATATCTCCACCGGATCTCAATAAAAGGCATCTATTATGAAATATAAATACCTCTTTTCCTTCTTGTATGATATTGGGACAAAACGGGCTCATATTTAGAATCACTCCCAGAAACGAAATGAGTATATAATAAATACCTTACTTCGTTTGAATGGGGATAGTGGCGGCGCGAGGTTTCGAGGCGCCTGGGGGCAATGGTCCTTAGTGGCGCCCCTAACGAGGCGCCCGGAGGCAATGTTCTCTATTAGCGCCACAACGATAGACATGCATACATTTCCAAACTTGCCAAAGAATGGAGAACCGAATCATCGGAAAGAGTGACACTGCAAAACTGATCCTTCTACAATTACACCTTGAGAGTTACACAAACCCCCTCCAGCAACGTATATGTATTTCTAAAATCCACGATTTTCAACAACATAAAAACCTACACTGAACAAAATAGGAGATATTTCATATATAAGGCGGTAGCAATTGCGTCCCATATATTACTTTAACAAAGAGGAAAGTGCACCATGAACAGACCGATTTCCGACAAAAAATTATTCTCATTTAAAAACTTCCACATACGGATAAATAGAGACTTAAGATAAAATGGAAAGCCGCTTATGCACGTAATCTCGAATCTGGCTAACACAACGTATTTCTGGACTAGTATCGCCCCATTGTGCATACAATACGAAGCCAGGAATTCTTGGCACCATTGTAAAAGCCACTAGCAAGAAATTGTTTATTGCTATCTATGCAAAAGAGAATCCATAAGTATACCATTCGGGCAACATGAAGTGTTATTTCCTGTAGGTGAAAACATTCGGTCGACTCGGAACTAATCCACAGTCTTATTCAACTCAGTAAATCTGAACAACATGAACTAATGCTCCTAAAATCAGACAAATGAATGTAATATTGCCTTTCAAGGAACAAATTTCTTCCAAAATGAAAGTACCATTTTTTTTCTAAATTCTATTTGTCATTAGACTTGGTGGAACTGCAGGAATAATACCGAGTAAACCTCTTCGAACGAACTAATAACAACTTCTGATTGGTTCATGTCAGGAAGGTCAACTTCTGATTGGTTCATGCCAGGATGGCCAACTTCCAGTTGATTGATGACAGGGATGACGTATATGATAAAATGATGGATTCCTTGGAGAGAGATAGGTCGGATATTATTTATTATTCGTTTTGGAGAAATATAGTAGATCAGATATTATCTACTACGGCGCACAAATCATTCAGACGTAATAAAAAATCGCTTTAAATGAATCGAGCATCCACTTTTTCTATCGATACTATAGAGGGTATGCATTTGTGTTTTCCAAACTCAACAATTAATGCCATGCAAAGTAATAAATTCCAAATCAAAACGAAATTGTTCTAAGTGTCATATAAATGTGTGTGTGTGTGTGTGTTTCTGTGTTTGTGTCTGTGCAATTCATAGATATTTTAGCCTGGACTACTTTGATCTCGTTATGTTATACACATCTTAAAGAATGCTGAACGGTTTTCTCTCATGTAAATCGATTGTTTTGTGATGCAATTATTACGTCGCACATTTTGCATACCATTCAACTTTATACCACTCCGTTTTTCTGCAACATGAATATCCCAGATGGATTGACCGAGGGTCTTTTGCCTGGTTTTATCATTCTGTATTATACGATAAAAAGATTTCCATGGCTTTCTCACTCATTTTATGTCAATCGGATTTGTATAAACTGAAACAACTATTTTCAGAAACCCTGCTCAACATATGAATATAAAAAACATTGTATTAAGACTAAACATGGTAGTTTCTCGTTTATATTCATGGAGATTTTTATATTATAAAACAATATTATTATTTTGATATAGTTATTATCTTTACGTTAATTTAACAATTATATCTGTTGGTATATATTTTACAAATTATCAACCCATGATACTTGCTTATGGCAGTTTAATTGATAATGTATAGAGGAGTAAATTAAGATATCCCGGACATACACACATAATTCAAGGTATCTCAATATTTCTCGTACCTAAAATAAATAGATACGCAATAATAAAGCACCTTAACTTGTACGATTTCTTACCTTCCTGTTTATCTCAGGTAGGTGATATTTAATAACTTTTCAGGTATAGTGATATCCCAGGTAGTTGATATTGTATATCTCCTCAGGTACAGTGATAACTTCCACATAACTACCACCACCACCACCATTACTATTACTATTACTGCTACTACTGATGAGGCTGCAAATACTATTACTACGCACAATACTACTATTTTTGCTATTACTACAACTTCTGTTTCTGCTACAGCTAATATTTCTACTGCTATTACTACTACTGCTGTTTCTGCTACAGCTAATATTTCTACTGCTATTACTACTACTGCTGTTTCTGCTACAGCTACTATTTCTGCTGCTATTACTACTACTGCTGTTTCTGCTACAGCTACTATTTCTACTGCTATTGCTACTACTGCTGTTTCTGCTACAGCTAATATTTCTACTGCTATTACTACGACTTCTGTTTCTGCTACAGCTAATATTTCTACTGCTATTACTACTACTGCTGATTCTTATGCAACTACTGGTACTGCTACTATTTTCTCGGTTGCTGTAACTGCCATTACTGATGATCATGCTAATTATTAATATAAATGCAACTTGAAAACAATGTCAAAAATTTTAGTAGTCATGACAGGGGTGGCTTGTACAGCTAAATAAGAGTGTAGTCGTGAAAACATAGCCAATACAAGTGTTAAAGGTATGTGGAAACAGTGGTATTTCCATAAAAGAAAGCATTCATTAATTACCATAACAATGAAGAACATTTTCCATTGCCGCTACATAAAATCAGAGTTAGCAATAGCAATAATTTCAACAAGAAAATGTACTGCCTCTACTACAAGTAGCAACTTCTACTACTACAAGTAGCAACTTCTACTACTACTACTATAGTGGTATAGTTTTACTACTACAACAAGTGGTAGTAGTAGTAGTAAAACTATACCACTATTAATGTCATAACGTTTTATCTTGCTTAATGTTGTGCTTGGATATGGGCAGGTATGTTATAATATGTCAGAAATGTAATTTGTTTAACATCATAGAATATCCTAAACCGACCGTTCTCTTAAATTGCCAGATCAGTATTTGTATGATAAACCTTTAATGATATTCAAGATGAGGTGAACTTGCGAAAGTGGTAAGGTTGAAGAGTGAATTTAATCCTATATGTGTCCATTCAGCAGAAAGACTGGCATAGAATGAAAATGAAAGTTTATTTTCCAGTGTTAATACAAATATATTTCATCTTGTGCTACAAAAAAAAAAATATTTTTCCACTCTGTACAAATTTAACGTTTTTGTACACCTCAGGTATAGCATCGGACTTGTAATCCAAGAGTTGTGGGTTCAATACCTGCCCAGACCAGACCAGGACAAGTGCCTCGGTGTGTCCTATGAAAGGCCCCTAGCTCCTATTTATTCATCATGACATAGCCAATAATGTGTTGAAACTGCATTTAGAAACCAACCAGCAAACCACTCCTTGAAATACACAGTTCATGATAACGCATTTTCTCAGAATAAAACTTCCGTATTCCGAAAACAATATTGAACTCAAAATGAAAAAGTCTTTCAATGCGCCTGTTATTTGTTAGTTTGCTTCATACACTGTCACATTCTCAAGGTTAAAACAAAAACAAATCGTCTAGTTACTTTTGTTAGTGCATTGTTCGAAGATGCAATGCAAATATATTTCATAAACTTCGGTAAAATTTTTCCGATCAATGCCATCTGAATAGTTGGCATCTAAGGAATACTGTGGTAAAATTATCACTTAGTTTTCTAGACTTTTAGGGTATTTTTCTATTTTTTTAAGGTATAAATGAAAACCGAACATTGTCCCCTTCTATGCAACTTGTATAATTTAAATTCCTCATTATTCAATTTGCAATGTTTATATGTTAAGTAAGATTTATTTTCCTCGGGAATTGTGAGATGAAAAAGAAGAAAGGGACTTAGAACCGCAATCATGTATAGTGAATCTTTTGCCAACTAAAATTTCATGTTGATAGTTTTACTAAATTTCTAACTCTTCAATGTTCTTTTTATTGGTTATTGTTATTTTCTTTTTCTATTCTATGACCAGCCATGTCATTGTATTTTTTTGCCTGGAGGGGGCCGGCATTTTTTAAAAGTCGATTTCACCTCGATAAGCTCCAATACATACATACATAAGTACGTACCTACGTAGTTCGTGCAAGCGTACATACTTACATCTATAATAACGAGAGCTAACGTGAAACCTATCGTCTTAAGACAAATACTTCAGATTGTAAACCAGATAAGAATCGATAAAATGTCAGCAATGATATAAATAGGCAAAATATATATAAATTATGATATCATTTGACAATAACGGGCATTGAATCTTTTGAGTTATTCACATACTATTGAAATAAAATAATACACTAAAATAAGAATAAAAAATAACAGAAAGTACTAAAACCACTATTCTGCTTATATATCTACTAAATGTAATATACAATGAAACTTATTATTGATCGAAGATTTCCAGTATAAAATTACTTGCTGAAATGCATGCAAGAAGATAAGAGCTGTAATATAAACATGTGCATGCATGAATGTAGTCTATCAAGTGTGATGGCCTATTTTATTTGAAGTTATGTCTCTAGAGTTACATCATTACCATGATCATATATAGATTGAGAAAGAGGGAAATAGAGACAGATAATATGTGTCTTGATATTTTTACTTGTTTCTGGGAAACCTCTGATTATGTAGTTATGTGATTATGTAGTTGTACGGCACAAACTTTACTCTATACGCCCGGGTCGGTTCTTTGGTAATCTTATCAATTTGGAAGATTTTTAACCGTATTATCTTCAATTAACATGAAGGTGGTGTGAGAAGCCAGTCTCTGTCAGATTATTACTAAATGTTCCTTGTTAACATATTAAATTCGATAATATTGAGTGCAGGTTACAATAGTTTTCGTTTTCATAGCTGCAAGTGGTGATTCATCATCAAGTGACACCTGGGGGTATCCTATTTGTCTGGACGTGTTTACCTCATCCGGCCAACTACCATGCTTACGTTCTTTTTGTGAACATTGTGTGTGCGGGTGAGGGGGGGGGGAGGACACAGTAGGGATTTGTTTCTCTCCTACACGATATAAATGTGTCCTCAGGAGTGTTTGTGTTGCAGCTTGGCACACGCTGCTGTTTATGCAAGTCATTCATGGGAATAGTACCTTCATACCCTCTTTCTCTCTGGCTTAGCTGGGCACGAGATTCGATCCAACAACCGTTGGCTTTAAATTCCTGTACTTAAACTAACTCAGCAGTAGATATCAGTTTTAAAATAATATAATTGCAAGAATATATGAATACTGGTTTCCTCTGCATACCAGTAGACTCTGTTTTAGAGAGTGCTGCATTTCAATTTCTCAGCTATCAATATGTGTGTTGGCAGAACAAAAATGTCTGTCTGTTTGTGCTTTAGTAAATCTCTGCAACTGACTTAAGTTTATCAGCTAAGAATGTTTGCTCCGCCAAGAATACTACCATTGTGTCTGTTTAAACTGTATATGAATAGCCTCGCCATGTAATGTATACATTTACAAGACTTATGGATTTTAAGAACGTTATAGCGTTGTGGCAAATATTCTCGTACAGAGAGAGAGAGAGAGAGAGAGAGAGAGAGAGAGAGAGAGAGAGAGAGAGAGAGAGAGAGAGTTGTGTACATAGTATTTACGTAATGTGATAGCTATCATTTGAATGAATCAGTTGTGATTTTTGAGTACAACAATTAGAGCATTTGTTCATCTCAGTTTAATGGAATAATAATTGTTCAAATAGAACCATAATATGTGTGTTTGCTTCCGTAGTAAGGTATTATCCCAGAACTCCTGTACACATATAATGGGTGGTGTACATTATAGAGGGCTAATAAAAGAGAGATATAACAGTAGTTTGAATTTAAGATTTGATCATTTTTTGACCTTGTTGTGCGTCTGTGAAAACATAATCCTAAAAAGATCGTATTGTTTAAATTTAAGTACTGTTCAGGTGTTGTTCTCGTGTAGGGTATGAGTGAGTTGTTTATACTTTTTATTCAGTAGAACGGAAAGCGCGCTCGTGATGTTCACGGAAGTGGGTAGTGAGAATATACGAGGGTACTTGTTTACGCAGCACTTCAGAATGAATTTACAACCATTAGTATTTATGGCATTTGTACACAGGTGACCTTTGTAAGCAGATTCAACTTTCAACTTGGTTTTTGAATAAATATCATAAACCGATTACTATTATATTTATTATACTTATTAGTATTGTACTTATTATACTTATACTTATAGTTATTATTATTATTATTATTATTATTATTATTATTATTATTATTATTATTATTATTTTGTCAACAGATTTAGTTTAGTGCACTATTTAACAAAATAATACAATACATGTATATGTTGTCCTTTACCTAATCTATGTTCCACACAAGATTACTGTAGTCTGCTCGCTTTAATCCATCCTAAAAATTAAATCATCACTGACCTTTTACTGATCATGGTTTTGTGCAACATGTAAAAGCATTAACGTTACTATTAACTGACAGTTTACATATAACTGTGTAACAAGGGACTGACGCTTTGCTTAGCAAACTTGTATAATTGGGCTTAGAAACAGCTGTTCACACAAGAAAGCAATATTTGGAGTCACCAGTTGCTCAACTCGACTAGATCAAAAGACAGTCGGTATATGTGAGAGTATTGTGATGAATATGGAATGATAAGAAGCCAAATATGACTATGTTTAGTAACATATGCCCTTACAGAATAACCCCTGACCCAAATGAAAAGGGATGCAACTCGTCATTTTCTTGTGAGGGTTTTAGAAACTAAAAGAACTAAATTGCTTGTTCAAGTGGCAGTTGATTAAATATGTTTTCCTATTTGTAATTACAAAACTGTAATCTAGTCTATCTTATCAGTTAAAATAAATTACAATTAATTGTTTCTGCTGTGCTTTTTGGAAGTCATATGGCCAAAATACTTGATGTTGTGACCAAAAAGGTCACATACATCTTATACTATTCTAGTTGTAAGTTTCAGTTTATGATACGAATTTAATCTACCAGTGTTTTACAAGCTTCTTGTTGTCTCGGAGCTAATTTAACTTTCACCTTATGGCTGCTTTGTAGATCATATATAGCTTTTCAGTACACCTTGTTACGATATTATCTGAAATTAAAACATGGATTCATGCTTCTTTATTTCCTTCTTATAATAGTGGTGAAAACTTGTGATCACATTACTATGTACACAACAACAAAGCAATATCAACTAATATACGGTTTGCTACTACTGGTAATATCATTGACCGTAACAACAGTGGCATCAACAACTGCAACAAAAATAATAATAATAATGACGACGACAAACGTGCAAAAATTAAAAAAAGCAAAAACAACCACTACTACTACTATAATAATAATAATAATAATAATAATAATAATAATAATAATAATAATAATAATATAATAGCAATAATAATTACGATGCTAAAGAAAATAGATGACCATAATGGTCACAAACCACTTTTTTCTATTTTGCCATTGCTTCTAACGTTGGGAATGGCATTCTGGGGTCTAAGGATGGACACATATTCAATGAACTCACTAAAAATTGCTAGTCATGTTGCAGACAGTGAGTTTACCACAAGTATTCACTCTCTATCTAGCTCCACTCGGTCTATTTGTAACAAGTCAATTCTAATTTGTCGGAAAAAGTGAGTGGCAGTTAAGTTATGCCCCAGCACAACAAGAAAACACGTCTTACACGGCTTGCGTGTTTAAAACACAAATTTAGTCAATATTAGATCATCATTGTTACAATTAAATCTGGTCAATGCAATCGCCTATATTAACTATATTGTTTGCTCTAGGTTCAGGACATCAGTCAAAATAAGTACTAGGTACTAATTTTTTGCTTTTATAGATTGCATTTTCAGTGCATACAAACTAACGAATTGTGGACTCAAACTAAAGATTTCCTAGATTGCATATCCAGTGCGTACAAACTAATAAACTGTGGAAACAAGCTTAAGACCTTTTTCGTAATGTAAAGCTTTGAGTTTGTGCCCTCTTTTTTAAAAAAAAAACAACAGTAGCATTAGACAACCATCCAGTTTTGTTTAATATCCGTTTATGACATAAGCCTTACTCAACATACCATACAAATTCTTCTTCTTCTTCTTCTTATTATTATTATTATTATTATTATTGAGCGTGAGAAGAAATACAAGTAGGAGACCATTTTTATTCTTTTGAGGCATTATTGGACAAGGAGAAATTAATACTAGCTTCCCTATTTAGGAGTTTCTGAAGACCAAGGTATATCCTAAATTGAAACGTGCATTGACATATTTTTTCGTTGATCAATTTCTAACTATCAGTGTTATACTTATTGTCAAATGAACGCAGTACCATTTGATGTGTGCCAGATCTTAAGTCTAGAATTATGTTATACTGCTTTGCCTCTATTCTTAGCTTACAAAAGGCGTATGCCAGATTTGGTTCTTAAAATATCTTTGTTTCAATGCTACAAATCATGGTCTTCAATCTGTTAGCATACACTGAGAGACTTAATCTACCTAATGTCAGTCCACTTGTTAAAAGACCTGTTTTTCATTTTCCTATCATTTTAAGGTCAACTCAGTGAAGAATAAGTCAGATACCATTATGATTTAAATATAAATCATTATATGGGACACACAAGTATGTGTTTACCTGTTTGTCTGTCAATGAGTGTGTGTATGTTTTTGTGAAACAGAGTGTCCTAATTATGATACCTTACCTACTGCCTTGGAATTAGGATTTGTTCATATAAATTTTCCGTAAATTAGACTTTTCGCATATTCATTCTTCCTTATATGTTTTCTTTACCTACTGTCCCTCAATGCTGTGACCACTAACCAGGCTGTCAATATATAAAACTTCCTCTGTCTGTTTACATAGTATTCCCCTTTGCACTTTTATGTAAACAATAATGTATCCGTCCTTCTTTGTTTCCATGAAGAGATTTCTAAATATAAAGAAATATATCTGTTTATAACAAAAGACTGATATAATCTGGCTGCTTCAAAACTAAATATGTTACTGACTATTTTAAGTTTTGCAAGTGGGGGACTTAAAAATGACGGCTCGTAAAACATACGAAAAATCAACAACGTTAGCGTGTGTCTATCAAGCTACTGACATATCACAATATATTGATGAATTAAAAAAAATGTGTAATCTATGACAGAGATGAAATTTAGCTGAAGTCGGATACAGTTGCCATATTACGCCACACCTTAAGTAAACTGAAGTAAGTTTGTTTATAAAAAAAATAGCTCTTGACACATACTATATTTGTGATGAATGAAATTCTGCCATCTTGGCAAAATGGAACCTCTAGGAGTCAGAATTCTTTACATCGACACAGATAGTTGCGTTTACATCAATCGATCCACGCATCGAAGACGCCCGTTTAAGCGCATGGACCTACGAACATCCAAAAGAGTGGTCGTACAAATTACGGATACAAATACAGCGACAACAAGGAGAACTTCTTAGCATATGTAAAGTGAAAGGATTCACATTAAACTGTTTAAATTGAACAGTGTAAGTGTAAACAGTGGTTCTAAATTTTCTGAAAGTCACTTTGGGGGTTGCTGGAATGTGAAAATAATCTTCAGGAGCTACCGAACAACTTTTTTGACTGATCTTGATTCTCTCAATCCAGTGGATGTAGATGGCAATAGCTCAAGATCAATAGTATCTTCTTTAAAATAGCTAGCGTGAACTTCTGCTCATACTTCTTCTATGTATGAGGCGACATAGTACCTCGATGTGTTATGGCTTCTGGTTTCCTTGGAATGGTATGATCGTTTAATGATGGGAGATTCATCGTGCTTTATTTATCTAGGATACCCCCCCCCCCTCTCTCTCTCTCTCTCTCTCTCTCTCTCTCTCTCTCTCTCTCTCACGCTTTATAATAGTACTCCTGCTTAAGATAATCCACTCATGCAATTTCAGTCTATGAAGATGGAAGAACCACAACAGATGACCCTTCTGGTCAGAGATTTACAAAGAGTCATTCGAAAGTCCACTTCCAACAAGACTTCAGACTACTCCTCTCCAGATAAATGTCAAGATACTTTTTATATCTGTCAAAAGAAAGGACACTGAGCTCCAGAATGCCCACAACGTAAAAGGAAATGAACCTCTAAGACAGAAGAAATGAGATACAAACGTAAATATTATAATTGTCAACAAAAAAAAGATTGGTCTACGGGGTGTCCTAAGAAAGTGAAAAAAGAGATAAAGGGAACTTTTAGACGAAGAAGAAGAACCCATTCCAGCAAAGCGATTCAAAGCAAAACACGCAAAAGAAACAACATAATAACCCAAGTCAAAGAAGGAAGACAAGAATGACTTTTGTGATGTGTTTTTGAAATTTTGTGGTAATTTTTTTAGAAGGGAATATATACCAAAAATGTGCTTCATTATAGTGTAGCCCAGCACGGTCCTCTCTCTCTGACTCTGTTTCATAAAACCACACACGCACACACCCATTGTCGGACAAACAGACACACACACTTGAGTGTCCTATAGAATGATTTAGATTTAAAGCATAATAGTATTTAAATTATTCTGCACTGCGTTGACTTTGGAATCTAAGTCGAGGAAACCAGGTTTTTTAACAAGTACACTGACATTAGATGAAAAAGTCGGTCAGTGCATGCTAACAGAATGTAGATTTGTAAAAAAGAAAGTTAAGAAACAAATCTGGCACTCGCCTCTGCCAACTGAGATCATAGACAATACAGTCTGAGAGAATTCTAGACTTAACATCTGGCACACCTATAATGCTCCTGTGTTCATTTGACAATAAATATAACACTGATTTATAGAAATTGATAGATGAAAAAATATGTCAATAAACGTTTCCAACTTAGGATTTACCCTTGTCTTCGGAAATTCTTAAAGAGGCTAACCTAATGCTAATTTCTCCATATCCTATAATGCTTTAAAAAATTGTCGTTCTACTTTGTTTTGTTTTGCCATAATGGCAATAATAATAATATTAATAATAATAAGAAAAAGAAGAATACAATAAGAATAAGTATAATAATAATTGTTATGTTAAAACCCGTGCTATGACTGGATATTAAATAAATTGTGTGGAACAAACTCAAACGTTTACGTTAGAAAAAGCAAATCTTTAGCTTGATTGCAAAATTTCAAAAGTTAGAACAAACTATGCAGTTTGTGGAAATGGCATATTTCTATTACCCACTGATATGGTGATCAAAATGGGTAGTATAGTAGGTTACAATAATAATTTGCAAAAGTCATCAGCTTAATTTCCTACATGGATAGGTATATTATATGGACACCTAATTCCAATTGGATTTTGTTCCTCCTTGGTAAAAAAGTCTAGAGATAGAATGGTGGTTTTGTGAACATTATCTATTTTTTGGTTGTTGAATCGATAGCAAAATGATACTGTACTAAATGATTGGAAGTCTAGTCTTTCTTTACAACGTTGTCAACCTTGCAAATATGTTCATGTTTATTATGTGGTATCTGCATGTGAAAAAGAAGGGACAAGCCCTAATCCTCTCTCTTTATTTTAGGCGAGCGAGGCCTATTAAAAAATGTTGATCTCTGTCTCTGTCTCTCTCTCTCTCTGTGTCACACACGCACACTGAGACAGACAGACACACTTTGATTAGAAAAAATGGTGTTAAATTTTGGTAAAAAATGCTTTAATTGTTCCTCGCTCTGACAAACACACATACACACACACAGTTTTGTTTGGTTGTTTTCAACCAAGGGAAACCAAAATTGAATTTAGGACATTATATTTTGCCAAAACACTCTGGGTCTAGATTAAAGAAAGAAAATGTCCAACCGTCTCAAGTATATTGATCTTTGGGGTAAAAACGTCAGTCATTGTATTTATCAATCAACCATAGTTAGTGAAGACGCTAATTTGTAACTTGTGCAAATCCAGTATTGCGGGTCATTTAGGCTAAAAAAAAAAAAGAAAAAAAAAAGAAAAAGAAAAAAACAACAAAACATATGATAGGATATTAGTTGAGATTTACTGGCCTGGCGTGAATAGCGACGTAGCACGATTTTGTCGATCGTGTGAAGTTTGCCAGAAGACCATGTCAGTGCAAAGAATAACTAATAGATACCCCATTTAAAAAGATGGCCGTCAATATTCCTATTAGAGACTGGAGGAACCCGTATATCCTCGACTCTTGTGGATTACTCAACTAGATACCAAGATGCCATAGCAATACCAACTATTAAAACCTAACGTGTGGCAGAGGCACTTGTTGACAGGTACAGCAGGGTGGGGTGCCTGGGGAGGTTCACACATATTGTAGATTGATACCAAGAGAGATGCATCAAAATTTAGCTCCAATGAAGAATTAATACCTTTACATTTTGTAGTTAAGCAATACGTTTACCGTTAACTTTGATATTAAAATCAGATCATATCCATATAAAAGTAGTAAAAGCTCATGGTTTATAAAACTGTTCAGATTGATTTTACCTATCAGAGTCGCGGTGGCTCAGTTATTTGTGTACCGGACTCGCTACCAGGAGTAGGCAGGTTCAAATTCAGCCTAGACCATACCTGGTCGGTCTGTGCAACGTGTCTCGGCCAACGCACGTCACTCCAATTACTTCGTCGCAATATATGAATTCAAGTATATGTTTAACATAAATCAATCTCAGACAAATAACTACTTTGTTGTCTTTGGTGCAATACATCGCTTTCAGATTATGCTGCTTAGGGAAAACTTAGAGGCAATTCCGACCTCGTCTATAAAATGTCTTTCAAGTACGGTTTTGCCAGTAACTTTACTATATGTGATCTTTCTTAGACACAATGTAGCATACCAATGACACAAAAATAGTATCAATTTATATCAGATGTATTATTTTTAAATCGGCTGTCAACTGTTCAAACGCTACAACCGAGTGTGTCAATCGGCTGAGAGATAAACCCAATGGAATAAAGCACAGAGCAGTCCACATGCAGGTGACTTAGTTGCCAAAATCAGTGTCTAAACCCTCCCGCTGTTACGTTTTATGGAGTTCACTAGCTAGCCTTTCTACCACACTATGAGTTGACGTAGTGCCGTCTAAATAGTTCTTTCACCCTTACTTTTGGAAATATCACAGCAAAAGCAATACTGCTGACCATGCATACATTCAATGACGAACTATTGAACTCGCAGTAAAGCAAATATTTGTATCAGGAAAGATGTGGCTCCACCAGTAAAATGACGCCATCTATACCAGATAAATATCATTAGAGGTTTTAGTTTAAAATATTCACCTAGATATTGCCATAGGAAAATCTTTTAGAATACTATATATTTTATGAAAACTAATATACTTTTAAACTATTTATGCTGCCTAATTTTACACCTCTTGATACAGGGCATGCAGCTTACTCGTGCAAAACATGTAGAGAGTAAGACATAAATTTGTCTCGATAAACATAAGACCTGTCTCAAGGGACAAAATAACTGTGTTGCTTTCTGCATGACAAATGGTTCTTCAGTTTGCACATTTAGTACTCTTGTGCATTTCTGAAATAATCATTACTACAACTTATACCATCTGTAGTACTAGCACTAATACTTCCACTACTGCTACTACTAATGATGCTGCTACTAGCATTGCTGCTGCTGTTGCTACTGTTGATGTCAGCAATGGTGACTATGTAGCTTTATTTAAATTCAAATCAAAACCACTATAATATAATAATAATAAGAAGAAAACATAGACATGCTGATATGGACATTTAGCAAATAGCTGAATTAATTCAGACAAAAACAAAATTGTATCCTTTGTGCAACATAAGCATGATCATCCAGTGATACAATATGTTGCTGTCTACTTTTTAGACATTCCAGAGAATTTCTAACATTCAATGGACTTATACTGGTTCCCTGACCTTGCCGTTACATAGAGTGTATAGAAACAAAAACAGGGAACTTGTCAACAATGCACTAAACCTAATTGTATATATCCTTTTTTATCTGCATATATAATTTTCATATATCTGCCATGGGGGAGTGGGGGATACGGTCAAAGCTCAACCTCTTGATGATTGGTTTCAACAAGCGGATACGTTTTGATTTGATGGTCTTTAGAAAGTGTTCATATCATTAGAGGTTATAACGTTATGAAGTACCTGAGTAACAAATTGTGGTGGGGTAATATTCTGCAAAATTAACCCAACAACCCTCTTCCACACTAATGCTGTTGTAACACCAGTTTGACTTGAATGTGTGGATTTTGCTTGGTTTGTGCAATTATAAATGAAATTTATACAAGTTAAAATTTCTTGCAGAGCCGCCTACCTCGCAAAAGATTTAGACGCTTTGTTTCCGCTTTATTTCTGTTTTAGCGGCTCTAGTCTGGCTCACATTATATATATATATATATATATATATATATATATATATATATATATATATATATATATATACAGAGAGACAGAAAAGAGCAATTGGTCATTATAACACGAAATTAGTAATATCTTTATACTTTATTGCTTCAGACGCTTTCGAATCATCGTCATGGATGCTCTTTAGGTACGTACAATATATTTTCAAAGCATTTATATATTTTTTATTTACCAAAATACGTCGAGAGTATAATGCACTTACCAGAAGAAGATTAATGGCGATGGTGCGAAATGCTTGAACTAATAATAATAAACTATGAATATTTCACTGATTTCCTGTTTTACTAGTAATTTTTTCAACATAGGAACTGCCACAGTGACATATTCGATATATATATATATATATATATATATATATATATATATATATATATATATATATATATATATATATATATATTATAATCCGGGAAAAATAGGGAACCTGTCAACAATGCACTAAACCTAATCTTATCTTGCCCTTTTCTTTACCTGCATAGATAATTGTCATTTATCTTCCATGGGGGACATGGAGGAGGGGGGGATACGGTCAAAGCCTAATCCCTTATGATTGGTTTCAACAAGCCGATACGTTTTGATTTTATGGCCCTTTGAAAGTGTTCATAGCATAGAGGTTATCACAAAATCATAGAAAAAATCATTGGAAAAGGCACTTAGCTTCCATTTCCTCGGTATGATAAAGCCAATAATGCTTTGAAATTAAAATAAAAGCTACTTGCGTCATCATGATGTTGCTTTAGTCGTGTTCGTTGTCTGTCTCGTCGTATATTCTTTTTTGTTC
Source organism: Margaritifera margaritifera (assembly GCA_029931535.1). Classification (NCBI taxonomy): domain Eukaryota; kingdom Metazoa; phylum Mollusca; class Bivalvia; order Unionida; family Margaritiferidae; genus Margaritifera; species Margaritifera margaritifera. The sequence goes on from JAQPZY010001042.1 coordinate 1,056,822, forward strand.
CAAGCAAAATTAGACAGAATATTATAATCCGAATGATATAATTTGAATTATTCGTATTATTATCAGTAGAAATAGTAGTAGTAGCAGTAGTAGTATAATATCAACCACACACAAATTCGTCGTCTTCTTCCTCTCGTCCTCCTCCTTTTACTTTTCATATGCATCAAGACCATTGCTACCGTTAAGCTAAAACAGCAAGATTTTCCTCATTTCTTAGTGGTCCTTGTATTATTAACACCTGCGCATGGAATCTCGCATTGTATAATATAATTTGTCTACCAAGATAAGGCAGATGTGTGATATTATTATTACCAGTTAGCTGGGTCAGATCTGCGACTTATGGTTAATGTATTTTCGGCAGCAACAATATTTATTGATCGTAAGTTCTTCCTCTGTTCCAGAGAAACGCAATACAAAATTGCTTGCCCAAATTAGATTTATTGATCAAAATAAACTGTCAGCGTGCATCATATACCTCATCCATTTCAAATCTCTTTATTATTTTCATAGGTCTTGTTCCGTGGAAACATTTAATTTGCGCGAGTTGATCTTCTTCGTGTGTGGGTCTCTTCATAATTCTAATTGTCTGCTGAACTTTAACAGAATGAAAATGCCTAAATTTTCTAATGATTATCCCGTTCAATATGTTTCAATTTCATTGAAAAAATTCATACACATTCAACAACTTTTAATCTTGATTGTTGCCATCGTAAATTCGCTACTCATTACTTCTTAAATAAATTTCTAAGACTTTAGCGCGTATTCGTGCGTCTAAGCTCTTCTACAATTCGGGAACGAATTAAAAGGGCCTATATTTCGCATTTATCATATTTTTTAAAAGTTATCTGCACTCTCTGGTCTGTCAATCCTTGGGGGTAGCCATCTTTGGAGTTTGGGTGCACCTGACCTGATTCATTTTTCTTTTATTGCGGTAAATAGGGAGGGTTGTCGAGTTGGTTTTTTACGTTAAATCGACCTGGGGTGTTCTCGTTGCACTTTAAGTGCAAGATTTGTTGCTGCAAAGAGATAACGTCGTAGTCCTGCACTGATTTAGAAATTAACAGGCGTGTTCGGGTGTTCTCGTTGCACGTTCGTTGCAAGGGTTGTTGTAAAGCAACATCCTCGTACCCATACACGAGACGGTAATAATTTATGAAATGTTCAAGTGTGCTTGCGGAGTTCCGATAAATCAACACAAGATGGTAGTAATTTATAAATTTACAAGTATGTTTACACTCAAAAAATGTGTGCTACACTGTTCATCTTTAGACTTCCTGTTTCAAAACATTATATCACAAGTGTTCGTTTGATTTATCCATCTTTGAAGCCCATATGAATTTAACAAATAATGTCTGCATGTCAGCTACGTACTTTTGTGTAAAGTTCGGTATTGTTAAATGTATATATTTTATATCTTGACTCACTAATGTTTTGATGACTGTTATTCAGTTATTTTCCTTTTTGACCACACTAGATGCAATTGTATTAAGTAATTGAGTATTTGTTATAATTAAGAAACAACATCCTATCTAAATGAATAGAAAAAGAGCTTCCCAATAATTCCAATTTTAATTTTCCCATCATAACTTTAATTGCTGTGTCAGTTTCATCTTGATTTTAATTGTTTTCCTAATTTGTCCTAATTAAGTCTTTTCGAAACTATTCAAATCCCTTTTGATTTATCAAAATGTAAATGTACACCAAATGCGCTACTGAAAAAACTGAGCACTTTATTGTTTCAAAGAGGGGTTTTTCCAACCCATCTGATACAATTGCAGTATCTAAAGAAGAAAATACTCATTATCATTTACCAAAATTCCCTTTACTTGCTTAATTTTTCATCTTTCGACATTCATGTAACTACTCCATGTCTTATAAAAATACACCTATATCTCTGAAGAAAAAAATCCAAATTCTACAGTGAAAACGTCAACACTTAGACTTGTACCATTTCCCTTATTTATAGAACTTTTGAACCTTCTTCTAGTGTCAATGTTTTTCTAAAGAATGTGATATTTCATCAGATAGTTTTAAATGACAAACAAGGAAAGTTTAGTTTAATTCAAAATCATACTTCACGGTCGTATAAATTAGATTATTATAATATAACTCAACGTCTTTTAAAATTTCGTTATGATTTATTTGTGTTTGATCAGCTTTTGTTATATTTGTATTAGTTTTGTTTACAAAATTTCTTTTAATCTTTGCTTAGAAGGAATATCGCTATACTCAGCTTATTTCACCTTTTGCTCTATCATTGTTCCAGTCATGCGTTTGTTTATCTTTTTGCTCTATTATTTTGCCAGTCATACGTTTGTTTTTTCTACTTAACAATTTCTATTTAGCATGTTCCAATTATTTAAGAATGTGAGTTTTGTCCATCTGTTACACACATCGGTGGTATCAATGTGTCCTGTACCCGCACTGATTTCTGTAGTAGGAATCCTGATAGACTGTGTACTTCGATGAGAATTAATTACTGGGTCAACATGCGAGTATCTATGCATGGCACGAATGCCTATACCACCGACTTTGCAGCATCATGTTTTGGTGACGTGTGCATGGTAGAGATGGTATAGGTGGTTGGTGCTGACAGGCAAGGCGATGAGCGCCGTAACCCACGGATCCGGGTTCGAATCTCCGTTGAGCACGAATTAAAATTTTCCAACCTGTTTGATAATATTATTTATTCGTATTTAAAAATTCTTCTAATGTTATCAAGTATTTTCCTGTAGGGATATTACATTCCGCTCTGTTTGGTGTATATTTGTAATTATATATATATATATATATATATATATATATATATATATATATATATATATATATATATATATATATATATATATATTTAAATTCCTATTTCGTTCTTATCACGCTTTAAAGTAAAGGTAGAGAATGAGTGTCTTGTAAACAGTATACAGACTTTTATTTCCTGGATAGACTAGAACGGTCCTTAGTTTAACTTTATCAAGAAGTCCCCTGTAATTTATCCATATCATCGTCAATAACTCCATCAAAACATAGTATCTGATCAGAAAAGTTTGACTTGGGCTACAGTTAAAGAAATAAATACATACAAATGGGAAAAATGTTATAAATAGTATTTGCTTCCAATACAGTCATATGTATCGTACATTAAACTTGCACATAATTCACACTCATCTCCATGTTATTCAATTTTAAACCATTTTGCAAAACGTTTCAAGGTATTACAAACATCAGATGTAAAACATTTCAGATTTCATATTTTTTGATATTTTATACATGAGGTATGTAACATTTCGGATATCTATTGTCTGATATATAAAATGTAAATTAACAAAACAATAAATGTAATTAATCTCGCATATATAAAGACTAAATCCTTTAATATTTCCCTTTTTTCGTGTCCACAATACGATTGCTTAGCCAGACTAGCAACATCATGTACGTAGAATAATCAAAATGTAGAAATTATGTAAATACAATATAGTCCATAAAATGATATCATTAACTTCTTATTAAACCTGGGTCAAGATTATAAGCTGTCTATATTCCAGTGAATCCATTTCTTCTAACACGCATGGTATGTGATAGTGTCAGTTAATATTATACGCACGAAAGAACATACACAAAATGGAAACGAAAAATAACAAGCCAAATTATAAATCCACCAAAAACCAATAATAACTGGACTCAGAACGACCAAAAATATTCAAAATCGAAAGAACCGAGATATTCAAGAACCCCCCCCCCCCCCACCACTTACACATACACAGTGCGCGCCGGATCATAGTACAAGGTAGCTAACTTCTATATATTCATTATGTTCATTAAAGACTTATGTCCCTTGTCTCATTGAAGACTTATGTTCCTTGTCTCATTGAAGACTTATGTCCCTAGTCTCATTGAAGACTTATGTCACTTGTCTCTAGTACATGTAATCAATATTTCTAGGAAATATACAACACAATTCATGCAATCAGTACTACTAAGAAAATAGTTCGTTCAAATCTGACCAGATAAACACAGAAAACACGTGCATTCGAACAGTTGGATCGAATATTTTAGCTCATTCTTTCTTTTTACATGTATCTCTTTATCGAACAGTCTGCCATTTATATGCATGTATCTCTGTAGCAAAAAGGCCGCCGGTACTATGTGTGTCGAACGAAACAAGGTCAAAGATGAATAAATGAAAATAATATTACAACAATTGCTTATGAATATTGCGGGTTTACAAAACTTTATATATCTTTGCCTCGAACGAGAATGTTTATCTACATTTGCATGTATTAAAAAGATTTGTTAAAATTCTGAAAATCGAAATACATGTATCTTTCTCGACTGAGTGTGAACTTCGAACCTTTTAAGAACCACCCGTAGCTTAACGAACATTTTATTCTACTGAAAGGTAAAACCAACATATGTGTGTGCTAAATATTGACTTCGATGCAAGACTTCCCTCGAACAAAAACAAGTTTTTATCAACTTTGATGGTTTTACATATATGTCAACATAACAGTGCAGTTCAATTTGCCTTTCAATTAGCCAGTGTTTGAATATAATGTAAACCTTACACCCCCATCATCCAAAATGGACCATTTCTTTTAAAGTCAACACAACCGCTATCTCAACGACATTTAGACATACCCAAGACAAAAGACAGCCAGCTTGGTCGCAGAATCAGTCATGTCTGAGGAAGAATCACGTTCCATCATAAAAAGGTAGGCGGAATTCCATTCTTCCCCACTATTCTTTTTCTTTCATTCTTTCTTCTATGAAGAACTAAGAATGTTCTGTAGCTTATTTATAATCCCATAACTTATGTATTTTGTGGTTTGCACGTTTACTTTTTTTTTCTTTTTCTCACAATAATTAGGTACTGTATAATTCCACTGGGTAAGAAACCAAAGGCCTCATTTTGCTTTAGAGATATTAGCATTCTAAACATGAGTACAAATATATTCCTCCAAAATTCATTAAATATTTCAAGTTCAAACCAATGTGCGGAGCTGGGTGTAAAAACACTGTCATAGTTCCTTACCTCAAATGCCATTTGTTTCACATAATCAAAAGTAACATACATTCAAGTAAAAAGCACAGGAAGATTACGTGAACCTCGTGTATTAGTAAACGTGTGCAATAAGAAATAATACATATTAGCTCTTTTCAATAGGTAGAGTTTTTGTTTTGCTAGGTGACCTACAATCGCAAATGCTTATTTGTTGGAAAGAGACAAATATTTAGAAGAGTAGCATCAATTAGAGGATGATGCTTTAATTTTGTGGCTGCCATTTTATGAACCATAGTCGAATGACAATTTTGTGGCTGCCATTTTATGAACCATAGTGGAATGATACACAAACACCAGTATACGAAATATGTCTAGGTGATACAGACTTTTGTGATAGTACAATGTTTTGTTACAGTTTTCATAAAATCAGACCCAAATACATAATCAAATCAATAACAAGGAAACATATATATGTCACAAAAAGTTATCTATTCATTGAAGAAATTGGTCTTTAGTTTTATTTAATTTAGCGATGCATTTTTCAATAGTTCAATATCTGTCAACTATTTGTTTCAAAACATATAGGGAATGATTCTGACGCATTCAATGTGCAAGTGCAAATATAATATTTAGCCAAATAAAACAAAAAGACAAGAAGTGAAACAAAAATAGCCAAGTGTTCATTAAATAAAATATTTTCTTTGTTGGACAAGTATACAATATTTGGGCAAACAGTTGAAAAACTGTGTATAAAACGGTTCCAAAAATTATAAATAATATCACAATCAGTGAAGAGATTTCAAAACTTTCATTCTCACTTGTAAAATAAAGTACACGTGTCATCATATATGTTAATTCTTTTGAAACAATGTACAACGAACATTCTATGAAATAATTTAAAGTAAATGAGGTCAGCTTGATATCTTGGGTCAGAATATAAATTTAAGACCACTCTTCGCTACTTATACTAGTATATAATACTTGTACCTGATGTAACAAGATAACCGGGTTGGATTTCGGATTTATAACAGAACACTGTTGATGGTGATAAAAATGCAATGTTTATTGATGAATGACTTGAATGGGAAGTGTTACGACTCTATGGTCTAAGAAAAATGTAACAGAAAGAAAGTGAAACCAACAAATCAAGTAAAAAATCAACAAGCAATTTATTACTAGATAATTAAAATGAAAAATCAAAAAGTCACTTACAGTAATGTGTTTTGAAATCCTGATAATCCAATAAGAATGATTGTTCTAATCACAAGTCCTAAATATAGAATGTTCCGAATTCACGGCTGTGTCCTTGAATGTTATGATGTGCTAATGGTCTCCAAAGTCCTGATGTACTAGTAATCTTGATGTGCTGATGTCAAAATGAAGTATTCCGAAATCCCTGAATAAGTTCACATAAATTCCAAAATCATCAATTAAAAATCCAAAATCCAAAAGTTTATGAGCACTGTTATAATCCAATGAATATTTAAAATAATTCCTCTCTTAGAATTTGTAATGAATTTTCACAACTGTAATAGCTCTTTACAAGACTGATGGTAATGTCAAAACTGAATAAATGTCCACCAAACATGGTATATATAAAGATTGGTCACATGACAGAATGTTCTAGAATGTGTGTCATCTTAATGGAATTTTACTTGTAAACAAAATTCAACCTTGACCTTCAAATTGAGAAAACATATTGATCAAAACAACCTAATTCAAGGACACTAGTTAAACATGTTTTTCCTGATAACATTAAGATTTAAGCAAATATTAAAGTGAAGAAACATTTATAATTTCCTAAAATATTTATAATATTATATAAACATCATACATAACAGAAGAAAGGTTATGATTAATACGTGCGTGTATAGGGTCCAAATATTGGACAAATTAACATAATCCGCACAAACCTAATACGGTAACCCAAATATGAATACAAATAAATAAATACACAGTGCAATGATAAAGGCTAATGATTCATCTCATACGATGAAAGGAATGATGTGTTTTACTCAGATAGCAAAAATGATGTATTTTTACTCATATAGCAAAAATGTATACCCTCACATAATGAAACATGAGGCACTTTATTCAAATAATAAAATGTGGTGCAAACAAATGGGATAGATATCCTGCAAAATATCTTACACTCCCAAACCACTGGGTATCACAAACACCCAAAATTAGCCCACGGCTAAAAGATTACATATATGGAGTGACTCACAAACACTCCGTCACTAGCATACTTGGCTGCTAGTCAGACTGGTCAATCAAGCGATCCACGCCCACCAATGGGTCAACAACGCCCGATCACCAGGTATTCAAGCAACACACTGTTTATTCAGCTCCACGGCTGCTATGGTTAGCTTTACAGCTGCTATAGTCAACTTCTATTGTCCCCTCTATAGCTGGGACCTCGTCGACTCTGATCTCTACAGCTGAAAATAAATCTAACACCGTGTAGTATGATTGACACGGGCATATACGATAACACGTAATGACGTTATATACGGTAAGTTATACAAATTACATTATCGGCACAACATTACAAAGCAATAAACAAGTTCAGAAGTGAACCTACACGTGTCCAATAAGAATCTTATGGTACTAAACGTTTCCTAAAAATGACACTTTATATTGCTAATATAAAGCTCTTATTAAGAACAAACAAGAATAGAAAATATACAAACAAGAATAGAAAATATACAAACAAGAATAGAAAATATACAAACAAGAATAGAAAATATTTGCATTGTACTACGCAAGTCGAAGCTACATAGAAAACATACACCATAAATTAATTAATAATTTACGTACCTCTACAGCTGAAGACGTGCAAATCCTTAAGTAGACTGCTCACTGACAAGGCGTTCCGTAATGTAAAGATTTACTCTCACGGTGAGGCATTTATACACAGACGATGCAGCTCTACATCGTCCGTACACTTGATGCATTCGGTTTTTCCCATCGAAAGCACTTCGCACGTGCGGCATGGGGTGAACCGAACTCACGGTTTCGAAATATTGTACAATATACATAACTCACTCTCGGGTATCGTTATTACATTGAAAAACGAAACCCGAGTACGTGTATTTAATAAAAGGGATTTATACAATTCCGTGACAATACCTCCCCCCTTAAAAAAAGTGGTAACACTTTTAGAAAAATCACGGAATGTGAACATAAACAATTATTAAAACATTCAACTTTTAATACTGAACAAAAATAATCTGCTAATTACACCCTACTTAAAAAATCAGCAGCTACATTTTCCGACCCTCGAATTGCCTCGATTCGGAAAGTATACGGTTGCAAAGACAACGCCCAACGCATCAATCTTGCGTTGGCGACCTTTGCTTTATTCAAGTATAGGAGCGGCTATTGGTCCGTTTGTAAGGTAAATTCCCTCCCGAAAAGATATGTATGGAATTTTCCTATTCCCCATACTAAGGCTAGGCACTCCTTCTCAATCACGGAGTAGTTTTGCTCCCTAGAGAGCAATTTCCTGCTTGCATAAGCGATGGGCAATTTCATCCCCTCTTGCTCCTGTAGCAAAACAGCCCCAAGTCCCGTATCGGACGCATCAGTCCTCAGCACAAAAGCTTTGTTCAATTCTGGCAACTTTAAGATTGGTGCACTTATCAGTTTCTGTTTTAAAGCGTTAAACGCATTTTCCTGGCACACACCTCAGGAAACTTTATTTGGTTGCCCTTTCCTAGTCAAGTCTGTTAATGGGCTAGCAATAGCCGAAAAAGTGGGAACAAATTTCCTGTAAAACCCAATCAAACCTAGGAAAGATCTTACTTGTTTCTTGGCCTCTGGTCTAGGTGCATCTCTGACTGCTCCTATTTTGTCTGGGTGGGGTTTCAACTGGCCTAGTCCACTTACAAGATGGCCCAAACACTCTAGGTCAAAATATCCTATACTACATTTGCTGGGCCTTGCTGTAAGATTAGCAGTGTGAAGTCTATCGAACAGATCCCTCAATACTCTAACATGTTCCTCCCAGGTATATGTATAAACGAAGATATCATCTAAAAAACTGTCGACGTTTTTCATACCGTTTAACAATTTGCGCATGAGACGAACGCACGACGCACCGGCGTTGACTAAACCGAAAGGCATGACTTTAAATTGATAAAGACCTCTGGGAGTCGCGAATGCCGTTAACTCGCGGGCATTATCAGCGATTGGTACCTGCCAATATCCCTTGGTAAGGTCTAACTTGGAAAGGTATTTATGACCTGCCAACTTTGGAAATAGATTTTCTATGTCTGGCATTGGTTCTGCATCGAACACGGTGATCTTATTCAGTTGCCGAAAGTCAATGCAAAAACGGTTTGTCCCGTCTTTATTTCTGACTAACACAACGGGGGACGAATACGGGGAACTGGAAGGTTCGATCACTTCCTGGGTTAACATTTTCCCCACTTCTTCGTTGATTGTCTCCCGCGCATTAAAGGGTATTGGATATCCTTTAATTCTGATCGGCTCCACAGTATTCAACTTGATCTCGTGTTGAATCAGTCCAGTACGGCCTGGTTTGTCCGTAAATACGTCTGGGTATTGGGACAAAACCTCCAAGATCTGCGTACGCTGACCCTCGGATAAATCCGGGCATACATTGATCTGATCTATATCTTCTTTCCCTACGTCAATGGGGTATTCGAGAGGCGTTTCGATGCTGGGGACGAATTCCGATTCGTCACATGACCTATCGTCTATCACCGCAATACATACTACGTTCAAGACCCCTTTATCAATTGTTTGACTAGGTCTTTCTACGTAGAGTTTCAGCCTATTGGCGTGAAATATCTTGGACTTACCTTCCATGTCAATGATGTAGTCCATTTCGTCTTTCACTTGTTTGACTTCGTATGGCCCTTTCCATTGGACTAGCAGCTTGTTTTTATTCGTGGGGAGAAGAACCAACACTTGATCGCCTATATCAAACTTCTTACTCCGCGTTCCTCGGTTGTAGTATTTCGCGTACTTACCACTAGATTTCGCGAGTTCGTCTTGCGCCATTCGACATGTACTCTCTAACCTTTCGCGCAAATCTACAACGTATTGGTAAGTGGTCTTAACTTCTTCGTTCGCGACCTCGTCTGACCACAGTTCGCGTAGAATACGCATAGGACCACGAACTGTCCTACCGTACAATAGTTCAAACGGGGAGAAGCCTAAACTTTCGTGAGGAACCTCACGATACGCGAACAGAATTGCGTTCAGATACCTATCCCAATCCTTAGGTCTTTCCGCACACATCCGTCGCAACAGTTGCTTCAACGTCCCGTTGAATTTCTCTACCAACCCATTGCACATAGGGTGGTAGGGTGTTGTGCGCAGCTGTTTAAGGGATAACAACCTACTAATTTCTGCCATGAGATCTGCGGTGAATTGCGCTCCACAATCCGTAAGAATCTCTTCGGGCACTCCGATCCTGCTGAACATGTCTACGAGCGCTTCGGCTACACGTTCGGTTTCTATCGATGGCAAAGCTATGGCTTCAGGGTACCTAGTGGCGTAATCTACCATCGTTAAGATGTATCGGTTTTTCCGATCTGTATGTGGAAATATGGGTCCTACAATGTCAACGGCCACTCTTTTAAACGGAGTATCTATCAGGGCATTTGACCTAAAGGTACTCTAGTTATCCTTCCCTTAGAGACCGTCTTCTGGCAAACATCGCACGAACGACAAAACCGCGCTACATCGCTATTGACACCGGGCCAATAGAATTCTCGCAATACCCTATCAGTTGTTTTTTTCATACCTAAATGACCCGCCATACTCGATTCGTGCGCGACCTTGAGTACATATGATCTGAATTCCTGGGGAACAACTAGTTGCAAGAACTTCTTATCATCAGGTGTAGTATATTCCCTGTACATTAAACCCTTTCGAAGTAGAAATTTAGAGGACCCCCCGTTCTTACACTTCCTCACAGTACCCGACAACACTTTCTCTGCGGTTACGCGAAGAGACGCGTCGCGTTTTTGCTAGTTCAAAAATTGTTCACGGGAGATATCAGTAATGGCTTCCGGTACCTTTAATTTACGTAGGGGTTTGTTATCCTCCTTTACCTGAGCTCTAGTTTGTACTGCTTGGATGATCGGGAATCGGAAGTCTGACATGGTTGGGAGTCTAGATCCCCGTACATTGCCAATTGTAAGTTCATAAATCGGGTTGGCTATGCACAACGCTTCAACGGTTCCCGTCAGAAAAGGTGTTTCGATACCTATCCTTGCGACAGGAACGTGGTCAATTGTTTGGTCCAGTAGCATCCAAGGCGACTTAAACCCAAGCAATTGGTCATCGCGAACGAGGCTCCGTTTCACGACTACAGTAGTGCACCCTGTGTCCCGTAAAACGGTCACCTTTTGTCCGTTGACATTCGCTGTCGGTACTCTTGCCTCGGGGAAAATACACGTGCCGATTGATTGTATAGCGTCGCGACCGATCTCTGCAAGCACCACTGGCTCGTGCACTACTTCCCGGTTAGCCAGCTGGGAAACATCGAGTTTTCCATCTACCGACCGTCTGCCTTCAATGGCTACCGCGACTCTCTGGACCGATCCCTTCCGCTTAGGACAATTGGGGGAGATATGACCCCACTCCTTGCAAATGAAACATTGCTTGTCCTTATGCCTTCCCTGGTTATCCCTGACAGGTTTTTCAAGTTCCCTGGGTTTTTGATCCCTGACCTGATTCCAACCTTTGCTGTCTCGCGAGATGACATTCTGCGAACCTCCCCGAGCTTCAGCGAATAAATCCGCCTGTGTGGCCATGTCATATATATTCGTGAAGGACCTTTCCCTCAAGAATAAATACAACTCTTTGCCACAAGTTGTCAGTAGCTGGTCACGAAGCAAGAAATCGATAAGACCCTCAAATGTCTTCACGACTTTACCACATTCCACCCATCGCTGCAAGTAATTGCACGTCCTACTGACAAACTGGGTGAATGTCTCGCCTCTCTCGGGTTTGCTATACTTAAACTTCTTGAGAAACCCTTGCTCGGTTAGCTCGTATTTCTTCAGAAGTGCGTCTTTCAACGCGAGGTAATTTAGCGAATCGGCCGTGGGTAAACGAGAATATACGTCTAACGCTTTACCCTTAAGCAACCCGCTAATATGGAGCGACCAATCGTCTTTTTTCCATTTTTGTACAGCGGCGTACCTTTCAAACCTGTTTAGATAACTATCCATGTTATCTTTATTGTCTTCAAATGGGGGCAATTTTGGACCTCTCAGTTTAGAATCATGTTCCCCCTCCCTTTTGGTTTTCAATAGCTCAAAATTTCTTCCTATTGTTATCTTCAATCTCCAAAGCTTCTAACCTCACTCGCTTTTCCCCTTCTAATTTCCTATCCTCTATTTTTTTAAGCATTTCTACCTTCTCCCTTTCTGCTTCCTTTTCCCATCCTATCCTTTCCTTCTCTGCCTCCTTCTCTAATTCTATCTTCTTTTCCTCAAATAGCATTTTCTCCCTTTCGGCCTGTTTTTCTAACTCTATCTTCTCCCTCTCAAATTCCCTTCTTTCCTGCTCTACCTGTCGCTCTATTTCCCTCTCCTTTAACATCTGATCCCGCTCTATTTTTCTCTCCTGTCGCTCTATTTCCCTCTCCTTTAACCTCTGATCCCTTTCCCTAGCCTGTTCTTCACGAACAAAAGTTTTAAGAGACTTCCCTTCGTAGCCAAACTGTTTCCCAAGTTCCACAAGTTCTTTCATTGACGACATTTCAAAAATCTGATATGACCAACCTAAAGTGCACTATTGTGGAAACAAAATGCATAATTGCTATGATTTCAACAAACAAACCGTATTTTCCTTATCAGAAGGCAACAAAGACATGAAATGTGTACCTAAGAAAAAAAACTTAATAAAGTAATGTTATATGGCTACTTAACCTAACTGTCTTGTCAGGAACGTCTGAAATACACACAAGATCATACAGGAATAATAAAACAACAAATTTAGAGTTTCGTTAAATCCGAGATCCCACTTCTGACACCATTGTAACAAGATAACCGGGTTGGATTTCGGATTTATAACAGAACACTGTTGATGGTGATAAAAATGCAATGTTTATTGATGAATGACTTGAATGGGAAGAAAGGTTATGATTAATACGTGCGTGTATAGAATCCAAATATTGGACAAATTAACATAATCCGCACAAACCTAATACGGTAACCCAAATATGAATACAAATAAATAAATACACAGTGCAATGATAAAGGCTAATGATTCATCTCATACGATGAAAGGAATGATGTGTTTTACTCAGAGAGCAAAAATGATGTATTTTTACTCATATAGCAAAAATGTATACCCTCACATAATGAAACATGAGGCACTTTATTCAAATAATAAAATGTGGTGCAAACAAATGGGATAGATATCCTGCAAAATATCTTACACTCCCAAACCACTGGGTATCACAAACACCCAAAATTAGCCCACGGCTAAAAGATTACATATATGGAGTGACTCACAAACACTCCGTCACTAGCATACTTGGCTGCTAGTCAGACTGGTCAATCAAGCGATCCACGCCCACCAATGGGTCAACAACGCCCGATCACCTGGTATTCAAGCAACACACTGTTTATTCAGCTCCACGGCTGCTATGGTTAGCTTTACAGCTGCTGTAGTCAACTTTTATTGTCCCCTCTATAGCTGGGACCTCGTCGACTCTGATCTCTACAGCTGAAAATAAATCTAACACCGTGTAGTATGATTGACACGGGCATATACGATAACACGTAATGACGTTATATTCGGCAAGTTATACAAATTACATTATCGGCACAACATTACAAAGCAATAAACAAGTTCAGAAGTGAACCTACACGTGTCCAATAAGAATCTTATGGTACTAAACGTTTCCTAAAAATGACACTTTATATTGCTAATATAAAGCTCTTATTAAGAACAAACAAGAATAGAAAATATACAAACAAGAATAGAAAATATACAAACAAGAATAGAAAATATACAAACAAGAATAGAAAATATACAAACAAGAATAGAAAATATTTGCATTGTACTACGCAAGTCGAAGCTACATAGAAAACATACACCATAAATTAATTAATAATTTACGTACCTCTATAGCTGAAGACGTGCAAATCCTTAAGTAGACTGCTCACTGACAAGGCGTTCCGTAATGTAAAGATTTACTCTCACGGTGAGGCATTTATACACAGACGATGCAGCTCTACATCGTCCGTACACTTGATGCATTCGGTTTTTCCCATCGAAAGCACTTCGCACGTGCGGCATGGGGTGAACCGAACTCACGGTTTCGAAATATTGTACAATATACATAACTCACTCTCGGGTATCGTTGTTATACTGAAAAACGAAACCCGAGTAAATGTATTTAATAAAAGAGATTTATACAATTCCGTGACACCCGAGTCTCTTACTTAGCAATATTGTGCTTTTTACTTTCTTTGTAAATAAAAAAAACAACTTTGTAAATAAGATTCGGTGAGAATTTTTGTGTAAGTTCATTACCTTATCCTCCTGTTCATAAAAATGATTATGTTCAAAATGAATTTTAATACCATCTTTCTATGATCTTGGGATACTTGATTTTAAAGGGAAGTATTTGTTTTAAATAACTATAGTTTTTTGCTTTATCGTTTCATTTGGTATTAAATTACCCTCATCGTCTACAAAGTCATTAAGAATTTAAACGTCATTTTATTTCCAAGATATTTATGGATAGAATAGTCTGTGATATGCATAGTTTAATTTACTTCGGGATATACAGTCATTTGGACTTTGCGGTTTCTCTTTCTAATAAGATAGTGCCAACATAACATCTCTCCAAAAATGTTTTTCATGAGCTTGCGAAATTCTTATAACTTTCGTCTCTCAAAATATTTCTTTTTTTTTAAAAATATAGTTGTATTGACTAAATGTTGTCACATCCATTGTCATTTTACATCAATCCATAAAACATCAAATGAATAAATAAATGTGAATCATATTTAAGCCTCACTCACTCATATGAGTTACATTTAGGTCACTTTTGGTCCTTCCAGCTTTACCGCCCCATAACAATTGAAATAAAATACTGTTAAGTTATATCTCAAGTGTTGCTTTGGATTCGGAAGTGCTGACAACTGATGTACAAATATAAAACTCGCCACATTCATGAATTGCAAGTAGACCCTCGCATAATTCCCTTTCATTTTGACTGAGCTTAACATTGTCATTAAACACTATGTTTGGAACGTTTTGAATATCATGAATATCCTGTTGAAAATGCTGCATTTATTCAATTCCATATACAACTATACTTGTGCTACTAAAATACCTTATTGGTCTGATATATTTATCTCGACTTCACAAATATTATTTTATTATTTAATTATCATATACAGACAAACTTGTCATTATCGGCTACCCATGTGAAAAGGCAAAACTGGCATTTGTACACAGGTGACCTCTGTAGACAGGTTCACCTTTTAAAATTGTTTTTTGAACAAACACCATGTACCGAATATATTTATTAATATTATTATTATTATTATTATTATTATTATTATTATTATTATTATTATTATTTTATCAAGATTGTTTTATGTGCACAATTCAAATGAAATTATAAAATATGCGTATATGTTGTTCTCCCCCAAATGTATGTTCCACACAAGATTACTCTATCCTGTTCACTTTAATCCACCCAATAAAACAAATCATCACTGACCTAAAATAGTCACCATTCTTAGTTTATTCACGCTCTAAAAACTATCTGGATTAGCCAGTTGCTCAACTTGCCGAGATCAAAAGACAGTCGGCTTATTAAGAAACCCGTGATGAATAGAAAATCAAAAGAAGCCGTATAAGGTTGCGTTTGTGACCCATCAACTGAAACTTTACGTGCCTTTACAGAAAAGTTTGAACTATTGAATGATCTGAACCTAATGAATAGGGATGTAACTCGTATTTCTTCTCAAAGACAATATTTTCTTCTTCAGAGATTTAATTCACAGGCAAATAGATGAATAAATCAAACTATATCTGTCACACTTGCACAAAAGGCGATCTCCATTTCTACTGCGATAACACAACTACTTTTCCCACCATCCAGCAAACGGATTGCTTCGACCCATTACACTACAGTACCCTAATTATACAAACTGCCTCGCTTTCGAATTTGGCATGGTGACACCTTTGAGTTGCACTATCAACGTGACTGGAGTACTGTGAGTACAAGCGAGATAAGAAATGATTGCACATCAATTCACATGATATTATTTTATCTAAAACATACCTTACTCATGAAGCAGAAGACTGCCCGGACACTATAGATATGTGCCAGGGACCGCCTAAGGCAGGTGACCGTTATATACAGGACAGGACATGTATATAGGAAATTTGCTGGAAGGAAATAAGATTGGCCGTTGTGAACAGGTGGTAGTTGAGTAAAGCTGACAGTTAGAACAGTTTTGACCTCATTATTTTTTTCAAGATTTAAACAGTTTTATACTTTTTTCTCTAATCTCGTGCCACCCTGCGTTCTATCATAATATACACCTTTGTGTATTTTATTTTTCTACATTCCTCCAATTTTGTTTTCCTATGTTTAAAATTTGCCAAAGTTTCCACATCTAGGTTGTCAGACAATCCATTATACATTTCTAATATTTCACGTTCAATGTCGTTTAGTTTGTGCCATTTGTCTCTTGTTTTCCTACCTGGGTAATCTGTCGTTTCTGATCTCGTTTTCATTTTCATTGTTTCAAAGAAACTTTTACCATTACAAGCAAGAGAAAAACATACATGGTCCTCTTTAATTCCTTTACGTAAAAGCCTACTATAGTATCAGTTATATACTTTTAAATAAAAAAGTATATTCAATGTTCATAAATAGTTGGTCATTTAATTTCCAATATTCCTTGTCATATTCGACACTTTGAAAAAGGCACATTCAGAACAATAGCTGAATGATCTACCTGATATCGTGGCAAAATATACTAATCAACTGTATTAATATAAATGACATAAAAATACAACATTAAACTAATATAGCCTACTTTATTTCAAAAGAGAGTTTTACCTCCAGGTATACATCATTACTTATAGACTGGAATTTCTCCAGGGTCAGGTAATTTCAATTCAATTTGTCAAGACTTGAATTATTCCATAGGCCGTTGTTGTTTGTCGTACACAATATTTTATGTATCTAAATCTAAGATTTGAACAGTATTCCAATCTCCGCACATTATAACAGATGAATGTTCAAAAACCAAATTTGTGTTCTTTATCTAAAATAATAAATCTCCCCTGACTATCATAACTTTATGAATTACAAATTCACATTATTTCCAAACCAATCCTAAGACCCATAACTATTTTTAGCATAAAAGCTAAATATACGCTTGAAACCCCAGAAACCCAATATAGTTCATTATTCTGAGTACTATGCGTTCTTGGAAACATAGCATGGACATAATTTTGTTTTACCCAATGACGAATTCCCCTTTTATTAAAGGCTAAGCCTTGCAGGCCTCTAACTTTACGAAGGAAATATTCAAAGTTAGGCAAGTAATATTAGGTGATCAGTTTGTTTACAAACTGGAAGGCTTCAAGGGAGAGGATATAGACAGTATGTATTTTGAACAAGGATTATCTCTATACAACAAACAAGATTATATATTTACATATACAGAGTTAGAAGATTTGGGGGAATATAAGGAAAACGTAAAAAGTACTTGTGAAATGGATAAGATGAACCTTTTGACAGTTTGGTGCCAGCGGAAAACATCATTCCATTAAAACGAATGAGGTGTCAAAGAAACTGTATTAATCTGGTATTAAACTGAAGGAAATGAACGCATTAGATAGCAAATTGAACATAAAAATTAGACGTGAATTTGAACAAAGAATTAAATAAAGGCTTACTATATATGTTCATTAAACTTCAAATTCATATGCAAAGTATAGTTGAACATTATTCAACATTATAATGTTTTAGTGGGCAAACGCTAACACTATATCGTAGATAAATTGACTTCCGATTTAAAACAAAGTAACCAGTAACCATCTTACCCTTGTCGCAACTCAGTTTAACCCTACAGTGTAGTAATATTACAAAACTATTTAACCAGATAAAAAATTACTATACTGACACTCTAGTTTTCATATTCAAATTATTAAACAGTTTTGACAAGTATACTTTTAAATAATTATATTAAATCACAGTGTGACATGTGAATGTGGCATACTGAACTTTATTGGGTAGTGTAAGTTGCAACATCTGGCTATGGGATTTCCAACTGGCATTTGATAGACAGAAATGTATCAGAGTTAGCGAAATCGGTATACAATTTTCATGCTAGTCTGCAGATGCGAAAACTGCTGTCTGAATGTAAATCACCTTTACCCAATTATGATTCATTCAAATTGACGAATAATATATCAAACAATTTGATTTGATATCCAACAATTGTAAAATTTTATCAAAACATGACTAGACATACCTCATGGGAAGAAACAAAATACTTGACAGATAATGATCATAGGAACATAAAACAATAAACTAAGCTTTTAAGAGCCTGCACCTGCAGTAGTGTCTACTGCTTACAGAGATATACGTATCGAGTATGTACCATTGACTATCGATAAACAGTGTCAGCTGATGAAATGAATAATATGGCAGACAAAGAAGAGAACAGAGTGTACACATGTTTTTCAACAAAATAGTAATGGTCTCACAGATGAAGGTATTTGAAGGTTACATGAAAACAACAGATCATATGTGATTTGTATTTTAGGTGTACAGGTTCATATAAAACAGCTATTACAGTAGTAATATAAGGGGAAATAGGGATAAATGGGGCACTTGGGGGACAGAAGTGCTTATAGCGACAGAAGTGTTTTTATATGGACAGAAGTGTTTATAGGGTCAAATGGGGATGTATGTTATTGTCAGTATTCACATAGACAAACAAAACAAACACAGAACATATAAACACATATCGCAATTTGAGTAGTATCTCTATTCTTAGAGATGTGGATGACCCTAAAAAGGACCGTTTGTTTTCTTCTTCTAATTCGTCCTCCCTGACCGTCATTTCTTCCACCATCTTAGGTTTTTGTTCTCCTCAACAGGGATCCAATCTATATGGCCCATTTTCCTGAACATTTCCTGGACCTTGATCTAGTGGGTGTTGAGGCGATGGAAGTCCCTTTCTTTTTCTCTTCCTTTTACTTTTTTTCCTTAGCCCAGGTGGCCTTAATCTTCACCACTTCTTCTTCCATTAATTTTCTTGTAAGTTCCTTAGCTGTGTTCAGGGCAGCCGCTTCCCTTATCACACTGTTTTGGGACGGGTAACACCAATCTGTACAGGCCTCTATCTTTTTTAGGATGTACTCCACCCCATCCATCCAATTCATCGCTTTCTTTAACTTCCCCAATCGACAGGGTGAAACTACCGAGGCTGCTTTCATTTTCAGCAATTCCTCCTCCATGTCTTCATGGACAAGGCTCCTGGCTGTTTTCAGGGCGGTCACTTCCCTGGTCACACAGTGTAGGCTGGTCGGGTAATGCCAATAAGCCTCTACCTTTTCTAACAGGAACTCCATCCCCACCAACCAATCCCAGGTTTCTTGTAAATTCTCCACTGCTATTTTCTGTATTCTTAGTCAAGTCGACGATGAATGGCGCGAGTGTTTATTGTTTGTTTCAATTAGAGACGTGTTCGACGATTCCGCCATGTACGTCTAGTTAATTATTGCGTGCACTGCACGCTATTTACACACCCCTCCATAGCTGCATGTTTCCCTACTTTGGGGGTTCATTGAAGGCGCGATATGGCAGTGTGTGTACAATTACTTTTACCTGTACATTGGAATAGAACCACAATGTTTACAGGGTTGCGGGTGTGCGCACGGCGCACTAGTTAATTAATGTCTGGAGTGGAAGGCTGCACGGACTCGGCAAGGGGGTCGCGAAGCGTGACGCAAATACTGAAACGCCATAAACGTACATGATCAAATTCCGCCCAGTTAGCTAATGCGGGCTGTCCCCAATAACCAATTGTGTGCTAGCCACATATTGTAATTAAGATCATGTATACCAGTTTAAAAACAATTTTCCTACTCGTAACAATTTGTATAATTTCGTGTATATAGAGTACTTTAAATATTCCGAAAAGCAACTTCAAACCGGGTTATTGTAGCCCATTATTAATATTTGTGATCTTAATTAGATATTATGAAGTGACATTTCAAATATGGATCATATTTGCCAAAACGAAAACCTAAGGCATAAGTGGTAATTCTGTAAGTCCTTAAAAGTTGGCCGAACCAGGTACGGCTTTAGCTTTTCAGGCGAGTCGAATTTACGTCTGTTACGGGCCTTAGCTCTGTCTGGTTCTATGAGGTCCCGTAGTACTAGATGGTAGAACGGGGACCAGATCTGTAGGATAAGTGCATCAGTATCACTAAGGGTAGTGGACACTCGCTATACTTTTTCCCCATCTCCCTCATGTTTTCTGATGGGTTTTGGGCGCTTTCTCTAAAGTTCTTTGATATTTGACCATCGCACTTCAATTCGCTGGGGCGGGCGGCTAAAACCGTCAGAACATCATCTATACTTTAGCTCTTTTTCCCTCCCAGTTTGTCTCCGCTTGTCTGCTTTCTTTCCAGGTTGCGATTTCGGCGTTGGAAGTAGTGGAGGTGGTTTGCACACGTCCACTTCTTTTCTTTTCGACTGCTTGCCAGGTTGCTTGGGCGGCAGCTGAGGTGGAGCTGTAGCATGTGGGGTAGGTGGTTTCTTCTTTTCCGCCTGTTTCTGTGGTCCCTCTGTTGCCTCTACTTTTTCGCGATCCTCCTTTCTTTCTTCCTCCCTTCTCTGAACCGCCCCCTGTTGAGTTAAATTTACAGTTGGTAGCATTAGAGGTTCCCTCCTAAATACGCTGTTTGTAGCTGGAGTTGTTGTTGTTGTTGGTCCAGTTGGAGATTGAGGAGTTGTAGGCCTGGGTCTAGTGGTAGGTGCGCTAGGCGTAAACTGGGTCTGCGTAAACTACTCCCTCAGTGTCCGCGGTCTTCCTCCCTGTCCCGCTCTTCTAAGAGGGCTGTATCTCTTGTAGATTATTGGTCCCCCCCCATATTAGCAATAAAGTTGTTCGTTTTCCTCGGTCCCTTAGGCTCCACCATGATGCAACGCTAAGACCTAAACCTGATTGCACTCAAGGCCTGGATAGGTACCATTGTTTCCATCTCTAGCTATCTTTCTGCTACGTTGTGCTTCTTACTCTGTTAGCTGTAGACTGCTTACTTACTTTGAATTATACTCGTGTGTGGCCATTCTGTCATGTACGAGTGGTTAATTTGCACACCGTGCAATGTTTAATTTTTGTGAAATGAGTGCGAAGCACCCATTTGCTACTTTATTGTGTGCACCGCACACCTATTAGTTACTCATGTCTGGAAGCGGAAAAGGAGGGAGAGAGCTGACGATGGCGCCTCTATGTCCCCGGATGGCTCGAACTGGTCCAGGGTCGAATTTTTTTATTTTATTTGCCAAATATAAGAAAAGTCGTCGTCTTGCACCTTATCTAACTGTTTTTTGTGTGATGAATTTTGAACATAAACTAGGCATTTGCGACTGTGTGTTTGTGTTAGTTAGAGAGTGTTAAAGATTTGTCGTGTTATAGTTATTTGTCCGATTCAATCCAAGGGGTGGATATCCTATTTAAAGTAAGCATATGCACCGACTCTTGATTTCTATTTACTGATGCGGGGGTGATTCCAGAGGTAGTTACCACATTGTGCGGTAGGGCCCTGGTGATCTGGACTTGATACCACCTTATAAACTTAATTGTGTTTGGCCAGTTTGATGGGTTTGATCGGTTATAGCCGCCTTGTGCGGCGGGGCCTGATGGTCTGGGTTTGAGACCACCTTATACAGTCTACTTTTTAGCTGGGTGTTATTAGTTTTTTTACTTCCTAACATATGGTGCCTATCCTTACCCTTTTCTAGGTCAGATTTTAATGTTTGGGATGTTCAAATAATCAGTCACCGCATTGTGCGGTAGAGGCCTAGTTGTCTGGTCTTAGGCCACCTAATATTCTTTAATTTTGGTGTGGACCAGTTTATAGGGCCATATTTCAGAATTTTAAGGTATTCAGTCGTCGCCACATTGTGCAGCTGGGCCTGATGATCTGGGCTTAGGACCATCTTATAGCGTGCTAAAGTTAAGAGGTCAGGTTATTCTATGTTGTCCCTTGTGATTTCTGCTGGAAGCCGTCACCAAGATTGGATAGAGAGAGAATTTTTTTTAAGCGTTATTCCTGGAGTAGGAAAAAGCAAGATAAAACATGCAAGAAGGGTTAGTAATAAGGTTATGGAGACGATAATGTAGTTGCTATCTTGGTGTTGTGCTTATGTTGATTCCAGTTATTGTGTGATTTCAATTTTATCTTGTAGTTTAATTTATTACTGATTTTATTATGTTTGATTTTAGTGAATTAAGTTGTGGTTTGGCTTACCCCTAAGTCTTATCCATGGGAGTGGAGTTTTTCCAGCGTAAGAGGGCGGGGATTTGCTCGCCTTTTTCGGTGTACAGGGACCCTAGCAGTCCTGACATACCAATCTATTCCCTCCTGTACGGGGCCCCTCCTCTCCCGCCTTAGACTGTTCGGGTTTGCCATAATAACGGGTTTTCTGCACTTTTTTTACTGCCTGTGTGGTTTGTAATAATAGTTAAATTTTGTGTAGTTGTAGTTACCTTTCTTATCCTCTCTTCCTATGAATCTATTTGGCTGTTTCTAACTGGGAATTAAACTTTTCTTCTTTTTCCTATATCAAAAATGTAGTTCAGGATGTTTGCATACACTAAGTTGATGTTATTGTTATTGCTTCCTGTATTAAGAAAATTAGGGTACTGGGCTGGGACCTTCAGTTTTTCTTGTTTTTCCTGGATTGTTTTCCTTGCCTCGTTGTAATTAGGGCATTCATTGAATACATGGTTTAACGTATCTGGGGTGGGACAGTGAGGGCTGTTAATTCCTTTCTCTTTTATCCCTGGCACAAATCTTCCAAACCTGCTGGCTAGGAGCGTGTTGCCAGTTTTTGTTTTATTTATAATTTTGGTGTCAAACGGATTTGCCAGGTTTGGGGCTACGATATTTCTTCTAACCTGCTTCTGTATATTGTGTTATTTGCGCCCTTTTTGTGTACTGTCCCATTCCCCCTGCCATTTTTTTTATAAATTGTTTGTATTATCATGCTGCGAATCTCATAGATACTATAATCCAGGTCGTGCACTTCTGGGTCATTGAGTTTATTTGTTGCTTCTTTATCTGTCCTCTCATTTCCAGGGATGTTAATATGGGATGGCACCCACATGAATTCTAAGGTCTGATTATTTTGTTCCAGGTTTTTAAGTCTTAAGTAGACTTCTCTAATCATGTTTTATCGACTGGTTGAGTTACCTGATTCCAGAGTCCGCAGCACACTGAGGGAGTCGCTAACTATGACTGCTTCCGGTGTTTGGCTAGTTTGTATCCATTGAATCACTTGGATAATAGCCCAAAATTCCACCGTATAAATAAAGCAGGCATTTAGTAGCCTCGCCCCCAGGGTGATGTTTTTCTCAGAAATCACTGCTGCTGCTGCAGTCCGTCCTGGGTCTGGGGATTTAGATCCATCCGTGTATATTTGGATGTACCCCTATACCTACTTTCTATCTCAGAGAGGATTTTAGCCCTTATTTCTATAGGCTGTTCTTGTTTATTTCAATAAGAAAGTGCATTTAAATTTTATCTCCATACCATTTAAGTATAGTTTTGGTGGTTGTGTCTTTAAGTTTGCTTTTGGTGTAAACATGACCCTTTCTGTTTTACCTGGCGATAGTTTGACGCTCCACCTATCGGTCCATTGTCTAATCTTATCCAGTTACACTTGTAATCTTCTGACCACAGTTTCACTGGAGGGGTTTCCTGCTTTCCAGATTCCACAGTCGTCAGCAAATTGAGAGAGGTCCAGATAAGTTGGGTCGACTGATCTATCTAGGTCGTTAATCATGATATTAAACAGAGTGGGGCTTAATACGCTACCGTGAGGTGTACCGTTTTTAAGCTCAATTGTTTCTGAGTAGCTGTTCCCCACCTTGGTTGGGATTTTTCGGCCTGATAAGAAATTTGATATCCATTTATGTATGCGGCCTGTGAGTCCATAATAGTTTAGTTTCGCAATTAGTCCCTTTGTCCATATCAGATCATATGCTTTTTCTAAGTCAAGGAATACTGCTATAAGATTACGATCGCATTTCCTTTTTGCATTAAATGCGTCTTATGCTGGATTCCAAACGTACTAATTGGTCTATTGTGGATCTTTTATTACGGAAACCGCTTTGGTTTTGAGATATTGCATTTTTGCTTTCCAGGTGGTGTTTCAGTCTATTATTTTTCATGGTTCCCATGATTTTACATATATTATTAGTGAATGAGATTGGTCTGTACGAATTGATATCCGCTGGATCTTTTCCGGGTTTCGGGATTGGGATGACAACCCCTTGCTTCCAGCGTGTAAGTATTTCTTCCGATTGCCAAATCAGATTCAGCAGATCCAAACATCCCTTACTCTAAAATACGAGACACTATTACACATAAAACACACCAATTGAGCGGACCTAAAAGAAACACTTTTTAAATTTTTTAACATAAGAGTATAGGTACACTCTATACAATCACACTACCCAACAAAACACACATGTTTATAAGGGAAGGGGTTTTGTGGGTGGGAGAAAAATACAAAGACATACAAACATACACCAAACATACAAATACACATTTTTGCCAATTTGATTTCTTTTCTCAGAGATTATGGTGGCTCTCAAAAGGGCCGTTTGGTTTCAAGTGCACCTAGATATGTCCGCACCTCCTGGCTCTAGTTCCACGGGCAGCACATCTTCCACTCCGTCTATCTCAACCTCAGAGATTGATGGAGATGGCAAACTCTGAAGGGGGGTGAGAGGCTTCGTTGCCCCAATTCTTGGTTTGAGGACAGGTGAATGTTTGTCTCCTCCTTCTATACACTTTGCGCCTTTGTGGATGCTGTTTCTGCTGCTGCTCCGGTAGCTCCAGATCACAGTTCTATCTCTGGGGGATAGTGAACCTCTGGGGTGGTTGCTGTTTTGTGGGGTTGTTGTTGCTGTGCTGCATTTGAGTCCTCATCATGGGCTTCACATCACAGTTAGGTCTCATCGTGATATGAGGCAGCAACTTTTCTTTCCTCATCTTCTCCTCTTCTTCCTTCTTCTTCTGTTACTCTAGAACCTTTTCCTCCAATGTGATGAGGACCAGTTCGTCCATCAGGCGACGAACATTTGAATATATTTTGTTCATACCTGTATCAACCGAAAAAGATATAATAATCCCGCCGATTGGCACTGCTTTTCTCAGACATCCGCATAGAATTATGTGCACAATATTTGCAAGCTACGCTGACGTAATGTTGGTTTACATAAACAACGAGGACAATAAGATCATATCATGTTTCCTGTGTATAATAAATAATGCCGTGAATGGAAAAAAAAAACATTAAAGCAAAAAATTCGACTTAATAAAATACAGAAAATATAAGCCTGAAACTTGGATCCGATCCAAATTGTAGATACTCCCTGGCGAGAGAGAGAGAGAGAGAGAGAGAGAGAGAGAGAGAGAGAGAGAGAGAGAGAGAGAGAGAGAGAGAGAGAGACAGAGGAAGAGAGTAGCGGGACCTGACATTCCAAATGTTGCAGGTTACATTCTGACCTGTAAATTTTAACAATGTTAAATTTAGTAAGGCCAAGATGCGTCGAATATTCGAGCAGGACTGAATGGTTGATTTTAGGCCTACAGACGTATTTCTATATTTTAAAAAAATAGAATAAAAAGTTAACATTCTCTTCAGTTGCAATTACAATTTAAATAAATAAGTTGTTCTAGATTTTGATAGTTTGGACTTTGCCATATTCACCGATGAAAGAAGTGGAGGCTATCCTTTAATGTCATCAAAAAGTTATAGAGACAAATTTTTTCCTTATTTTGTCTTTGTTAGATTCAAAATTTAATTATAATGATGTACCGGTTTAACTTTTCACGTTCAATGAAGAATGAACCGAAAAAAAGCTGTGCAAACGTAAGTACAGCGTTTTTTTCCGGTTCATGCTTTAATGTCTTACTGACCTTAAAAACCAAAGTCATGGTCAATCCTTAATTTATAAAAGCACTAATCAAAGACTAAAAACATGCTGAGATGCAGATTAAGCCTTAAAACGTAACAAAGGAACAATCAGTCTGGCACTTGATGGTACATAAGACAACGAAAGTAAAACAAAACGGTAGCACATATATTAGTTTAGTGTGGTCATCACGGCAGAAGTGCGTTTGGAGGGGAGAGGTGGTATTATTTGCAGATATTGCATTTAAAGTCTTTACCATTCCAGGATAAAATTAATGATCTAAATGATTTAAAATTTGATTCCTCTCTATAGTGATTAGGTAACTCATTCCATAGAATGGCAGCTGCGTATCTAAAAGACATTGTGCCATATGTAGAGGTTTTAATTCTTGGGACATCTAAATTATTTAAATATCTAAACGTGTATTTATTGTGTTTAAAACACAGCAAATCGTCCACACATTGGAAAGCACACTCATTCAGAATGAGAGAGAGGGAGAGAAAGAGAGAGATAAATTACCAGAATTTAGATTAAGGGAATTAGAATTGACCAGTAAAGGGCACTCTCATGGCAATACAGGTTCATACTTTGATCTAGTCAAACATATCAGACAGGTCCCCTCTTTTAGAGAAAAGGAGGTAGGTGAATATTTTATCAGTTTTGAGAAAATTGCTGAGAATTTGAATTGGCCAAAAGATAAGTGGATCTCATTGTTGCAGAGTGTGTTTACTGGCAAAGCTAGTTATGTTTAAATTGCACTCTCTTTTGAACAATCTGCTGATTAGGAAGTGGTCAAAGAAAATGTCTTGAGGGCTTATGAGATGGTACCTGAAACTTATCGTCAAAACTTTAGAAATTGTAGAAAGGACACTACCCAGACTCTTTTAGAATTGGCATGGGAACAAGAGCGTTTGTTTACGGGATGGTGTACGTCCAAGAAGGTTGAAAAAGAGTATGATATTCTTAAGCAACTGGTATTGATTGAAGAGTTCAAGAATTGTGACAGTAGTGACATTAGAATATACCTTCATGCGAAAGGTGTTGAAACTTTGGACAAAGCAGCTAATACAGCTGATGAATATTCTCTGATTCACAAGGTTCCATTTGTAAATAGATCTTCCTCTCAACAAGCGTATGTTAAGAAACCATTTCAGACTCGTTTGAGTGATTACAGACCTCATGCTGGTGTAATTGAGAAGAATCAAATTTCTGATAAGGAGTATCAGAAAACCTTATCTTTACCCACGTGCTCCTTTTGTACGACAAAAGGACACGTTATTTCTGATTGCTTTTGGTTGAAAAATAAGCAACGAAATTCTAACAGAGCAGTTCCAAATGCTCTCGTTTATAAGAAGTTAAGGTCAGGGTCATGTATCAAGAAAGATACTTGTGTGGAGACTTGCGTACCTCAGTCTGATTTTGTAATGAAGAAAAAAGAACCATTCATGTCGAAGGGTTTGTGTCACTTGTTGGTGACTTGGATAAAACTACTGCCTATTAAGATATTAAGAGACACAGGAACTTCTCAGAGTATATTGTTGGATAGTACTTTTCCTTTTTCTGAGAAGACTTCTACTTGTGAAAGTGTTCAAATACAGGGGGTAGAATGTGGATATGTTAATGTTCCTCTTCATTGTGTTAATTTGTCATCAGACTTAGTTTCGGCACCTGTGACCATAGGAGCTGTGGCTTCTTTGCCTATAAAGGGCATTCATTTATTACTAGGTAATGACCTAACGGAAGATAAGGTCGTGGTTAATCCACTAGTAACTGACAAGCCTTGCATGGATCAACGAGTTGATCCTATTGAAATAGAAAAATCCCTGGTTTATATCCAGCGTGAGCAGTTCCTTGAGCTATGGCAATGCGTGCTCTTGAGAATGATGTTTTCCTTTAGCGGACACCTTTTTGAGTCAGGCTTTTAATGAGGTCGCTTTTGCTCCTAGTTTAGATCAATCAAGTATTGATCACAGTGATACTCTTTCAGCTACACAATCTCATAACTTTAATCAGGGTAATAAAAGACAATCACTAGTTGTCTTATAACAGTAGGATCCTGATATCTCATATTTGTTTCAGAGGGCTATGACTGAAACTGAAGTCGAGCTTGAAGGAACTTGTTTCTTCTTGAAGAATAGGGTCCTTATGAGGAAATGGAGACCACTCGGGGTACCCGCTGGTGACGAGTGGTCAGTTAGTTATCAAATTGTAGTTCCTATCATATCGACAGGAACTACTTAGTTTAGCCCATGAAACGCCGTTGTCTGTTCATTTAGCAATACAGAAGACCTATCACAAGATCCTAAACCATTTTTAATGGCCAAAACTTAAAAGTGATGTTTTTAAGTTTTGTAAATCAAGTCATGCTTCTCAAATGGTGGGAAAACCCAATTAGAAGATACCCAAAGCTCATCTGTCACCTATTCCTGCAGTTGATGAACCATTCAGTAGAATAATGGTAGATTGCGTCGGCCCTTTACCTAAGACCAAGTTAGGCAACCAATTCTTGTTGACGATTATGTGTGCGTCCACAAGATTTCCAGAAGCTATTCCTTTACGGAATATCAAAGCTAAGACCATAGTGAAAGCTTTGGTCAAGTTTTTCACACTATTTGGTCTCCCTAAGTCTGTACAATATCAGACTTTAGTACGTATGATTAAAACATATTATTGTGAGATAGAGTATAATTGGGGCTTGTTGTTGTGGAACAGAAAGGGAGCGGGGTGAAGGTGTGCAATTGTTGTTGTTTGCTGCGGGGGGGGGGGTGTCACAGTGGGAGTCTCTAAGATTCAGTCCTTTTGGGCTTTTGTTTCGACCTTCTGTCCATTACAGTTATTGAAGGAAAGGCTTCTTTCTACTAAAGAGTCAGAATTAAATCTTCTGGACTATGTCTCTAAATTTAAAATAGATTGGCAAAGGCTTGCGTGATGGCTAGAACAAATCTAAAATCTGTCCGGTCAAAAATGAAATTGAGGTATGACAAACAAGTGAAAGATAGGAGTTTTCAGCCAGGAGATAGAGTTTTGGCTTTGCTACCCATACCCCAAAATCCTCTTCAGGTTAAGTATTTTGGCCCCTATACCATTGACAAAAAAGTGAGTGAATTAAATTACAGTATTAATACTCCTTGGAGGAGAAAGCAGAAACAACTTTGCCACATTAATATGTTGAAACAATATGTAGACAAATATATCCATATAAATAATCCAATTACTTTAGTAGTACCTGTCCCACACATTAAAAAATTGAATAAAGATAAGAAATCGGATAGTGATGATTTCGAAGTCACTACTTTTCGCAATTCGGAACTTATAGACGATCTGGACCAGAAAATTTCGTATCTACTGCCGCATGAGATTAATGAACTGAAGCAGCTGATAATAGAAGTGAACATTTATTTCCAGATATTCCCGCACGAACCAACAAAGTTTTCCATGATGTCGAAATAATAAATTCAACACCTATAAAGCAACACCCTATAGGATGAATCTTCTCAAGCAAGGCTATCTGAAGAAAGAAATTCAGTATTTACTGGAAAATGACTTTATTGAACCAAGTAAAAGTGACTGGAGTTCACCATTTATTTTAGTGCCGAAACCAGATAAGACTTTCCGTATGTGTAGTGATTATCGAAAAGTAAATAGCGATGACTGTGTTGACTGGATTGGAATTGCTAAATATGTCACAAAGTTTCACCTATTGAAGGGATTCTACAAAATTCCTCTTACGGAGAGAGCAAAATAAAAATTCTTGCATTCGTGACTCCAGATGGACTTTACCAATACAAAGTCATGCCATTTGGGGATGAAGCATTCCCCAAGTTACTTCCAACGTTTGAATGAACATGATAACATCTGGAATTAAGAAATTGTGATGCTTACATCGATGACGTATCATCTACAACGACACGTGGCAAGATCACATGAAAACAATTAAGCAGTTCTTCAAAAGACACAGCGAAGCAAATTTGACCATTAATTTGAATAAAAGTGACTTTTGTCGTGCCTGTGTTACCTTGTTAGAACATGTTGTGGGACATAGACAAATAAAACCAATAGAAGCTAAGGTTACGGCTATTTCTTGAGTTTCCCTGTGCTTGGCAAGCACATCAAGGGGAAAGGAAAATATTATCGCTGATGCACTTTCTTCACGTGATTACTTTACAGTTTGTATTGTTTTATATATATGACTGTATCATGTATTAATTTTTTATTCAATCAATTACTTATATGTTACAAATATTTGCCAAAAAGAATGTTTTATTGTATAAAACATTTTTTTTAAAGGGGAAGGTGTTACGGAATTATGTATAAATTGTGTTAAATAATTTATAGTTTATTATTTTTATGACCTCTGTATAATAGTCCTAATAGGTGTCGTTTTGCAAAGTACATATATACGTTAAGATCATTGTGACCCAATAATTTGGTCCTGGGAAAATCAATTTATCGTTTGAAGCGTTAGTAATGTCACGTGACCCAGCGCGTGGGGGTTTGCACTTTTGACCTGACCTGGATTTCCCAATTCAGAATGATTCATTTTGTTGACCAGAAGTTCGATAGTAAGATCGTAATATTAAGGTGATTGATATGAGACGTGAATAAGTACTTATGATTGTTTGACGATGAGACGCAGTACAGAAACTATAAAATAAGATGTACTTTGCAGCGTTCGTCATTCTACATTGTTATCGTCAGCTTTGAGAAGGTCTATAACGAAATTGGTTCTTATGGCATTATATAATATTATGCTTCGGAGATATTATTATACAGATACATTTTGGATTTAAATGCCTGCTACTTCAGAAATAATTTCCAGACAGTACATTTTTGTTATTAACTACTGATATTTAAGAATTATTCAGCTCCGTTGGAATTATCGGAAACATCTCTAGAACTTGTGTGATATTCTATATTCACAAGGATTACTTGGAATTAATAACGCTTGGATATAACTGATTCTTGTTAGTACATCAGCACAGTGGTTGTTTCATTCGGAATAATTTGGATTAACTTCCAGATCAGTGAACATTATAACAATTTAGGACTTTTAAGGATATTCTATACTGTAAATTATTTTTAATTCTTTCACTTTGATTTTTTGTTGAAATATTTTTATATTTTAGGAAATTAAAATATTCGTGTTTTAAAACTTGAAAGCTTGTTTGAGTCTTTTCTTTTGTTACATTACCCCTAATCGTAAGAATTTAACCTTGGAAATATTTCAAGGAGGTACTTGAAAGCTGCTTGTGTTTTGTCCATACCCTTGACAAAGTTCATCATCTGACCCTTCCTGATGTGCAAGGGTGGTAACAAATTCTTCCTTGTTTCAACAAGTGGTGGATGCTGAACACTTTTCATCCCAGGCTCCAATGACTGTCGGAGTGGCCAATCTCTCTTGATATAGTGGGAATCTCTCGCACGACTATCCCATTCGCAGAGAAAACAGTAGTACCTTTGTGTATCCAGTCTGCAGACCAAGCAAGAGAGCAAGAACCTTGAAATCGCCACAAAGCTGCCACTGATGTTGGTCATAGTTTATGCACCTCAAACGTTGTTTCATGTTTTCATAGGTTTCCTTCATAAGGACTGCATGACCAACTGGAATTGATGGCAAAACACTGCCATTATGCAGCAAAACAGCTTAAAGACTCGCTTCGATGAATCAATGAACAGTCTCCACTCATCTGGATCATGAACGATGTTGAGGGCTGCCATCACACCACTGATGTTGTTGCAGGCTACCAGATCACCTTCCATGAAGAAGAATGGGACAAGATCCTTTGGACGGTCACGGAACATGGAAACCCTAACATCACCTGCCAGGAGATTCCACTGATGTAGTCTGGAGTGCAACAGCTCTGCCTTACTCTTGGGTAGTTCCAAAGCCCTGACAAGGTCATTCAGTTCTCCTTTTGTTATGAGGTGTAGTTCAGAGGAGGAGGATGGGAGAAAATATGGGTCATGTGACATTAATCGTTCAGGACTAGAAGTTTCGTTCTCTTCCTCTTCCTCGTCTCACTCAAGTGAGAATGATTCTGGTGCAAAATTCACTTCACCACAAACATAGCAGAAGTTATCTGCATTGTTCACACAAGTACGAGGCATCTCTGCTCACTTTGGCTAAACAGAAATGTGTCCCTTTGCAAAATCAAACACTGACAAACAAGAGAGCACGACACTGTATGATTTGTAAAGCTGATATAGGGCAATTTCTTCAGCAGAGTGATGTAAGCTTAGTTATGATTGCATCATCCATGACTTCTAGGAATAACATGATGCAATTCATATCATGTATGACGCAACACAGCTTCAGATTGCATCATTCATTTTTTGCCTAAAAAGCAAGTACTGTCCAAACCCAGTCATAGATTTATTCATATATCCAGTCAAAGATGTATTTTAGTCATTTCTGGTTTAAATTGAGATCCCTTCCCTTTATAACTCACTTATCCTCCGCCATTCCCAAGTCAAGGGTCGTATATACTGACCCAGTATAATATCTTTAAAACTAGAGCCAATCAACAA